>VXBC01004657.1:85786-449446 GCA_013399945.1 Ploceus nigricollis
CCCCGGGCCAGCCCCCCTCCTGCACGCACCCAAACAAACAGCCCCGGAGAGCCCGTAATCTACGCGCGCCATGTGTGGGGCAGGCAGGGAGGGAAGGCAGTGCGTTATCTAAGGGAGCAGGAAGCCATGGCGGGCTGCAGCCGCCTCAGGGGCGCCATGCCAGCGCCTCAGCCTGGGCCGCAGCCGCCAGCTCCCGCCTGACTTCAGCGGGCCTTTGCGTAGGGAACAAAAGGAGCCCTTGGAAATCAAAGTGGGGAGCACACACTGCTTCGAGAGAAGAATGTCAGGGGAAACGCAGAATTGCCATGGCCGGGCGCCATTTCCCTGCCCGGCTGCTCATTCTCGACCCGCTCCCAGCCTCATCCTTACTTCCCAACCCCATCCGGCCGCTATTTCCCCATCCCCCTGCTCCTTCCCCCCTCTTCCCCCCTCTTCCCCTCCGCATTGGTCTCCTCCGAGCCCTGGCCAATGACAGCTCACGGGGCACGGGAACGACTCACCCCTAGCCAATGAGCGCCGCCCTTCCCACGTGGTGAGCTGCGTAACGTCTTCCGCGCGAGCTCCGCGTCTTTGTTGGCGGGTAAAATTTCCCCCCCAACGCTCCCCGAGGGGGGGGGGGCGGGGGGGGCGTCCTCAGTCGCTCCGGTCACGTGGCACAGCCGCGCCCGAAGGGGGATGTCAGGGCGCATGTATACACCATATAGTCCCTTCTTGACTGTCCCGTCGTGGAGCTGTGGCGTCTTGTTGGCGGCTCCTGTGTTTAACTCGTAGCAGAACGGCAGGAGAGAAGCCCAGAAAGACAGGCCACAGGCCCCTAGCTGCTGGTGACAGGCAGGTGAGGCTTGGCGGAAGGATATTTTGCCGCTGCAGCTCGTTTGACCGGACCTCTCATATATAAGAGCGGAGCGGCGCCGGTGCCACCTCATTGTTTCCTGTCGCTGTGAGCAGAGGTGGTGTGCGTGACTGTATCAGTGTGCGCAGCACCTCCCGCGCGGCGCGGATACGAGCAGCCCCCCCTCCCCTGGCCGCCATGGCTCTTTAAGGCGGCAGGGCCAGCGGCGGCATCGGCCAGTGCAGCAGGCCCAGCAGCAGCGGCGGCGGCCTCAGCACATCCCCGGCATCTGCAACCATGGCGTGAGTATCGTGTGTGAGGGACGGCTGCTCCCTCTCTTGTGTGTTGATAGGCGCCCTCTTACCGTCTTGAAGTGGGCTTTGGGGTGGGTTTATTGCGCGTGTGGTGTTAGTTGGTATCTCACGGGGAGCGGGTGGAAATGCCTAGGTATACTAAATTAATAGATACATTACCTAGTAACGCCTAAATGGGTGCGAGGTGGGGAGATCTTTGTAGAGCTCAGTATCCCCGGGTGCGGCGAGAGTCAGAAATAGCAGGAAATGCCATTTCGAAAGAATTTACGAGAAGTGTCTACATTTCCTATCGTTCGAGAAACCTTGCTGTCGAAAAATTCTGGCATTTACGTAATATTTCTGATCTGGGATTTTTATGGGAGTTCAGGGACTTCCCCAGGGAGGGTTTTTTGGCTCTCGCGAGGGAAAGTGCTGCTGTATGTGGGGGAAAATGGGGCATTAGAGGTTGTAGGGTTTTGAGTCTAAGGACCACGTGCTATAATCGCAGATAGATAAACGGGGGCTGTTACTCATCTGGCACCAGTACTGATGTTAAATACTGTACTAGTGGAGCGTTAAGCCTGCCCTGGGCATCGGGCGCACAGCCCTGTGCGGTGCTGGAGCCGCGGTGGAAACGTGGCAGGACACAAAATGGCGGTGGGACCGCGAAATGGCGGCGAGTGGGCGGGGCCGGCCCCTGAGGGAGGCGGGGGACGCGCAGAAATAAAGAAGTGAGATAATGTGTGAAGCTCCGCCATACTTCCTGAGGTGCCCCTGGTAGCAAAGGTTACTATGTTGCTCGGACCAAATACTGATGGATGGAAGTTCTGTTCGCAGGTTTTTCACGGCACCACACAGCAGCATTGCTGTAGTCGACGAAAAAGCCTTCTACTTGTCTACATCCTTCGACGTCAAAGCGTTAAAAGCTGACGAAAATGAGCTTCTTGAACAACGAGATGCTGTTGGGGGATTCAATATCCCCCTTCAGCCAGCCGTGTTCGGTGGCTGAGGAAAGTCTGGGACTCCTAGATGACTACCTGGAGGTGGCCGAGCCCCTCGGTTCGCATGGGTTCTCCAGCGACAAGGCTAAGGCAGTCTCCTCCAATTGGCTTGCTGTGGACAGTTTAGGCAACACCATAGATAGCAGTCAGGGTAAGGTATTACTTATTTTTATAAAGGGCATCAGTTACATAGTACCACAACATTCCAGTTGAAAATAAATTGCTAGGTTTTCTTAAATCCGAAGGCAATCTCACGTGTATTACCTGGGCTTGAAAAGAGTGTATGCTACACTGCATAACTGCATGGTTGCTGGTTATGGTAAAGTGCCTCTTGTGTTGGCCTTAAAATAACACACCAGCTGTCAATGGTACTGTTTCTTGGCAGAAGTAACAATAAGAAAGCGTGATTGTATGTTGCGAATGTCCCTGAATTTTTCTGGTATTTAAATAAGAGGGTTGGAATGTCACAGGAGCTGGTTACAATGTACCCTGCAGTTTTTAGGAGCTTAATGAAAGAGTTTTTTCCTGATGGTTTACTTTTTGTGTTATAATACATGAGAGAGGAAAGCTGCTGAGATGATAAACTGATAGATTGTTTTCATAAGCTTGACTTGCACTACGTGATGGTTTACTGAAGTGGTAATTTACTTTCTGTATTGTGCAGAGGATGCCTTCTCTGGCATGGAGTGGATGGTGGAGAAGATGGATCTGAAGGAATTTGATTTTGATGCTCTGTTAGGTATGGAACATCTGGAAGCCACCGTCTCACCAGACGAGCTGATGGCCACGTTGGAAGACACGTGTGATCTATTTAATGCTACCATCCAGGAATTTCACAACAAAGAACTTCCACTGATGAATAATGTAATCACCCATCTCCCCGAATCCCCCGTTGGAGCAGATCCAATGGCCCCATTGGCTTCCCTTTGGTCTTTTCCCCTCTCCCCAGGGTCTCTGACTTCCACTCCAGACCACTCATTTAGTTTAGAACTAGGTAGTGAAGTGGATGTTCTGGAAGGAGAAAGAAAGCGGGAGTACCCTGCTGTTGTGGTGGTGATCACCAAGTCTGAGAAAGAGGACGAGAACCACTCTGATGATAGTGGAATATGCATGAGCCCAGACTCCTACCTGGGAACCCCCCAGCACAGCCCCACCAATTCAGTTGGATCCCCCAATGGCAACCAGTTCCCTGCAGATGCCCCTTGTGGCTCTGTGCAGTCCAAACCATATGATCATCCTGCAGAGAAGGTAGTGTCAGCAAAGGTGAAAGGAGAAAAGAAAATAGATAAGAAACTAAAAAAGATGGAGCAGAATAAGACTGCTGCCACGCGTTACCGGCAGAAAAAGAGGGCGGAACAGGAGGCATTGTCTGGGGAGTGCAGAGAGTTGGAGCAGAAGAACCAGGCCCTGAAGGAGAAAGCAGATTCCCTTAGTAAGGAAATCCAGTACTTAAAAGATCTGATAGAAGAGGTCCGCAAGGCCAAGGGCAAAAGAGCTAGAGTCCCCGAGTAGGGTAGTCAGCAGTGTTGTGTGCATGTATATAAGCTTCCTGCTAAAGCTGTGTATTGCCGTCTAATAAATAATTTTGTAGTAAATGTGCAATGATGGTGTGTAACGAGTGGTACCTGTAAAACCAGCATGACTTGAACCACACCTGGGTGTAAGTACAAGCACAACAAGCTATTGTGTGTCTAGTGAGTGCAGTGTGTCACTTGGGCTGCTTGTTCTGGGTGGTGGATGCAGTGCAAGTGCACAGAGTGCTTGGGACTGGAGTGTGTGTAAAGTGTTTCAGTTGGCTGGTCCCCCCCATAATTCACATGTATTCTGAAGTAAGGGCATCATGCTGAGGTGCCTCAGGGTTTTCAGCGAATTTGTAAGACCATTGAAGCAAGTGAGATTGGAGAGTCGATGGAAGACAAAAGGTCAGTAATACCATGTGGTGGGAGGTGCTTCTTTTCAGACTTGGATATTTCTCTGAAGGGAGGAGAGGGGTCCAGGGACAAAATAAAGTTGTGAGCATTGGTTTAAGAAAGCTTGCTAGGAGACAAGTCCAGAGCAAGCACCAGTGACAGCTGCCCTTGGGTTGCAGTTAATGCACGTGCTTGTGGGTCTCCCAGGTGCCCAAACCATGAGCAGGTGCTGTTGCCTGGCTCTGTCAAACTGGTGGGAGCTGGGCCAGATGGATGAGGTTACTGAAGTGTTCTTACTGATGGGTCGTGTTCCTGTACCAGTGTGAAAGTCTGCTGCTTCAGCCAGCCACTGATGAGTCAAATTTCAAACTAAAGATAAATTTGCCTTTACTTAACCAAGGCTGTAGCTGAGTTGGTCCATAAAACTAGTTTGGCTCTAGTCCCACCTCAGCTGTGTAGGGAAGGTACTGGTTTGTGTGGGGGTGTTGGGTGCTAAGGATTTGGGATGTGCCATTTTTAACTACTTCATGTGTGCTTAATTTTTTTTTTTTTTTTTTGGCCGGTGATCCCCCATTTAACACTGCTTAATCCCTTTGGCATGTGGACACACTACCAGCGTGGCTGCTGGAGTGGGGAGGGAAAAGGTCCTTAAGGAAACCTTGGAGAATGGTTTCTCCAGTTGCAGCCTGCTGGAGGTTGTGGTCTCTGACATTTGAGCTCCTTGCCCAAGCCATTAGGTGAGGTGGGCTAGCATCTGTGTGCTGGGGGCCCTGGTGTGCGAAGACTCCTCCAGCCGATGGATGGTGCTGCTGGCAGCAGGAGCTGGTTGCTGCCATGGGGGGCTGAGTGGGCCAGGCCCTCAGTGGCACCTGTCTGTGCTTATAGCTGTGCCTGGGTGCCATTTACATTATAAGAAGGCTCCCCATCAGGAGTTAGGGCTCATGCCACATTGCAGAGGGGGTGGATAAGACCTTCCCCTTGGTATCATGAGACAGTTTGAGTAGTCTCAAACCTCCGGGGTAAGGGTACTGGACCATGTACTGTATGAATGGGATGCACTGCAAACTGGAGACTGCAAGCAGAGACAAGGGACTCTGTTGTGGTTTATGAGGTAGACCAATGTGATTGGTTTCCTTCAAATCAGCTGCATCAGCCAGGTTGGGGATGGGGATAATTAGAGGCAGAAAAACCCCAAGGATTTGGTCAAATTTGCACCTGAGGTGACATTGTGCTTAGTCTCAGTTGAGCCACAGAAAAGTGGCTATGAGTGGCTATCATCTGGTGGCTTCCCTGTGCAGGGAAAACCCTCCTCTCCTCCTCATATTGATTCCCCCTTTCCCACCACAGGGCAACCACCTCCTCTTCCCTTAGAGCCATGGCAACTTCTGCTTACACCTGGCAGCAGCCAGGGCTGAGGGAGCATCTCCTGTGTTCTGCTGCCCTTACTCAGTTCTCCTGAAGCCTGGAAAAATTGGCAGCACATTTATCCCCTCCCCACCCTGTGGCAGGGCTGTCTGTGAGCCACTTGTGGCTAAAACAAATATTTCTCCGCATTCATGCTCTGCAGGCGGATGAGGCAGTGTCTGAGCTGGCCAGTAAGTACATGATTCTGGTTTCTACAGCCCTGCAGAGGGTATGCAGGTCCAATTTACCAAATTACACTCACTCCAGGGAAGGAAGATCAGAGCTGGAACAGGGGAGAAGGAATGCATGATGCATCCATGCTGCTTTGCTCTCTGCAGCTGTGTGTGTGCTTTACAGAACTCCTTGCAGGAGAGTCAGAAACCTGCCCTTAAAGAGCAGTCAGCACTGTCAGTGCTTGCCGAGGCTCTGAGCTTGTGGCTTTGCAGAGGCAGCACATATGGCAATCTCCTGCAACGCCTGCTGAAATGACGCTGTGTTTCCATACTTAGTAACTTAGTTAAGATTTTACAGGGGCTGGAGATCAGGGCTGATTCTTCCTCTGCATTTTTCATCTAGACTTTTCCTCCAGGCTTCAGTTAGGCACAGCAAGCATCACGCTGTTTGGCTCTGCAGCCCAGCAGCTTGTCCGGCCTGCAGCAGGAGCCAAGGAGCACCCAGGACACTGTCACAAGCTCCAGCCCACAAGGGTAAAAAGTCTGATAGCTTCCTGCCTAGTAATTGATTTTATATTTTGCAAACTGCAGGAGCTCTCTCCTTTTTCTCACAGCCTCACAGAACAAATGTGCTTCAACTGATCCCTTGCAGCTTGCATAGAGCATGATACCATGTCTAGAATTAGATTGTAGTGCATGAAATGCAAGCTTTACCTCCCCCTGGAAGAGCCTAGTTCTTCTACACCCTTCGAAACAGCAGCATTCCCCCAAACTGCGTTATATAAAAGCTGTTTGAATCTGAAGTTGGCACAGCTGATGGCATTTGTCTCAGTTATTTTTCCTCTGGATTACGGGCAGCAAAGTAGACTTCACATGCACAGTGTGCATGACCCTCAGGCTCTGATCCCTCAGCCAATTTTGTGCTTCATGGTAAACAGGAGTCCAATATTCCCTCACATAACCAAACATCCTCTTACAGTTCACTGCTTGCAAAGCCCCTTCTCACAAGCTTGTTTCTGCTGTTATCATAATATTTATAACTACCTTCCTCTTCACCCTGCCTTTAGAGAGACCCAGGTGCATGCCCTTCTCTTTCAAAAGGAAAAGGGGAAACCATCACTGCAGACAACTTCTTCACATGCGTGTGTGGAGAATCAGATGCACCTTTGCAGCAAGCTTACAAAAATAAATCCACAGCTGCAGTGCTGGGAAATGAAGAAAGAATGATGATAAAATCTTTCAAATAGCTTTTGCCCTGGCAGAAAGCCCAGAAATAGCTGCAAGGACAGGCTGTCCTTTGGGAGATTAATGCTCCTCCAGTGCTCCCAAGCTGGACTATAGAAAGAAAATGTGGCTTATTCTGATGCAGTTTCACACAGTGGTAGTACATTCATAGCCTTTTTTAGGGGGTGGGAAATTTATACATTTTTGGCCAGAAGAATACCAGTTTTCTTTATCTTCCCATAGACTTAGGCCTTCAGGGGAAAAAAAAAAAAAAAAAGGATCTCTACTGTCCTTCCTATAGGCATAATTTCCATCTTGTGCATACTAATTTTTTTTCAGTATGGTCCAAGTAGCTTCTGGGGATATCCTACCTTCCTCTGTCCTGCTGTATTCACAGCCTTGCCATGCAGTGCTGCACATAAATTCCTGTTACACTTCATTTCCAGTGCAAAGGCCATCTTGGGGTCTTACCATGAGCATCCCTTGCTGGGTCAGCAGTGCTCACCTTTGCTGACTTTCTCATTGAAATGCTTCAGGCCCTGTGAATTAACAGGGGAATTCAGTCCCCTGACCTAGGCAATACTATTTTGGCTGCTCAGGTATCCCAGGTATGCTGCCTTTGCATTATTTTCAGTGCACTCATGCAGCGTCAGAAGTGAATGAAGTCACCGAATGAAGGAAGCTGGCTGCACCCACAAGCTCCAGTTTCCCTATTACAGAGGTGCATGCTCTCCAAGTGAGTGCCAGCCACTTCTCATTTCTCCTTCAGCTGCTCTCTTCCTCTCTTTTGCACGCACACACCCTTTTAAGGAATGGCAGGAGCGAGTTCCAGACACAGCAGATGTGTCAGCTTTATTTATATAAGGCAGAGAATCTCCTAGTCCTGAAACTCCTCTGCATCTCCATTGCAGTGTGCAGGCAGGTGGAGAAAGAGTCCTGGTATTTGCCTCCCA
This sequence comes from Ploceus nigricollis, assembly GCA_013399945.1. Classification (NCBI taxonomy): domain Eukaryota; kingdom Metazoa; phylum Chordata; class Aves; order Passeriformes; family Ploceidae; genus Ploceus; species Ploceus nigricollis. The sequence continues at coordinate 93,577 of VXBC01004657.1, forward strand.
TTAAAGGAGATAAATGATCTTGCTGGCATGCAAACACTGCAGCTCAGGACAGACCAGCTTGGCTATGTTACTGCTTAGCCCTGCCAACAGCTTATTTCTTCAGAAAAAGGTGTGTGTAACCCTCTAGACAGCTGCAGAGCAACCTTCATGCTTTTTGTGTCCCCTGCCCCCACCAGTTTGTGGTTGGCTCTGTTAATCCTATTTAACATAACTACAGATAGACACGCAAACCTTTAATCCCTCTCCAACCTACCGACCCTTCAGCCTGCCTTGGCTGGAGTTCTGCATTTTGAGCTGTAAGGAGACAGTAGCCAGTCTGCCTTCTTTCACACTCCTCATTTTGGCTTGAATTGATGGGTCTTCATGTCTCAAAATAAGGAACTGCCTTTTGCTGTAACTTTTCTGAGTTATTCAGGGCCCTGCTGCTGTGCACCCTTTTTACAATCACCAGTCCCCTTCCTGAGGCATTCAGGAGCCTGTAAGTGCTGTAGGTGCTGATGCTGTGTTGATCATCAGCAAGACTGAAATGTAAGGCAGTCATGGGAAAAAAACCCCAGAGGGTAAGATTGGCTAAGGTTTTTAGGACCCTCTCCCTACCCCTTGATTTTCCCCTACAGCTTTTTCAGTGTTTTCAATCTCATTTGCCTGAGCAAGTTCATTGGCAGCCAGGTTTGTTACAGCTATGTCATTTCAGAGGCAAGAAGTTGGTGTCCTGAACAAACATGTTTTCTTGGTTTACATTTGCAGTCCTCTCCTCTCTGACACACACATAGTGCTGGTAGTAGTTGCTGTTGCTTTCTGTGGCAAGGAAGTGGAGACTTGCTTATAAGCAGAGGCTGTACGGGCTTACATTAGTTTGTACCCACTGGAACAAACTTCCATTTTTTGCTTTCCATTCACATAACAAGGGAGCAGTAGGCCGTTAAGAGGCTTGATGAATCTTATTCACACTAAGCTAGCTCAAGGCTGAGCATCTGGGAGCTATTCTAAACAGTTTCCCTGGAAAGGTTCTACCACACTAATAACACTTCAGAGCTTTTATTTGCATTCCTATTAAAGCTGCTGCTACTGCTGCCCATTCTGACTCCCTGCTGTGTGTGGGTGGAGATGCCCTGTAAGATGGCACCCTCACCATTCCCTAGCTCAGCTACCTCTATTTTCTGCTGCAGGATGCTCAGCTGGTGTCGCAGAGCTGGGAAGGGAGCCAGCAGCCTGATGAGCTCAGCGAGCACGCGGCGTTGGCCCGGCAGCAGTGGGACACGTCCCTGTGCCGCCACTCGCAGATGCGCAGGAAAGAAATGCTGTCCAGCAGGTCCAAAGGTTGCTGCGGCCTGCAGCCTGCCAGCTTCCAGTGTGGGAAACAGGTTGGAGGCCAACTAGGAAAAGCAGCTATGGCAGCTGCTGCTTCTCTAACCCCTTCTTGTCTCTTCCATTGGGCAGAGAGGTCTGGCTGCAAAGAGCGAAGATCACGGAATCATTGAATGGTTTGGGTTGGAAGGGACCTTAGAGATCATCCCATTCCAACCCCCCTGCCAGGGACACCTTCCTCTAGAGCAGGTTGCTCAAAGCCCCATCCTGCCTGGCCTCAAACACTTACAGGGATAGGGCAGTTCCTCCAAGGTAGCCATCTCCTGGGATCCCAGCACAGCTGGCATCCTCTGGGCATGGCTAGACAGACAGCTGTGAGTATGAGAAGGTGCCTGGCTTCAGCTTAACGCCAAGCATGTGCAACAGGCTGGTACCCGTTCTTCCCTCTCCTTTGAAGACATTCCCCTCACAGGGCACCACCTGTCCTTACCTACCCAGTATTCAGGTGGCACTGCTCTTCTTTCCTAGGAGCTCACACCCTGCCAGAGAAGGGGAAAGTCAAGGCTGCTGCTGTTAGATCTTTGCCCTTGCAGATGGTATCTTTAGAGCCAGCATTCACTTCTTTTTCTTCCTCTCACAAAATAAAGTTTAATTTATTTAAGGATACTGTTGACTCTACAATCAAGTTTAGTTTCAAATGGCAAAATTCAGTCTGTCAGGTAGCTTACTCTCCTTGACAACATAATGCCTCAAGAAGTATGTTGATTACTTGTGTTGGCCCTAATAGTCTTTCCAGCCAGTAATAAGAGCTGCCACCCAATTTTGAAACTCCACTGATCTGGGTGTTATTATCCCCATGGAGAACTGCTCTGGGCCCCACTTTAAAGTTCCTCATTAACTTTGAAAGAAGAGCTTTCCTGTTGCTTACATTTGCAAACAAACAGGCTGGATTTTGCACAAAGAGAGTGAACCGCATTGCCCTCCTGCCCTTTTCTGGAGCAAGGAAGGATGGTTTTGCTTCCCTCAGCCTGCAGGAGAAGGGCCCAGGAGCTGAACAACCACAGAAACAAGGGTGTGTAGGAGGAATGGGTAGAGGAGGAGCAGGCAAGGACATGAAGGACTTCAGTAGGGTCATAGAAAATGCCAAATACTGAAGATGAAGGCTTAAATCAAAGTAACACGCCAGAAATCTATCTCCTACACTTAAGTTGTGGCACAGCCAGCTTTTTCACACAGTTAATTATCCTCATGACAGCTCCATACAGAGCTGCTTGTGTTAGGCCAGCTCACATGCACTGCAGCAGGCAGAAGTTTTAGGGAGACGTGCTGAATACACATTTTGCTCAACTATTTTCTCGAACAATAGTGCTTCCATTCTTTTAAGAAGCTTTAGAAGTTTTTTTTTTTTCACATTTTCTAATTTTTGGAAGTAAGAACAAACTAAAAAAAAAAGGGAATTGTTCTTTGAACTGTTCTATACTTACCACTTTTGGCTGTAGACAGTTGAACCTGATCCTATTACAAGAAATCCCCTCCCACGTGCTATTACCCAATTTCCAGTACACACGCTTCAGTATGTTCACTATTTATTTCCCGTCTGGATCTCATATACCTAAGTGACTTTCCTCCTATGCAGATAACAGGAAAAGAACTCAACAGAGGAGGCACAGAGTTAAAAGGACAGCACCAGGAACTATAATCAGAGGGCAGGGAAAGGATAAGTGAATTCCTGCTTGTGCTGGTGTCAAGCAGCTGCTGCTCAGGTCAGACAGGCCCTTTGTAATCAACTCATGAGCTTAACCAAAGCTTGGCATTAGTCTTTCTCCTTACCTGTTTTTTTTTTCTCCAAGGGAAAAAAAAGGGAACACATTTTCCATCTTTTTAGGTAAGGGGCAGGATAAGGCAGTGGCAGAACCACCCAAGAAGCACATTTAGAGTGGTTTAGTGAGGAAGTTTCTGGAACAACACTCCCACCTGCAGGGCCTTCTGTTTGTTACAGCTGGCAACTTAGTGGTAGTCTGAGAGAACAACTTCCCTTCGACCCAGCACCACGAGCTCATGCTCAGATTTTAATTTGATGCCAAGACTAACACCTGGGTCACAAGCCCTCCTGGCTACAGGACCTGGCAACACTTGGCAGTGGTGCCCTGATGGCATGGATAAATCTCGGAGAGACACTCAGCTATAAACATTCATAGGACAACTTTCTCCGTGTGAGAGCTCTTCCTTGGAGAAAGGGAAGATTGTGAGTAGCCAAAATGGAGGAGTCATCTCCATTCCAACCTGCAGTCTTTGAAGGCCTAAGCATGTCAGAGAGATGATTTAATATATGTGTTAACATAAATTGGAGAGGCCATTCACACAACTGAGTCACCTAAAGAGAGGAATGCTTGGATCACAGCAATGACATGGTTCATCTTCATCACCTGTCATAATAATCACTACTACAAAGGCAAAGAGAGACAGTGTCTGCAACAATTATTTAATCAAACGACATATAAAAAGTTTTGGCAATGACTGACAGACCTGACAGGGGCTGTAATCAGAACCCGAACTCCAGGGTTACTCAAGTTTAACAGTCTTTCAAAGCATCCTTCCCTTCTTAATGCTGGTCCAAAACATTTCTCCATTCAGATATGGTACTTTCAATGCTCCCTGCCAAATAACACAGGTAGCAGGAGCCTTATATCCTGAGGAAGGGGAAAAGATTTTTATTTGGCTTGGTCCACCCTTCTACATCAAGAATGCAAGACATGCTGGCTGCAGGAGGATAATTATAAGGACAACACACCTCAGAGCCAAGAGCACCTCTGTGGCTTTAGCTGGCCAGTAACAAGCCCTGCCCAGATGCAGAGCTGCTCTGCAAGTCTGACACAGAGGCCCTCGCTGGCAGAGGCACATCCCCCATGTGCCATTTCAAACACACCACAGAAATGCCCAGGCCTGAGAGCCAGACTGGAGAAGCTGCAGAAAGACTGGAGCTACAAGAATCCCTGTCACGATGTTTATGGGATTCCAAAGTATTCCCTCTCAAATTTACGGAAATCTTCCTCAGTAAACACAGTGCCTTCGGGCTTCTTCTTTTCTGTCTTCTCTGGAGGCTGATCTTTGGACTTCCTGCCTCTGTTCTGAGCAAGAACCTTCAGACAATACAGAAATGGAGAAAACAACAGTCATTATTATCCAGACCAAATGACAAAACAATGATTTTCAAGCGCACCTGCAGCATCCCTGCTGTTCTACAAGAACCCTGCTATTTTCCAGAGTGCCTCCAAAGAAAAGTGAGAGGCAAACCACTGACGTTAACCAACGCAGATCACTGGGACAACAGCAGATACCAACTTGTTATTTGGAGTCAAATATGAAAACTATTTTCTAGTAATTGTCACAGAGATAAGAACATGGACTTCAATTCAGAACTTTCTGAAACTAAGATCTTCTTTTTTATCCCCTCACTCCGTGACACAAACCGAAAACCCAACAAGCTGGTGCAATTCCCTCAGCATTTTCTAATACACTGTCACCTCCTGTCACAATCTCTAGCCTGAGAAACACTGTCCTAAACCACTTTGTTTATGTAAGTTAACAGCCTATATCTCATAAAAACAGCCCAAGAGTCCACCACTCTCAACTATTCTTCTCTTCAAATCCTGGCATGAGACTACCTTTTGGGGAAGACCAAGAAATTCTCAAGTTATGAGAAACACCATTTAGGAAGCTGAGTAATTCCTATTAGATGAGCCAGCAGCACATCTGCTTCCTCGTTAATCAGCCTCCAGCTACGGAGAAGGCCAGTTTGATGAACAGTAACAAGAAGGTCTGAAACAGGGCATCTCTGCCAGCTGAAACTATTAAATATCTTTGGTAATTAAGAAAAGCCAACAGCTGTCAGGATATTTTGAGAACCTGATGTAGTGGGTGGCATTCCTGCCCATGGCAGGGTGGATGATAAACTGCATGATCTTTAAGGTCCCTTTCCACCCAAACTGTTCCATGATTTTGACTAGTATCACAGAACATCATAGAGGCCATCTGTAGACAGGAACTTAACACAACTCTCTCAAGTAAGGTATAAATCTGGAAGATCCAGGGATGATTCCCATTCACCTGTGTTCCTCAGTGGAAACAGATGCCCCCACCCCAAACAGAAATTATAGTCTTACTTGTTCTGTGACAGCTTTGTCTGCAACAAGCCGTCCCTTTAACATGTACTGCAGGTTTTCCCTCAAGTGATTCACAGGTTTCTTCTTATGGTACTCCTCTGGGGCAAAGCAGAAAGTGACAAAACGCATCAGCTGCTCATCCAGGCAGCTCACAAGGAGAGACACAGGAGGATCAGCAAAGCCCCGGGAGACACACACCGCTACAGCTCAGGGATAGGGGTGCGCCCACAAATGAGGCTGTGTTTAAAGTGAGCGACACCAAGAGGGCATGCAGGAGAATGGGACGGGGATGGGACGGGGACGGGACGGGGACGGAGACGCGATGGGATGGATACAGTAACCGGCAGCGTGGCTACGGGACACCACAAGGGTCCCCGGTGCGCGGGCTGTGGAGGAGTCGGGACTCACCTATCGCCGACTTCACGACTCTGCCCTTGACCGTGGCCTTGTTCCTGCCGNGGCGAGCCAGGGCCGGCAGCGAGGGGACAGGATCCTGTCGGTGTCGCCTGACCGCAGGACACACGGCAGGGGCCATCAGCTAAAACATAGGAATTTTCACCTCAAAACGAGGCAGCTTAGGTTAGGGTTAGGGCGGTTAGGGCGGCAGAGCAGTCGACCAGGCTGCACGGGGAGGTCGTGGGGGCTCCGTCTCTGGTGACATTCAAAATCATCTGGATATGTTCCTGTGTCATCTGCTCTAGGTGACCCTGACTTGGCAGGGACTGGGGCTAGATTGTGTGAATATCAAGATTATCTTAAGTTAGGATGTTCTTTGATGCAAGATCTTTGAATACTTTCGATGCTAATCAGCAAGAAAAAAGACTTAATCGGTGTAACAGGCAGCAGCCAGCATCCCTTAGTCAAGGACATCCAGGAACTAACAAAGTTAAAAGGATGTAGTAAGTCAGGATGTTCTGTATCAGAACAGATAGCAGTTAGTATCCCTTACTCAAGGATATCCTGGAACTAACAACCTTTAAGGATGTAGTAAATCAAGACGTTGGTTTACTACAACAATTGAAATTGAAGTTGAAATTCAAGATGTTGATGTATGTCTGTGTATATATTGCTAACTTGCCAAAATACTCAAGGTCCATGTATGTTCCCTACAGTACTAAAAGTCATGCCCAAAGGTCAAAAAGACCCCTGGCCAGGTGAAGGCCTTTCCCCTGAGCCTGCACAGAAATTAACTGGGGCTACATAATTATTCCTACTAACTCACCACAACACTGGGGCTGTAATTGGAAAGTTACAAACCCCGAAGTTCTGTGTATAAATGATGGTGTGGAAAGTCTGGTGGGTGTGCTTGTTTTGGGGAATGTCACTGAGCACCTGGGCTCACACAACTCTGAAATAAATAATCAAGTCTCTCCTAAGTGTGTAGTTATTGGCTTGTTGCACACCAGGTAAAGAATCTGATTTTGTGGGCAACACAAGGGGTCCTGCCATCACAGGGGTCATCACAGGCCAGGAGGAAAGGGGATGGTGTCATATTTTGTCTCAGCAAGGCCCCAAAATCCAGATTTAACTGTGCTAGACGCATCAGGCCGAGAGGTTGACTCTGCCATAAATTGCATATATTATTCAGGGTTACTTTAGTCTATTTGTTTAAAGCTTTCTTCTCCAGTTTTCACCCCTCTAGAGATTTCATGCTAATATCTGCTAAATTTAGCTATCATTTGAATAAAGCTTATTCAATTATAGCCAGAGCCTCCAGTAACAAGCTGACACTGGAGGAGGCAGGAGGTTTATTCTCCCTCAGACATGTCCTGCAGGGAGAAAGGGATACAAATGGCTCTCATTGTTTCTCACAGTAATGATCTGTAACAGGCACCAATAACAGTTAAACCTCTGTGTATTAAAAGACAGTCGTTCTCGGGAAATTGTTCTCCAGCCCCTGCAGATGTCACCTCAATGCCTGTCTTTTATTGTTCCTTCTCTTCTGAATCCCTCCCTGGATGGATATCAGCATCCTGTGTCAGTTTCCACTAGTGCTGCTAATACATTTTTCTGGACAGGACTTACATGGTGCCTATTCCTGGCTTCAGAGCTGGGGAACATTAACCATTTACTGCTTGTTCAGTATGTCACTTCTCACTCCTAGTTTTCCCTTTAATGAGCTATTTTAAAAAATTGTTTTGGAGGGACAGTCACTGGATATGTAATGCAGAACACTTCTCCATTTTCTTGTTTTCTGTTAGTAGCCGGTGGAAAATTGAACCTGCACAGCCTTGCCAGATTTGTCCTTCCAGTTGTGTGAAAGCTCACAAAGTTACAAAAAGGTTATTTTAGCTTTGTGAAGAAGCTGAACAAGCCATGAGTTAATAGCTTATTGCTGAAATTGAAGAAAGCAATAAAGAATATTATAGTCAGCAGAAAAGTTGTTACTGTTGTATATGCATATTATCTTCATCTTGGTCAGAGTGAGATAAATGACAGCTGCCAATGCCATGGGGAAGGTATTTTCAAAATACTTCATCAGTCAAACGCTCTCTTTTAGCCCCTAAAATACTATCTACAGGTTCTGTGTAAGCTGTTCATGGTTTCAGATCACACAGTATATTCAAGACAGCTTATTCTACTGATTAAACATCATTTATAGGAACACCTAGTACATTGTTACGCATGCTTTGTATCAGAACGGTGCAACCTCATAAATGCCTTACGCAGGCATCTGACGGAAAAACATCTTTTTTACCAACACTGCAAAACATGTTTAACAAATTAGTGTGATAGAAACTGCACTGATGTATTATCCTGTTCATGGCACACATAGCCCCTTTTCTACCTCAAAAGTAAACCATTACCATCTCATTTCCATTTCTGTTGTGCCAATTAATAACGTTCTCAGTTATGTAGATGTCTCAGAAAATCTGAGTCCCTTCTTATTAAATACCTTCAGTAGCAAGGACCCGTAATGCAGGCAACTTGTCCTTTGACTAGCAAGGCTGGGTGCAGACTTGCTGTGATTTTAGTCAGCAATTACCTGCAGAATAAAATTTAATGAGCACACAGGGGTCACTTTGCTGAAGAGGGAAGGCAAGGCACTTTCTTTAACTACATTCACAGTCTCCTGCCTCAGAGTCTGGTCAGGCTCTTGAAACTGGTTAGTTCACCAAGAGGTTAAATGGATGCACACTTTGTTGTTTGACATATTCCCCAGGCTTGGATCTGTTGCCAAAGATCATGGTTTAACATAGGCTGTGGGGTTTTTAACACTTGGTGAAATCACGTATCTATTATTAATACATTACATTTCTTCATCTCCTTTTAACAGGATCTGGCAGCTTTTCTCAGGGCATGATCGTTGCTGTTTCTCCTGACTGTGTTCTGGAGGCAGCTGTGTTTGGTCTTACCAGGCATGGTGATTTCAGCATCTGTCCTGTTCCTGCTGGGTGGCTCTGGTACCATCAACACCTGCCACACTCATGCAGACAGAGGTGCAGAGTCTTACTTTGCTCTTTGACCTTAATAGAGAATTATGCTCATATTCCCTGCACTGCAAAACAAGATAAATTTGTTGGCTTATATTAGGAATGTAAAATCATCTCTTAATAGGAACTGGGTTTTGCCTGTGTAGTATATGTTACTTCTACTATAGCTGTAGAATGTAGGCATTTGGATCACACAATGTCTTCTCCATGTTTCAAACTGCAAAATATCCTCTGCTGGCCTTAGATTAAGTCAACAACCTGTTTCTGATAAATCTGCTTTATGCTGAGCACAGCATAAGAAATGCTGTATTTCTCTTTACAGAAGCTTCCATGGCGTTACCAGTCTCTCAGTGGTGATATGCTCCTTGTATCATCGTGATATATACATTTAACTATGCCTTCCTTTTACTCAGTCACTGTTGAAAGTAGCTGAGCAGACCCTACAAATAGCTTTTACCAGACTAGTACGTACTATTAAAAACTTAATGTTATGAGACTTTGTCTATGTCATTACAAAAAAAAAAAAATTTGTATTTCATTATACTGTTTTAAGGCCTGTATTCAAATTAAAATTTCATCCAAGATGAATAAAATTAAAATTTCATCGCTTTGCAATCCCTCAAAAATCAGTTCAGTTAGCTCTTTGAAGCACTTTGGGGACAGAATAAATGCCAAATGGTCTTCATTTAAATGTATAACATCCAAATAAATCACTATCCCAGAGCCTGAATAATCTGAGTTTAGATGGCAAAACCCACAGGCTCCGCATTTCAGATTGGGAATGCCTTTCTTTCTGAGATTTAAGATGTCTTTGAAAGCTTCCTGACACTAATGTTCATGTTTTATAGCTTTCTTTAAATCTCATGCCTCAGTGGGTAGCTGGCTTTTCAAGTACTAAATAACCCAGCCTACAGATCAGTTGGAGTTTTAAGTAACTTACATATGTGAATATTATCAGTTCACTTTCTGCTTGCTTTCTTATGGCATTGAAAAATGGTAATTTTTCCTGCTTGATTATGCAGATAAAGTTCCTGGTTCATCTTGGAACAACTATTATTTCCCTATTATTCTGGGCTTTGGAAGACATCTGGTTTAGCTTGTTCCATCTTATTATTCTGTGTTACATACTAACAAAGATGTACCTGATATTCATGTCTAATCATACTGCTGCCTGTAGCAGTTCATAATAGCTGTCTGTTTGCTCTTACTTTATGTTCCAGCTTCTGGATTCAGGGGGTTATGTAGGAGTCCCAGTCTAAAGGAATGTTGTGAAGGATATGAGAAGACAGAAGCTAAGGGCAGCATTAGAAGTAAAATATAACAAACACAAGCATTTATTTAGTTTAGGGCTTTTTAAAAAACCACAGCTTTATGATTTTGGGAAATGGGATCCTAATGTCTGAACACTTGGTACAGTCCACACTGACACATATATCTGTATTGTCTCTTCCAAATGAATCAGACTGATTTTCAAGATGATTTATAGCAGATTTTCACTTCAGCATGTTTCTTCATATGTGGATTATGGAATGTGCTTTGCTTTAAGCAGCTGTCCACTTCCCATATTCTGTATTTTCTTTTGAACAGCAATACCCAATGCTGCTGTCATTAATATTTAGCTGTGTTTGCCAGTTTGAAGCAGTTTGTGCTGTGGTCACCGTTCCTACAAAGAGCCATGGATCACTGTACCTCAAGTGCACAGGAACCTTTGTCCTTTAACTGTGTGACATGCCGTTGAAAAGCAATTTAACTTTCCAGCCTACTGAATTTGAACAAGGGCTGGGCAACACTTTGATTTGTACACTTGCATGGATAAGTATCTAGTTATTTTAGACTGATAGAAAGTCTTTTATTCTGTTGGTTTGTTTTTTTTTTTTTTTAAACCCAGTGCAGACATCTACTTATTTCATTCACTTTTCAGTGACCTATTCCAATTCACCAAGAATCTGGCTCTGCCGTGCACAGGTTCTGTGGATAATGTTGGAGCGGGTTAAGATAAAATCAGCTTCCCACTGTACAAGATGCTGTAGCAAGAAACAAACTCTCCCCCTGAGAGAGACATCCTATACATAAGAGATAAGGAAGCACAAAGATTAAGCAACTCTCAACATCCTTGTCCTCTACCTATTGTTTTCTTTGCTCCAAAAGGAAAGAGAACAAGCATCAGTAGCTCTGCTGGTACTGTAAGAGCCCACTTTGTAGATAGAGAAAATATTTTTAAGTACATAAAATGTTGTATTTGGGAAAAAGAACCAACCAAACAAGTCCTTCTTCAGGGCTTAGGATACCAGAAGAAAGCACTTTGCAAGTTATAATTTGCATAAAATACAGAGTTGGTGTCACAAGGTTTTTGTGGCCAGAAAAAAGGGTTTTGGCATCCAGACTCACAAAAATGCCTGAAAGTCCAGTGCCCTCATACTTTCTATTTTTCCCTGAAGGGAAAATTCTCTTCAGAAGAGCATCTGCTGGTCTCGCAGACCTCCTAGAGTGGAGCAGGCAAAACAGTTCTGCAGCTGGAGGGGAATGATTTCTCTCTGTTTCCCACTGCTATCCTTAAATGTCAAAAGGATGAAGGAGTAGAAGGATCCTAGGGCTCAGAGTGATTGACTTTTCCCTGTTCCTTCTGTGGGCTATAGACATGTTTTCTGGGTCTTCCTTCTACCCTCCCCACCTACTTCAGTCCTGCAGAATTGGCTCTGGGAGAAAAGGGCAGACCTCACTGCCACTGTTTCCCTCAGTTTGAAAGACCTAAACCTATCCTGCTGTAGATGCTTTTCTTTTTCCCTAAGAACCTAGGAGAAGATGCTAAAGATCCTTTGGAGAAGAGATGGGCCTGAGTGGACAAAATATATGAGAGCTGTGGAACTGCTAAATGCTGGAGAACAGGTGTAACAGATGGCAGACACAGGAAGGGGCAAAGGCAGGGCTTGGAAAGAGTACAAGTTTGCTTTGTAGATTTTCAGGCTGAATGAAAAGCATGAATGTAAAAAGGTGAGTAAATTGTGGATAACACTTAGTGCCACATGTCCACATTGGGAACTACTGAAAACTTTAGAGATTTAGGCCCCTATCTTGCTTATTGGCGATCTGACTTGTTAATTTTTGTGGTTTTGTGTCACCGGTACTGCTGGATAAGAAGTTAGAGCTGTTTCATGGAAGTCTTTGCAGACTGTTCCAGGGTGCCTTCCCTTGTTATTTTGGAACTTACAGTTAGTGTGGGTTTGATGAGACTTATATCAGCATCTGAGCGTCCAAGTTTACCAGTGTAGGCACACAGTTTGTGGTGATCGAGAGTGGGGCTGTGGCCAAGCCTCGTCCCTAACAGGCTACAGCTGTGAAAAGCAGGTGAGCAGCATTGACAGCAATGAGCCATGGAGTGCCCAGGTGCACTGACCAACCACCAAAGGGAACAGAGGGCACACAGGTGCAATGCATGAATTATGAGGGGTATAAAAGGCTGGGCTAAAGAACAAGAAGGGCAGATGTTTGCAGCCTTCTGAAGTGACCTGATGTTACCCTGTGGGGGCAGATGCCTGAAGCCTTCTGCTGTGGTATGGTGTTACTCTGTATGGGCAGATGGGTTGAAGCTTTCTGAAATTGTATGGTGATGCTCTGTGTCTTGTGGCTGTCTCAACTGTGATGTATGCTGAGCCATACCTGGACCTTTGTTTTCCTTTTAATCAAGCCACTGGACTGTTACCTGCTGACTTTAGTTTTTTGTTTTCTTGCCTCTGGACTTCAGCCTATCTTTTTTTTTTTTTTTTTTGTGCTTCTAGAATTGATCTTTCCTTTTTAAATTACAGACTGACCTCCCTGATTGACACCTGGCCTTCTTTTGTTTCACTTCTGGCTTTCTATTTACTCTTTATTCCTTCTTTACCTTATTTGTTTCCTGCTTTGTGGCTTTCTTTTGTGTTTTAGTCAGAAATATAGGTCTTCCATGCCAGAATCTGAGCAAGTCACCCCAAAAAAGTTCCCCACTGAATACAGAGAAAATGCACAGAAACTGAAATGAGGACTTTGGGGTAAGGTTCAGTGTATAACATTCTTTAACTAGAAGGATTTGTAAAAGGCAGTAGTAGTTCTCTGTTCTAGAAATATTGTGGACTTTGATGGAACAAAATCTTGTTTCTTCCAAGAAGATGTATTTTATCCTGGTTACCGTGGAATTAATGATTTCTCATGTAAGAGCTTGGAAATACACAGAGAACATGTTGCATTAGAGCTGAGAGCTTGTGTCCTCATGCTGTGTAGATGTCAAATTGGGAATGTCAGTGGCTGCTGAACATGGCTGCTTTCAAAGCAGTGACAATGAGGTGGAAGGCTCTGTTTTGTTCCTAGCCTCTCTGCTCCTTAAAATGTTTACAAGCCCCAGAGCTGGCTCAGAATGCAGCAAAGTTTAGCTAGTTATGCTTGTCATCAATTATTAAGGGTTTGGAGACAGACAGGAGGTGGGCTGGGGCCATCACGGGTTTTGCTGCCTTAGGCAGGCCTTGTTGGAGGATGTCTGTGCTGCTTGGTGCAGAGCAGAGCCAGGGGAGCTGGGGCAGCATTGCCTGCTGTAGCTCCTGCCTGCTCTGTCCTCTGCTGGCGCAGCCTGATCTTCCCAGGGCTGCAGCTATGTTGTGCATGTCCCTGCTTCAGCTGCTAAAGGTGGAACATCTTCTCTGCTGCTCCCTACTCCCTTCAGATTTGAAGGGCTGGATGTTTATAGCTCCAACACACACTGTGATCTCCTAATTTCTGGGGTTTTTTTCAGAACTGCACAGAATAACTTGTGAGGCTTCTCAGATCAAGGGAAGATAAACTGTCCAGTGGCTGGCATGCTGCATTCATCAGTGTAGTGCCAGTCCTCTCTCTCTGCACTCTGCTTTTGTAATTTTTTCTCTCCCCTTTCCTTCCTTTGCTCTCCCTCTCTAATAGCTGTATTTTGTCTTTCCTTGTCTTATTCCTGCTTCTTTGACTGCTGTATCTTTTTACTGCTTTTGCGTCTCCAAACAGGATCCGCAGTTTCTGAGGCTGTGGGAGGGTGACAGTTCAACCTGACTCTTTACTATTTATTCTCGACTCCCAGCAGTTGAGTCTCTCTAAATGATATGTTTGGGTCTCTTCTCTCCTCCCCTCTTTCCTTTTCACCCATCTCTCCTCAGCACAGTTTAGAAAGCACTAAGGCTTTAAGCAGAAGCACTAAAGCAGGTACTTGGGGCACTCTCGTTCTCTTGGGGTGCAGGGGCAGCCCTGGAGGTGCTGGGTACCAGACACCCATACACTGCGACATGAGACCCCGCGGGCCGGGCTGCCTTTTCCAGGGCCACATCTGCTCAGGACTGTCCCCTGAAGTCCGGGGAGCAAATGCCGGCGGGAGACGAGGCTGCTGCCATTCCTTGCAAAGGTGCATGGTGCCACTAGGGCTCTCTTCACTAGATGTCACTGTGCGGCTGAGTTTCGCCTGCCACGAGCACTGCAGCCAGGAGAGACGGGTGTTGAGCGATGAGTTTTAGGAAGGCCCTGCCAGAAGCAGGGGGAGGGCATGGGAGAGATTTTCAGGACAAACGTGGGGTTGCTGTAGGTTTTACCAATCCCTGACAAGTTTTGGGAACAGAACCAGCAGGATACACAGGGGCTTTGGGATGGAAATGCATGCCACTGCCATGGAGCACACATCCTGTGTGACAGTCATCAGGGCATTAGGGTGACTTTGGTCTGAGTCATGCTCATCTCCTGTGGTCACCATACCGGTTGGGCAGCAAGTCTCTTGCTAATGAGCGCTCAGCCCTGGATTGCTGTTTACTGTCCCATCTGCCAGCACCCATGTGTAGCCCTGGCCCCAGCACTCTGAGTGGCCATGGCGCTGCCTCTCCGACAGGACTGCTGTGGAGAGGACCCCTGGGATGCACCGTGGTAGCTTCCAAAGACAGTGGGGGTGAATGGTGGAGGGAGGCTTGCCAGGGCTGGTCTTTCCTCTTGCTAAGGAAGCTAAGTGGCTGGAGGCAAGCCATGGGCCCCTGTTGCTGCGGATGTGGGGCATGAGTGCAAGGTGGGCCTTTTATCTCTTGATCTTGATTCCCAGCACTTGAATTCCTCTAAATCAAAAGGCCATCTCTTTCCTTTCTTGTATTCATTACTCTGCTTTTTGTTCCTTAAACTTTGTAAACTGGACCCTAGGATCATGTCTGCAGCCTTTGAGAAGTCCCTATTGAGCAGAACTTGTAAACTGTCCTAAGGGAGAGTAGTTGACTAATAAATGTCCCATGAACCACTTTATCAGTGGCACAGATGGTGTTTAGGAGAGTTAGTTTGTTTTATTTTTAAGTTAATCAACTGCAATTTGAACAAGGGTTATGTGGAAAGCCATCAGCTCCAAGGAAGTGTTTTGGTCTGGTTGTGTGTAGCTGTACAGCCTCTTGTCTCACTGGGTGCACTATGATTTATTTTGGGATGAGAGCACACCCCATGTACACGTTAGAATCCACGTGAGTTTCTACCTGGGTGTACTTGCAGGAACAGAGGCAGTGCCACGGCAGGTGCAGCGTGCGAGCTCCTCAGCTGGTGCCGTGCAGCTGGATCACTGCCTGCGGTTCGGATGGCTGTGGGTAACTGTGTGTGTTTGTGTGCAGCCTGGCTACGTGCATTTACACGGGTGTCTGTGCTAGAGAGGATGTGAAAGCAACTGGATCCAAACCACCAGGACCTGCAGCCTTTGTGGCTGGCCAAACTGGTGGGGAGCCCCGGAGACTTCTCCACTGAGCTCACCTTGCCCTGCTCTTTTAGCTGTGTGCTGCACTGGAGGCTGAATCCAGCTCCACTTGTTCACGGGCCAAGGCACATTAACAGTCACTTTATCACAGTGCAGCCCAATTAATATTTGATTCTGGTGAATGAAGGAGGGCAGAGAGATTAAATGGGGTTGCTAGCTGGGGTGGTGGGAGTGGTGAGACAGACATGCTCTTTTTTGTGCGGCCCAGAGGAGTGTCATTAAAAGACTTTCTAGGAAGCGGAATGAGGATTCCACCAGGCTGAATACTGTGTGGGATGATGGAGGAGGAGCAGTGAGCTGCTTGAACCCTCTGGGCCCTAATCATACAGATCTAATAGAGGGGACATGGCTAGTTAGCCAGTGCTGATAGAAGGTGTAGGACTTGAAGCAGACCCCTTGGAAACTCTCTACAGGAAGAGAGGGACAGATCCAGGCCACAGAGTTCTGAGGAGCAACTGCTGTGTCATTTACTTGATGCATTGGCAGATAGCAGCTCAATGTCAGTGGTCCACTGTCAGTGCTGCTCAGCAGGATGTGTGGCTTTGCTTTCACAGCCCAGGCAGGTGGGATGAGGCAGATGGACTCTGCCTTGTGGCAGAGGTGACTCCTGTGCCATCCCTGTGTTCACAGAGCTGCCTGAAGTCCCCTGAAGACTGGGTGGCCCAGTGGGTTTCAGATGGTCAGGAGAAGCTGGTCTGGGCTGCTGCTACTTTAAGACTCTCCCAGGTGTGATTGTCCCTACCCAAGTGTGCATCATTTCACTTCCCAATTGAAAAGCCAAATGAAGTTTCCAGGCAGTTTGCAGTTTTTCTGATTCACTTGTTTGCTTTTCTTTTATTCTTTCCTTTTTATTTTTAATTTTTTTCTTTCTCTCTTCTGTCTATATTCACTCCTGTCAGCTGCCTGCTTGGAATTTAATTTGTTTCAAGGGCAGGAGAAATTCATTTTCTTATTTCGTATTTGGTGCAGAATAGCTTCTCCTTCTCCTCCATTCCCTTTCCCTGCCTTTTGCTGAAGTAAAGATGTCTTGGCAACATTTCCTTTTTAAAATCTCCTTCTGCCCTCTTGTAGCTATTTGGCATCTTGTCTGACAGTGTGGGATAGGTGCTACCAAATTGCTCCTTTGCTGATCCTAGAGCTGGAGAATACACTGTTGGGCATATTGCAGAAAACCAAGTGAGAGCACATCTCATGACAAATTTAGCTAAAAACAAAAGGAAAATAAATATTAGGACAGTCAGAGAGGGAGAGGTTTTTCATTGTCCCTGGGATATCATCTCAGGGATCTCTCAGGGGCTACTGAGCCCCTGGGAGCTGTCAGCATACAGAGAATATCTCAGGGTCCAGCATTGGGACAGCAGATATGGGCTGACCCTGCCTGGACCTGGGAGCACTGCATGGGAGGACACTAGCCAGGAGGTGATAGAGTCAGTCTGCAGCAAACATCTGGTAGCTCTAACATTTTGTTCTGAAAACAAAATGTGGGGTTTTGTGGTGGATTTAAAATTTCCCAGCTAAGCATGAAGGAACTGAAATCAACTTCCCAGCTCCCACAGCCCAGTGATGTATAGGCTCTCTGCATGTGTGTATGTGCAATAATTGTTGGTAGAGCATATTTGTGAGATGTGGTATATGTTACCTTTTATCAAGGAAGAATCGTTTATCTCAGCATTCTAATTATGTTCCATTAAAATGCAAATTTGGGTTTATGCGTTGAAATTGTCAGTACCATTGCCATGGCAACAGGAGCTTGAGGGAGGGGAATTGGAATAGGTGGGACTGTGCATCTCACTCAAAATCACTCTCAAATATCTCCACATAATTGAAATACAGTGCCCTTCCCCAGGAATGGTGGCACTTTCCCCTAGATAATCTGAGGCATCACTGAAGTTCTTCACAGAGTTGTTCTAACAGGGCAAATGTGTATGGGTCACCAGGTAACTTCCACCAAAGTGCAAGAGCTATTGCACAAGTCTGTCAGAAGGAAGCGAATCCTTCCCATTTGACCCCCCCTCCATGTGGTGCTTCTTTTGAGGTATCTTGCAGGAAAGAAGGAAGAAGAGATCCCTAAAGACTTCACAAATGTTCACCTGGAAGCCCTTGGATGCTGCCACAGTTATTGGAAGGCTTAAATGCCATCTATGCTTCTAAACCCACTCACCTCCAGTTAAACGCCCACTCAAGCTGCCTGCACTGACAATGTCCTTCAGCAGTGAGCTTTCCACGTCAGTCATCCTTGGTGCAGGATGAGTAGAATCTTCTCCATGCTGCTGTCTTGGGGCCCTGCTCCTTTCTCTGTTTGTTTTTATGTCAAGATGGTGTGAATCTATGTCTTCCTCCTCCCTTTACCAAGTACAGATGGAACTCCTGAAGCTTGTCTCCCTCCTATTTAAGAATCAAGTGAAGGGGTTTAAGGATGCTGGGTGGAAGTGAATGCTGAGAGAGATTGAGACGAGGCTGAGTACATTTTACAGAGGAAAAATGTGCCTTTCTCTTTTGGCTGTTGACCGAAAATTTTGATGATAAATAAAGCATGGTGAGTTAATTCCCAAACTGCAGTGACAGCTGGGCAGGAAAGACAAGACTAGGTCTGTTTTCTGATTCCCCATCCCTGATAAGAGCTTTACAAAATTATCTGATACCTCATCCTGGTTTTGTCAGGGGAATTTTTTCCTGGGCACTGGGAATCTGATTTGCTGATAGTAAAAACTAGATAGGGTCTTATGAACCTGGTGATCCAAACTGCAGTTTCTACTGAATATAATTGACTTGGATAGCTTGAGGCTGGTTATCATCCATTTAACAGTACAATAAGGAGGAAACATTCAGAGCAGAGTTTAGTTCAACCTGGGGAGATCCCAAGCAAGGAGAGGTAGACTCAGGTACTGCCTCTCCACTACGAGACAGGGAGGCAAACTGGAGTGGGTTCAGTGGAGGGCCATGAAGATGGCTAAGGAGTTGTAGCACATAACATGTAAGGAGGTGCTGAGAGTGCTGGCTTTGTTTAGCTTGGAGGAAAGCAATTTAAGGGGGATCTGATTGATGAGGCAATGGGGGATGTGTGTAGAGAAAATGGAGCTGGACTCTTCCCAGGGTGTGCGTCAAGGGCAATAGGCAGCAAAGACAAGTTGCAACTTGCAGAATTTCAGCTCTGTATGAAGGAAAACCATAAACATGAGGGTGGATCCGATGTGCGATGGTGACCCAGAGGTATTTTGGAGTCTGCCTCCTTTGAGATACTCAAAACTCAAGCAAACAAGGTTCTGAGCTACCTGCTGTGGCCTTGAACTTAGCCCTGCTTTGAGCATGGATTTGGATTAGAGGCCTCCTGAGATGCCTTTTGACACCAGTCACTCTGTGGGCTCCCACTGGGGGCAGGTTCTGTGACACACAGTGAAATGGGGAGCCCACACTGTTCTCTCTTCTAGGATGAATCACAAGCAGAAATAATCTGTTGGCTTCTTTTGCTGGAAAAAGCATGACCCTACTGTGGACCATCAGCTTCTGCACTGAGGGAGTTATGCCTGTGCAGTGAGCACAAAAGTGATGGGGTCTGGGCAAAGGTCTGGATGTCAGGGAAGGGCCGAATATATCACTTGCTACTTCCACACTAGGCAAGCCATTAACTTGAGGAGACTGGCTTTCCCAAGAGTGACATCTGACTGGGAATGAGGGATAGGACTAAAATAGTCCATTTTACATCTCAGGCTTTCTCAAGGAGCAGATTAAAAATATATGCTAGAGAATGTCCTTCCCTTCTGAGTGGAGAAGATGGTAGAGGGGAATTAAAAAAGGTGATATTTGAGTTTCTGCATCTGAAGTGACAAGGAAAGGCATGGTAGTGGCTGGTACCTGAAAGCAGAGCATTGAATAATTGGTTTTGGTGTGAAAGAAACCATTTCACCGTGTTCAATATTATCATCATTACACTGATTGGCTTCACCAGCAAGGAGGATAACTGAGAATGAGAGAGAAAATATTGTAAGGGGTGCAGAGGAACACACATTCAAAATAACTGTGTTTTGGGGAAGATTTGCCAAGAAGTGATTACAGAGGGAAAGACAGAAGGTGAGACAGAGACCAGAAGAAAAAGTGGAGAAGAGAAAATGACAGGGCGGAGGAGAGTGGGAGAATAGAAAATGTCTATAATTTGTGTAAATCTCTGCATCCGGTTCCTTCACACACAGAAGTATCCTCCCCTCCCTCAGCTGCGCTGAGTATTTCCCCTGGCACCATTCTGGTGGCACTCTGTTTCCTCTGATGATGAGCTGAGGGGCTTCAGCCCAGAATCTCTGTTCCACATCCCTGCCTGCAATTCCTGACTCCCACCCTCCTCTCCACCTCCCTGGCAAAGTGCTCTGCTTTAGAACGGAGTGTTTGTGCCACGTCTCCTTCTGACAGTCGCACCAAGGTGCAACAGAAGCTTCCTCTCTTACTGGGCTGAGGTTTTACTGACTAGGAAGATTTAACCCTGTGTCAGCTGATGTGAAGGAGCTTTCCAAGATAAGGAGAAAATGCCTACTTTGCTAACATTAGCAAGAGGTGGTTTTTGCCTCACTGATGTGAGGATGAGCAAACTGACCCCATGTAGTCCCTTGTCACCCCACACTTCTGTAGTGATTCACGTGACACTGTGTGAAAACAATCTGTGACCCTTGTCCTTGCTGTATGGATTGGCATTGCAAAATACCATATTTAACCTTGCCTAAGGAAAGTGAGGTCTTCAGCAGCAGCCAGGGCAGGGATGCCGAGATCTCTAGCAGAGGCATCAGAGCCAGGTGATGGCGATGCTTTCCCCCAGCATGTGCTCTGCCCCTTCCCCTGCAAACCCAGGCTGCTTGTGCACCTGCACACATCCAGACTGGTGGGGATGGCAACACTGCACCCTCAAGCAGCCATTCCCTCATCCTCCCTTCCCTCTGCCTGCCAGAAACAGATTGCCATGGGCTGCTTTCCTCTCACACCCCTGGCTGTTCTAACATATCCTCAGGGAAGGTGTAAGACTGGCTGTGGCGATGAGATTGTGATCTTTCTTTATTTTATTTTTTTAAAAAATTGTCAGTGGAGTTTCCCTTGCCATTTTCAGCAGATCTAAAAAAAACCCCTTCATCGAATATTCAGCATCTTCCTGGAGCTCGGCGGTAGCCAGCGGGGGCTGTGGGTACGCAGGGGATGACTCACGAGTCCTGTCTTGTTCTCGGGCCCCCAAGACTCCTCTGCTTCTCTCCCTTTCTCTCAGCCAGCAGTTTGTGCTGATTGGCCTCTGGCTGCCAACTCTGACGGGGCTCTAGTTGCAGCAGTGCTTGGAAGAGCTGGGAAGAGGGAGGAAAGAGGCACTGCTGGCAGGCTGTGGGGATGGCATGGGAAGGGAAGTTTTTACTGGAGTATGGGGATTATTGAAGGAGGGTGCCTGGAGGTTTTGCATGTAATGCTGGGGGTGGCCTAGGGAAGAAATCTGGTTGGCAGATGTGGTGGTTCGGGAGACCCTGATTCAAAACCTCCTGTACAGATCCCCCTCAGCTACCCCAGGCAGCTCCCCCATCCCCTCCCACAGCTCTTGGTTCCAGCTCATTCCTAATAGAACCTGAGCCAACGCTGGCTCATTTTCACACCCTGTTGTTTGGTCATTGACTAAATTAAATTTCAATTACTTTTTTCTTATTAAAAAAACTGGTGAGAACAGCAGCTTTTAATTGGAAGCAGCTACTTGGCCTGCTGCAGCAGTGAAGGGTGTGCAGGTGGTTTGATGAGGAGGAGGAGGCAGAGGGAGGTGCTGAGTCATATGAGGAACCTTTGTGTGGACACGTGAGCGGGCACAGGAGTGGCTGTGTGTCTCACCAGGAGATGTGGCATGACCTGCTCTGCTCCTTCCCAGGAAGGGAGGCTACAAATGCCATCTGATGGCCCCTCACTTTGGGGTTGTTCACCAGCTGCCAGCCCTGGGAAGGGGAGCCATGCTGTAGGGTGAAATTGGTCTTCTTCAAGAGATCCTCTATTGGTCCCTTATGGATGAACATGAACAGCTGTTTTTGATGCCCTTGTCCTGATGGGCTGCTGAGAGTGTAGCTTGCTTGTCTTGTCAGGAGACCTGTCACAGCCTGACCTTACCTCTCTGGGAATGTGTCCTTCATGGCCCCTCAGCAAGCTGTCAGGCTGAGGAAAGACAATGAATGTCTTCACTTGTGCACCTGCTGGGACTTGGGGAAGAAGTGTGTCTGTCTGAAGGCACACATTGTTTAACTCCTCCCCTGCCCCCCAGAGGAGCAGAACAGGAGCCATGCAGGAGACAAAGCTGTCCTGGATCCTCTGGGAACTCCAGGAGTCATGACAGGTGCATTGTTTTGGATCTCTGGTTTCTGCTGTTGCTCAGTTTGTTTTCTTTTCCCTCTAAGCTCCTCACTGCTCGTCTCTGGGAAATGTAACCTGTGACCTCAGCCTTCATAACTGTGTCAGCCATGTGGGTCAGGAGCACCTGGGGCCCCTTTTCTCCTGGTGACATCTCCTGGGTACATGTTGACAGGTAGTCAGGACTCATTGTCTCTCAAAGAAACCAGGAAAATAAGCTTGTGTTTGAATCCCAGGTGCAGAGAGGGTCTGCCTGTCACAGCCAATTCAGCTGCTGCTCTGCCTGGCAGTGTTGTTCTGTTTTATGGGCTCCTACTCACGTTGCTCTCTTTTTGTTTTGCTTGCTTTCCCCCTCCCTTCTCTCTTTCTCTCTCCCTCTCCTCCCTAAGCTGCCTCCCAGCAAAGATTGGCTATTAAACCAGCTGCATCGAGGCTGCACACAGGATTTGGAACAAAGGACACTGAGCACTAGCCCCTGGTGCAGCAGTAGGACAGCAGGAATCTCCAGGAGCATCATCTGCCAGGGAGGGTGTGTTCTGGGAGAGTTGATGAGTTGCCCCTTGCACCCCACAGGCCAAGGTGTGGCTCTGCACTGCTTAAGCTGCCAACATATGGGTGTGCAAATTTCTGCCATGGTCCATGGGGCCAACATCTGCTGTGTGTCAGGGTGTGTTATGTACAGACTGGTGGCAGTGGAGGAGTTGCTCGGCTCCCTCGTGCAGCTGTACAAGAGTCAGGGTAAATGCTGTGAGCAGCTCTGGTTTCCCCTCACCCGCGGCCAAAATGTAAATGCAGATGCACTTGTGGTATCTTGTGGCATTATGGGGGCACTGGTTGGAAGGGCAATGGTGTAGAGGAGGCATTACAGGTGTGTCTGTCAAAGTGACAAGAGTGTGGAGGAGGGAAGGTTTGGAAACACTGGAATTCGGACAGCTTACAGCAGCCCTCTTTGAAGGGTGAGAGTGAGGTTTTGATGTAGTCGCTTTTTCTCCTTGAGAGGTTTATTTTCCTTTCATGATGGCAATTTCTCATATGTGAAGAAACTGTGAAGGGTGTGTGGTGGAATCGTTTGGTGCAATGATGATGGTGGGGACAACATGGGTGAGAAGGTTGAAAGTCTGGGCACTGGGCAAATAAGGACATCCTCCTGGAGGAATAGGACAGAGGAAAGAAGCAGATCATCAGACAAACAGACTCAAATAGATTTTGTGAGTCATTTTTTATCTATGAAATTAAATGCCTTTCCCAGATAGGCACCAATGGTTTGGCCATGGCTGTGTTTAGAAACTGTGTTGAGGTGACCATGGTTGCCATGGCTTCTCAGCACAGCAGTGCAGGGTGCTGATACTGGGAGAGCCAGGGAGAGTGACATGGCTGTAGTGCACAGCCAGCCATGCTGGTGGCAGGCAGGGTGCCCACAGGCCTTTGCAGGGGACAGAATCAGCTGAGGTGGGATCATTCTTTGTGCACCAAAGGGTCAGTGCCTCCTTGGAGTCTGTCTCACTTTACGACTGTTTCCCTCACAGTGGTTCCCCCTCACCACAACTTGACTTCCAGGGATTTGCCCAGGAGTGGGTTAAACGTCCTGATTAATAACTAGACCGATAAAAATAACTGGAAAAGGTAAATGAAATGCTGCTCTGACACATCTGATGCGGAGGGGGAGGCAAATTCTCCAGACTGGAAAGCTATTGTGTCCCAGGGGTTTTCAGATATCACATCCTCGATGGAAGCAAATAGGACATGCCAAGCTCCTTGAGAGCATCTGGTAATGTAGCATGGAGGGAAGATACAGGGACAGATTGGGGCCAACACTGCTTTTTTATTTTATTTTGGGAGAGAGCTTCACAGGACAGAGGCAGGCACTGTTTTAATCCTTGAGCTGAAGAATAAAGTGCAAGAGGCAGAGACAAGACCAGCTGCAGGGCCTCTCTGGAGGGGAGACTCTGTGGGTGATGAGCAATGCAAGGGAAGAGTGAATCAGCCCCTGCAGGATGGAGTGATAGACCCAGGCTTGGAAAGATCAGCAGTGCCCAGTGCCTGAACACTCAGACTTTTCCTTGGCATGAGCAGCACCTCCAGAGACTTATTTCCCTATGACATATCCTAAGGTATTAAACAAATTAAAAAATAGTTAGGGAAGTATTTCAGCTACCTCTTGCTGTTGTCAGGGCAGCTTTGTTGCAGGCAGTAGTGAGGACAGGCAGCAGAGGCTGACTGGCTGCTGCTGGGCAAAACATCCCAGTGCAAGATCACACAGAAGGGAGTGGTGGGCCAGGGTTTGGAGCAGGGGGTCCTGCTATAAGCTCCTGAATCTTCATCCTAGTGCTCACCTTTGTCTGTGGCAACCAGGCAAACAGCAGCAGATCCCTCCCTTTCTCCTGTGCCTCTACTCTGAATCTGTTCAGAAATAAAAAACAAAAAGATGTTGGAGGGGGGAAGATGTGGGGAAAACTGCCTTGGAAAAATAACTCTGTTGTAATATAGGGAAAATTGTGTCTTATTTTGTTGAAACAGATTCAGTTTAGAAGGAGGAACATTAAGGAACACTTCAGGGAAATCTTTAATCTGGTTGTAGCATCCAAGAGAAACAGAGTAGGAGAAAAAGACCTGAGGGAAATGAAGATATGGAGATGCATTAGCAGATAAATAGCAGGTAGCAATCTCTGGGCACTTCCCCATAGCTGTGCTCTGGAAGGACCATTTGGGTTTGCCTTTCAGCAACTCCAACTCTCTGGTACAGGAAGAGAGGGATGCATGGCTTAACTCCCCCTATCCTCTGCTCAGCAGAAGCTTTCCCTCGACCTGGTGTCTAATTCTAATATCCAGAGCTTGTTCCTTTAAGCACTTACACCTCCAATCAGGCCTCCAATCCCGCTGCCATGTGCAGCCATAAACAGGGATAAACACTAATTAGTATGGTAAATAGCTTGGCCTTGTGTTTTCTGGTTACAGTATCGTGGTAATTATTTCCAGCTCCCTGCCTGTGTACTCCTGCTGCCTGATTTTGCGCTCTGTATGTCCTTGCCATCCTGATTATTGCTGGACACATTAAAATTGGCAATTGCCCTCGCCTGTCTCCCATCTATGTCCTGGGGAGGGGACTGGCCTAAGCCAGTTTCACTGAGGTGATCAGGGATGATAGAGGGGTGATGGGTAACATCACTCAGCTCTCTGTCTTCTCCAGGCTGTACCTTAATGTGCAGGATGTGGGGTCATGCTGAGATCACACAGCACAGCATTTTCAGGGAACCCGCTGCTGCTCACTGGGGTTTTGTAAAATATGGAAAGAGAAATGGCCAACTGGGCAGCTCCTACCAGTGACTCCCATTGCTGAGGTTTTTTCTCTCTCCATTTTGGCTGCCTTGCTTCAGCAAACATCTTTGTCTCTAACAGGGAATGTGACTTCAGCCTGGATTTTTGCCCAAGAGGGACAGCTGTGCACGTGCACACGAGTGTACGTGAGGTGGCTGAAGGTCCTGCTCACTGGGAAGGGACAGAGCAAAGATTGCTCCTTTTTGTCTCTTGATGAGCATCCCAAGCTTAGCTTCTCTCTAATGCAATGTAGTTGCTTTGGCATCTACACGCACGGGCTGCAGCCAGTGGAGAAACATATGGGCTCAGGGGCCTGTGACCTTCTGACCACTTGTGTGGAGCCTGCTCCAGCTTGTGAGCCAGGCCTCTGGTTTCTTTCTGAATTCCTCCAGGTTAAAAAAGTCTCTGTATTGCAGTGTGATGTGCTCTTGTCTCTGCTCTTCCCCAACATTCCTAACTCATTTCTTCCTTCTGAATGTTCCTCCTTAGCCACCCTCCTGCACACTACAGTAGGTAGGTATGTGTCTTTGGTTTATTTGCACCTAGCCCTTTCTGATATGTATGCACACAAATCGGAGGCACTGGAGGCAGCTTCTGGAGCTGGGGTAATTACACATTCTCTCCCTCTCTTCCAGTGGCCAGGATATTAGTATGAACAATTTGTTAGAACCCTCTCTTAGGTCCTGATTTATTCATGATTTCACCTATGAAATGTCACTAAAATGGTTGTGTGTTCCCAGTTACAGATGATCTCTCCCTCTTTCCCCTATGGAGGCACACTGCCTTATAACCCCTGTGGGCTTGGTGGGCTGGATTTTGCAGCACTGTAGGGCTCATTGGCAGATGCATTGGCTGCTCCTCATGTACACAGGCATATGCCTTAGCTGACCCAGTTTTTTATTTTGCTGGAGATATATGAGTGTTATTATTCACAAAGTGTTGCAAACACATGCTGGGCTCTGTGAGACTCTCAGGAAGACAAAATAAATGGGTATTGCTCAGGAAGAAATGGCCAGGGGAGAAACAGCTGCTGTTTCTCCACGAAAAGCACCACAATAGCAACACTTGATCGTGGTGGTGGCCACAGGCCATTTGGGATTAGACACCCACAGAAGACAGGCCTGGCTGTGTCCTCAGGATGTCACTGACTTCATATTCATCCCAGGATGATGAATGCATGCATTATTCCCAAGAAGTTTGGGCTGGCCTGGTTTCAAAGCCCTGAAGTGCAGGATGCTCCTCAGGCAGTCTGGGCGTTGCACGCCTTGCCCTCCTCACCACTAAATGCCCTGTACTGCAATGTAAGCCAGTTGTTGCTTCTGTCCACTGTGGGCACTGAGAACTCTCCTCCTTTTTTAGCAAACTTGTATGCATCTGAGGATGGTTATTGCACCCCTTCTCAATCTTCTTTAGTCTAAACAGCTTCATTTTTCTCAGTAGCTTTCAGGTAGGTCATGCTTTCTGCATCTCTGCTCATGGTGGCATGATTCTCCCAGCTGTTTGGAGGAGTGCTGTGCTCTCCTCCCCCATCACTCTCAAAATGATGGAAGAAAACCTGTCCATCAGCCATGGAACTGTAAGTCCTTACAGAGAGGCATGCTATCCTTCACTCCTCAAATACGACTTTGACTGCATGTCATCTTCTGAGACAGCCGAAGTCACTCATCAGATTTGCCTCGCAAGGCTTGGATCGGAGTGCACTGCTGTTCACTAAGGCAATTAATTCTAGCCAAGTCTTGGCTCAGATGTGAGCCAAAAAGGTGTCTAAAGGAAAACTGATTTTATGTGTGCGTGTGTCTCCTTTTGAACATGTTGGTAGTGTTGATCTAAGGGGTGGAGAACCTTTCAATTCATTCTGTGCAAGCTCCCGTGCTGCTTGGAAAACCATCTCAGCAGTGAAAACCCACTCTGCTGCCTGCAGTCAGCAAACAGATGAGCTTTCCCCGGGTGGCTGCCTTCAAAATCAACCTTTAGGTCCGCTCAGCCAACATATCTGCGTGGTCACGATTTTGTTTCCTCCATCCAGGGTGCAAAACAGCCCATGAAAATGATATAGCAGGATTCTGCCAATCTCACCATTCCACAGTTTTTTATCCCCACAGTTTTTTATTCCCCCTGTCTGTTCTATGAGCTAGCAGAAACTCATTCTCCTCTGATATCTCATTTCCTTCAAGCATGTCTCTTTACCTTCATCCTCTTTCTGCCCACTTATGGAATTATAGAATGGTTTGTGTTGGAAGGGCCTTAAAGATCATCTAGTTCTCTGGGAAGGGAGACCTTCCACTAGGCCAGGTTGCTGAGAGACCTATCAAGCCTGGCCTTGGACACTCACAGAGATGTGAGGTGTTCACAGCTTCTCTGAGCAACCTATTTCAGTGCTTCATCACCCTCACAGAAAAGAATTTCTTCTTAATATCTAATCTAAATCTATCCTCCTTATGTTTAAAGCCATTACTCCTTGTCCTATCACTATGATCCATGGTAAAGAGTCCCTCCCCATTTTTTGGAGGACCTCTTTAAGTACTGGAAGGTTGATGTAAATTCTCTCTGGAGCCTTTTGCTGTAAGCTGAACAACTCCAACTTTCTCAGCCTTTTCTCACAGAGGGATTGCTTCAGCCCTTGGATCATTGTGGCTCTCCTCTGCACCTGCTTGAGTGGGTCTGTCTTTCTTATGCTGGGGGCCTCAGACCCAAACACAGCATTCCAGTACTTATGGCTGTAGGCTCTGCCTACCTGTTGTAGCTGAAGTCTTCTCCTCAGCCTTGGTCTCATCTCCCTGATGCTGCAGTTCCCAGCTTTGAAAATTATTTCCTCCCTGCTTGCTTTTCCTCATGCTGCTTTCTTCCTTGGGATCTCACCCCAGCAGCTGTGAGAGCCTTACCTGGCACTTGTATTTTGGGAGCCACCTGCCTGCACCTCTTCACCACCTCTGCTCCTGCTGCACGCAGCTGAAATGTCACCTGTCCTCTCTCTGCTCTCTCCCCCCTCGTTTCCCTCGCTGCTGAAAGTTCAGCTCACACGCAGTGACGCACGCAGAAGCAGCGAGCGTGTGCTCAGGACATATAATAAGCACTTGGCTCCTACAGGCTGCGTTTCAGCCTTGGGCTCCAACACACTTCAGCAAAATGATTGAAATATTACCCTCTGCACAGGGGGGAAGGTGACTCACACAGAGGTGCCCAGCCTGCCTGTGCCCGAGCTGGGAGGAAAATGCAGGTAGCCTAAGCCCTGCCTGATGCTTCCCCTTGGGCAGGCAGTCCTGCCTGCCTCTGGCTGCCTTTGCCTGGGAGACATCCCACCACCAGTGATGTCTGTGCATGTGAAGATGTCCCTGTGTGGGCACAGGCTGACCTTGTTCTGGCTGTGAGTGCTTGTGAACAAGCGTAGGCAGGTATGTGAGTGCTGGAGGGCATTTCTAGGCATAGACAGGCCTCCTGACCCTGTTGGCTTTCACAGTGTCTGAACTCTCTGCCTGGCTACTTTTCAGACCCATGGCGGCCAGGGAAGGGAAATGAGGAGAGTCACCAGGAACTGATGACAGCAGGGAGGCTGGAAGAGAATGGAAGACAGAGTCTGTGCCTGCTATGGCACAGCAGTTTTCTGGCTAACAGTGGCTCTATCCCACCCCAGGGCTGGCTCCTGAGAGCTCTGTATTTGGCTTGGAGTGCCCCAGTTAGTTAGCCTGATAGACAGGCCAATCAGTAGCCATGGGTCTTAGATGAGCAGCCTTTTAGCTAGGGAGGATGATTTTGTGCTCTCTTGATTTGCAGATGAGAGTAAGCATTTCTGAAATGCTCATGGCCAGTTTGGGGCCCTCACCTTGCTGCCCAGTTGATATCAAGGGATCTCCTCTTTGAAATGGTGGCTCTGGAGTACTGATGGAGACAAGAAGCCACATATTTTTTTCTGTCTGCACTCAGGCAAAGTATTTTGTGGGTGTCTTCTTGGTGTATTGTGGGGAGTTGTTTCACATGGAACTCTTCTTACTCTTCGTCTCACAGTTTAAAATGCTGGAGTCCTTTCCTTCCTGTCCAACCCATTAATACCAGCCTGCTCTGCACATTGCTGGGTCTGACCTTGTGTCCCAGTGGGCTTCAGAGTGGAAGAAGGCTTTTCCCCTCAAAGTCTGTACATCAGAGAGGGCAGGATAGGGTGACAAGAGGCATGCTTGTGCTGCAAGCTGGAAATAAACCCTGCTCTCTTTGCCCAGTCCTCCTGAGCAGCCCTTGGAAGTGTATAAGGCATACTACAGTGCCATGCAGATACTGCCTGGGTGCCAGCACTGGAGCAGCTGTATCAGCAGGACACACTGGTGTGGCTGACCGTGGTGGCTCTGTGCATGTCCTTCAGCTCTGGCTGTCCGTGCAGCCCTGGGTGCTCAGACAGACCTGTTCTCCTTGCTCCATCAGCCAGTGCAGGACTCCTCCTTCCAGCTTTGGTGTGCTCCAAGCACTCCCTTCCAGGCCGTGGCGGAGGGCTGGCAGGCGGATGGGTGAGCCCGGGGGGCGGTGTGCCCGTGCTGACGGCTGGGTCAGTGGTGTGAAGCCAGGGGAAGAGGCAGGAGCCTCGCATCAAATCCCCAGCCTGACACGGAGTGACGGAGCAGAAAGAGTGAGCGGCAGGGAGGGTGGGCGGCGGGATGGGAACGTTGGGGGAGGAGAGTGAGAGACTGGGCTCTAGCCTGGGAGCAGAATAGCAAACTGCCTTATTATTAACCATAACCCCTGTCCCTTCCTAACCTTGCATCTGATAAACTGTTGTCTGATTCTTTTTTTTTTGTTTGTTTCTTTTTTCTTTTCTTCTCCCTCAGGCACTGCTGTAGCTCAAATTTAGCCTCCAATATTTATATCTTTCTGTCTCTTCTATTTCCTTTCTTATTTAGAAAATATACTCAAGAGGACTGTGGGACTTGGGAAGAGTTAGAAGCATGGGGTATGTCCAAGATCTGAATTTCTGCCCATACCCTCCCTTCACAGAAAAATTAAACTGCCTATCCCAGTGAAAAACACAGCTGTGTGATGGAAAGTTTGGCAGGAAACACCTTCCTCACCCTCCCTGTGGCAGTGATCTCCCCTTGAAGTGTCAGATTTGGTTTCCATTTGATGACATTTGGTATCCAGGGGATCTCCCAGGTGGCTGCTGGTAGAGGATGACCCACTCTGGGGGTGCTGAGCTGGGACTGGGCAGACCTAGATTTACATCTGCTCTGCAGGGTGATCTTGAATGGATCATCTTCTTTCTCTGGACCTCAGTGTCTTTGTTCCTAAGATGAGAACTAAGTGCTTATGTAACATTTCTCTAGCTGAAAAATGCTGGAGGAGATGCCTTGTTTTATACTTCAACAATAGAAGAGAAAGTATATCAGCCATCTCTAGCCCTGGAAAATTCCTTGCTGGTAGCATCAAGTACTGGAAGGGCATATTCCCCCTGATGAGGGAGAAATCAGTATACGCCATGCTTCAGATAGAGCTGGAAAGAGATAATGTTGGGGAGATAATCACCCCAACAGGAAAGGTTCCTTTAAGCTTATGTCCTGGGGATTTGATCTTGTTTCTTCCTGCTCCAGAGCCCAAGGATCATTGGATGAAATAAATTTTCACTTATGTTGGAGAGCAGGTGAGTCTCAAACCTTTCATGTTGTGCCAGTTTATGCTTTTGATTCAGCAAAAGGCATCTTTGCAGCTACCCCTCCGCTGCAGTGGTGAGTCCTACAACAAAAAGCACATTTTCCTTTTCATTCCTATATTGTTTTGTTCCTTTAGTCCATAGCTTCTCTGCCAGAGGGTACAGTATGATGGAAAAAGGTTGAATCCATCAGTGGCTTAGGTGTCCTCTATCATTTGTGCTGGGAGTTATCTACTGCCTTGCCTGGGCTTTTGTTGCTCTCAGGAAAAGCAATGTCTCAGTCAAGGTCATGCCTCTCCTGAGCTGCAGCAAACATGAATGGGTCTTACTTTCTGTTGTTCTTAAACCATACAGACTTCCACCTCAGTACTTTTCCACTTCTGCCCTTGGTCCCAGGACTTCTTGGCCCAGGCTACATTGTGCAAACCCGTCGTGAGGTGGCACCACAAGATTGCCTTTCTTTTTATTTTGCCTTTCTAAATCTTCCTCCTTTATTCTTACTGGCCCTAGCAGTCCTCTTGGTTTTTGACCCATTGCTGCTCCCTGTCACTCAGCTGAGTGCAGATGTTTGCCCTGGCTCCAAAGCCAGGTGAGACAAAGCAGCTGTGCAGAACATGGCACAGAGCCTCAAAGAGTTAAGGCCAAAGGGATGGATGGGTGATGAGAAGGACTATCTGTTATTTGAGGTACAGATTTTCTCTCTTCCTCTTTTTTAAGGAGCAGTGAACGTGCCTGAGAGTGTCAGAGCACACCTCTGGATCAGGGGTGGCTCTGTGAGGTGGGAAATTCCTTCTCCGGCCCGCACTTACAAAGGGAGGACGCAGCAGCCTCTTGATGTCCGGTCTCAAAGTAATTTATTGTGTGTTATCTGAAAGGTTCTCTTCTTGGGCTGCTGCCCAGACAAAGGTGCACAACTCCCTCATGGTTGTTNGATACTTCTGACTCGGACTTGGAACATCCGAAAATGTCGGAGAAGCATTTTGGGTTCTGACATGAGAGGAGACTATAGTCTGCTCTGGGATGCTCCCTAGCCCTTGCTGCCTTTTTCTCTGCTTCCTGGAGTAGCTGCTGATTGGAGGGCACCTCTTGCCTGTTCTGGCCTCCCTCTGGCTGTGTGAGGGCAGACAGAGGCTGCCTGACAGAGCCAAGGAGCACAACTGAGCCAAGAGAGTGTTGGATCTCTTGGATGCTGTTGACCTCAGCCTAAACAGAGCCTGTCCTTCTGCAACAGGCATTTTGCAAACACACTCGTTAGATTGCTTATGCTCTCCAGATGAAGTGCTGGTGCTTCTTGCATGGAGAATGTACAGACTCTCCATGTTGTCCTTTGGATGCTCAGTGGGGTGAAGCAGATCAGAATGGCTCAGCTTTGACACTTGCTGGGAAATCAACTCTCTAATATTTTGAGTGAAGATGAGAAGGTTTGGAGCAAGATGACAAATAGGTACTGTATGAGACTGTCCCTTAGAGACTGATGTACCACAGTAGAGGTCCAAACCCAAAGGATGCCTTGGGGAGCCTCAGATCCAGGTTCCACCATTGGGTCCCACAGACTTAGATCTAGAGAAGATTTATAGAGGGCTTTTGAACACAATGCTCCTCTTCCCAGCATCTGCTTAAACTGCAAAGGTGATCTTCCTTTCCTGGACTGAGCTGTTGTGTCAAATTGGATTTCATCCCTTGGAGATCTCTCTGTCAAATACACAATCTCTTAGTATGCTTTTCTTCTCCACTGTTACTTTTCATAAAACCACCTTTTTTAAATGGCCTTTGTTTCTTATCTAGAAACTTGTCTGTTACCATAGTTCAGAGCTGCCCTTTGAGGGTGGAGATTCCTTTTTCTCTTGCATGCTCTTTGTTTCTCTTCTCTGCTGGAGGGATTAATTTATAATTTCCCTCTTGCCTCTTTCTGAGCTTTTTTTTTTTACCATCCCCTACTTTGCTGTTTCAGATGAGGAGGGATGAGGATATTCCAACTTGAGGATATTACAGATCCACAGTGACCTCCTGTGCAGCTGATGGACAGTTTGCAGCCTGTGTCTGAAACATGATGATTGGCAAATGGCAGAGTGGCCATGGCACCATCGTGCCATAAATGTGCAAGGTACAAGCACAGGTGTGAGGGACAGTGCTGGGAGTGCCAGCCATGCTCTGGCAAGTGAGAAGGCTCGTGGAGGTCTCATGGAGCTACCTTTTGCTGATGACAAAATCTGTTTTCTGGTCTCAGAAGTGGACAATAGCTGGCAGTGGCTGTCAGCCTTTCCTCGTGGAGCACTGATGGTGTGACAGCTAGGGCCTGAGGCGTGATGGCAAAGTGACATCATGCCACAGGGCGGTGGGCTGGAGAAGACAGCGCCTTGTCAGCCCTGGGACACACGGGTGGGGTCAGGAGCAGAGCTCCATGCTGGAGCAATGGGACGAGGGATCCCTGGGAGGGACCTGGTGCTCAGCCTGTGAGCTGTGTAGCTGTCAGGGCCAGTGGATCAGGAGGCATCACAGGGTCTGACTGCCAGCACCGTGGCTGGGAGCACTGGCCAGGTCTGGAATGCATTGGCAGATCTGTGTGAGGAGCTGTGCTTAAGAGCCACAACACTGAATCACTTCCCAGAAATCCCCTGTCAGTCTAACCATAAACACCAGAGTGGAAGGTGGGGACACGCGTTTCTTCAATTTCCTACAACAAAGTAAGCATAAAGGGGATTAGGAAGGCAATGCTGGGGGAAAAGAGAGAGAGATTTAGTAGGGAAGGGAACATTAAGATTTAGATGGATAAAATGCAGATTGAAGCTGTTGGGCCAGAACAGAAGAACTTCTCAGTCTACATATTTAGCTCAGTGAGGTATATAAACAGAAACCTACAGCCAGCTCAGCCACTTCTCCCCCAGTGGAGTGAGTCATCAGCCTTGGATCTAAAGTTAGGTTCACGTCAGAGCTTACACTTTCTCTCTCGTTTTATTTTTCTCTTTCTATTTTGAAGGATGTGGGAAAAGCTGGGCACTGTCTCCTGGAAGCAGCAAACATAAACCCACAGCAGCAACAGATGCAGGACCTGATGCCCTACCTGGGAGCACTGTGACAAATATTGCTTTCTGTCTGACTGCTCCTCTTCCTTGCTGCATGCCCGGGGATGAGCTTAGACAACATGCAGCCATGGCTGATTTGGGCACACAATGGACCCAGCTCCAAGGGGTTTTGTCCACTGTGCAGATGAGCTGGAGGATGGAATGGGCTGTGCAGCCATTCCTGTGGCCACAGCAACAGGATTCCCAGTGTTTGGCTCTCATGTGCCTTGCAGGGGAGCAGGATCTGTGGTCAGGGCTGTCAAAGAAGGGCTGGGGCTGGCTCAGCCTGGCAGAAGGCAAGATGATGCTGTGAGACTTGGCTAGAAGATGCCTTTAAATCCAGTGTAGGTTGCTGCCTGGTGGGCTCAGCCCACAGCCACCTGCAAACCTGCAGAGGGGAGGGCTGCATCTCACTGAGCTATCTCTGCAGTCTCTGCTTTGATATGGCTCCCCCTTTCCTGCTCTTTCCCTCTCCTCTGGTCCACCTTCTTGAGCAGCTACAGTGAATCACATATTTTCCTTACTAACTCACCAGCCAGTGCTGCTGGCTCAGGTAGTGACAGGAACAATGTGTACTTTTCTGTTCCTCTCAAAAATCACAGAAAGAGTAGAGGGGGACTCTTGGAAATGCTCTGGATGCAATGGTAGGACCAGCTTGTGCCACGCTCATGTCTGGTGTGATCTGCCCCCAGGTCACTTCCAAGCAATCCCACCTGTATCACTCAGGGCAGATGACAAAACTCTCTGAAAGTGCACTGGGGGTGGAAGATTGAGCCCTGTGACTACTGTGAGCTGCAGGACAAGGAGACCATCTTCAGTCCCTTCCCTTGTGGATGGTGGAGAGGAGGGCCTTGCTCAGGGAGGGCAACAGCTTCCCAGCCCAAGGCTTGGAATTGCTGCTCTGGAGGGATGCCTGTGGTGTATGTACCAGGAAGCCCATGGAAATCCCCCCCAGAATGTATGGATGGGGAGTGCTGTGGGGATGAGGGGGCTCTGCTCTGGAGCATGAGCTGCCCTGGGCTTGCTCTTTTCATCAGCTACGAATCTGTGACGTGTTGAAGGGCATGACTCCGTTTCCCCACCCAGCCCCTTTCCCTCTCCCTTCCTTCCAGGCTTGTTGCATGCTTTTATCAATTTGGAGGGTTTATCTGAGTGAGAGTTCAAGTGTCTCTTTATCCCTGTGCTGTGGATGTGCTGGAAGGCAAACAGATATGATCCTAGGCTGAAGACATGAGAGATGACCCACAGATTGTCCTGAGTGTGTGCTTATGTGCATCTGTCCTGCTGTGCCCCTCTGCATATACTCTTTATCTCCCTTTACCATTTTGTTTCTTTTGCCTCTCCTTACTGCCCTGTTTCTCCACCCTGCCTCACCCTCTCCCTCTCTCTCCTGCCCTCCTCCTCCTCGTTCTCTTTTTCTCATTTGATATTCATGCATGAATAAATTCAATTGCATTTTTCCCTGTTTCCCCTGAAGGGGCTTGTTGGTGAATTACAGGCATCTGAAATCATATAATGCTCAGATTCATCATTTCTGGGACAGAATTTAAGCCCTTCTATTTCTTGGGATGGAATAATAGATGATTTTTTATGAGGAGAGGGAGTAGTGAGTGTCTTGTGGCTGGTGAGGAAGAAGCCAAGGAGATTAACCTTGGCAGCACCGAGTGGACCTGCTAGCAGAGGGGACTCAAAGGTCAGCCAGCCCCTGCTCCGTTTGCAGGAGTGGGGAAGGCATGTGAAGGTAGGTGTGTGTATGTGGAATGGGAGTGCCTGTGATCGCTGCATGTTCGCTGTGTGGTGCTAGTGGGGCCCTCAGGGAGGAGTAAATATCTTAGGGGACTGCCCAGAATTGGTTGAGGAAGGAGTAGCCTGACACCTGAGTAATTAGAGAGGTTGTCTAGAGATCTGTTTGGGCATCTGCCTCAGCCAGCTTTTGGGACACTTACACAGTTTTGATATCACCCCAAACTCTACTGTGGGTCTGTGGTTGTGCCCGGCACCACATCCCCATCACACTGAGAGGCTGTATGTCACAAAATCCTTCACTTCCAAGGGCTTCCTGTTGTGGATGGGCTCCCTGCTCCTGATGGGAGCCTTCCAGTTCATGCAGGACAATGAACTCAGGGTAAGCACAACCATCTTTGGGGCCAAAGGTGATCAGAGATAGTCTTGCACAGCTCCGATACAGGCTCTGACCCTGGGCAGGGAGAGGTCTGACCACGACAGAAAATTATTATCCTGGAATAAAATCTCTTGCCAGCTTGTGGAAGATGCATGGGTACACCATGGAACTGCAGCCCTGCTCAGAAGCTATGAAAAAACACAGGCTGGACTTGTCCGAGGAAGAGCTGCTTTTCATGGAAGCTGTTAATCGGGTAACTTTTGATACTCATAACATTCCTGTTGTTTATAACACTGCTCTTTTCTTTGTTAGCGCTTCTGGAGCAGCCTGAGGATGCTCTAAGGAGGATGAGTTTACCTTTCAGGAGAGGCAACAAGATTAGACACTTTAAAAAACACAAAAGTGTTAAGCTAAAAGCAGATAGCCATTTTCTTAGTTCCAAAGTCTTTTAAGGCCCTCGTGAGAGACAGTGATGGTGCCAACCATGTTGCTCAAGCTCCAAGGAGCCTGGCTTATGTGGTGTGAGTGGCTAGAGGCTCCTTGACTTCTGCCTCAAGTCCTGGGCACAGCAAACCCAAGCCATGTGGAGATAAATTGCAGAGGAGAGGATATTTACAGGATGTTTTTCACCTTAGGTGGTGAACACATGTGAGGTTCCTTAAGGTAAAATCAGAGTGGTCCTGACTTTACCAGAAGGTGGGCTTGCTCCATTGCCTTCCTGTGGAGAGTTAACATCCAAGGGTCTGTTTCTCAGTATGATGAAAGTGCTTGGTTTCCCAGCCATTTGTAATTTAGATGTGTTAATTACCTTGACCCAGCTATTCCAGCCATGCACTGCAAAGTCTGTGACAGCTGGAGTGGACATCGTCTTGGTGAGGAAGGTTTGGAGAGGCTTTGTGGAACCCTGCAAGGAAGCAGGGGAACTTCTGGGCTGCGTTGTTGTGTCATACCCTAGCTGGCAGCTGGGCATTTTTTTTTTTAGCTTCTTATTTACAATATATGCCCATGGTAAAAGCAAGAACATCTCCATGTCTTGTAACACGTGGAATTTTATTGGCCTGAACAGGAAAAGCCCATGAAAAGCCTTGAGGAGTGTGATGGCTTCCTGTGATGTCTCTTTCCCAGAGCACACTTGGGATCCCCAGTAGGAAAACCGAAGGTTGATGCTTCAAGAATGAGGGGCCTGTGCTCATGTGGGGTGGGGCTGCTCAGCCACAGCATGGGACCAGAGGGGGCAGATGGCTGTGCTGGCCCTCCATTGGATGAGGCTCGGGGAGGCCGTACTCTGTTCTAGCCATTGGGAGGTGGGATTCCTGCAAGTTTTCCATCCCTCTCGTTTCCCCCCAGCTTCACAAAATGCCATGAGAAACTAATTTGCGGAGAGTTGTTCCCACCCCCTGAGTTCCAGTAACAGATCTGGGAGTAGGATGGGGCGGAGAGGAGGGATTGGTTTTGTGGGAAGGACTTTTGGGGGAGGGTTGTTTGTTTTTTTAACTCTTCCTAAATGATAATTCTCTAACCTGCTTGATCTGTGACCTGCAGAGGGACACATCCTTAAAAGTTCAAGGAAAGGCAAGCATGCTGAAGCCAGTGTCCACCAGAAAAGGAAGGATGGGTGGGCTGAAGGAAGGGGCAAACCAGCTGCCCTGAGACCCCACCGTGGATGCAGGTGTGTGATGGTGTGCGAGGAGATTTCTGCCTTTCCTCCTGTGTTGTAAGAATTCCTGCATTCTGTGCCTCTAATTGTAGGTTCCCCTAAAGACATTTGGTGTCACTGTAAGGACGGTGTTTCACTCTCCCTCTCTGCCTGTACAGTTATTCTCTCTCTGTGCAGTTCGCTCCATAAGCCGTTGGTGAACACACCACGAGACAGAGAGAGAGCGAGACAGACAGAAACCACACACCAGCCCTTCCTCCTCACTTTCCCACCATGGAATAGCTTACCTTGCCCCCACCCACACCTCCATCACCTCTCAGCGTCCTGCAATTATTTTGACCCTCTCTCTGGTCTTTTTGGAAGGAAGCTTCTGTCACTTCTTAACACCACTCGCCTGGAAAAAGACACAGAGGCAAAACCCCCCCAAGCCCTCCTGTGAAGGAAGAGGTCCTTTTTTTTAACCTCTTTTTGTTTCCTCTGACTCTAGAGCTTCAGACTCCAGCCTGAGCAGCCACAATTTCTTACCATGTATTCTCCTTTTAAACCATCTCCTTCCTGCACACGCTCAGTCCTTGCAGGCACGGATCTAACACAACTCCCCGCTTCTCGCCGGCAGGTTCTTTGCTCCCCATCACTCAGCTGATCCTGATCTTTTTTTCTCCTGTTCTCCCCACCCCAGGCACCGAGGTGTGTGTGTCTGTGTGTGAGTGTGCCTGTGTGCAAGGGGGGGAGGTGGGGGGGCCTTTTTTTTATCTTGGTGGGGGAATTTTTTCAAAGCATCTTCATTATTATTTTATTTTGCTTCTCTGACTTGGAGACTTCTCCCTCGGAGATTTCTTTTCCATGCAAAGGTAGGTGAGACGCATGCACACCTGGCTAACCTTGTGTCTGTCTCGTTTTGCTTGGTTTTGCTGTCCTTTTAATAGAAAACTTGCGCCCACCCGTGCACCTGCATCATTCCTGGTCTGTTTCGTACCTGTTTCCTCTGTGGCAGAAGTAAAAGCTGAGGGTAGACATGTCTGTAATGTGAATAATTCTGTCTTCCCAGAGAGGAAAGTTGTTCCTGCGTGCATGTCCGGTGGTATGTGTATGTCCGAGTGCAGTGCCCGTGTATGTGAAACTGCCTCTGTTTACCCCACAAGTAGCAAGAATTGATTTTGGTGTGTCTTTTGGGCAGTGGTGGTGGTGGAAAGGGATCAACTGTGTGTCCAGTAGTTCATGTCCATGAGCAATTGCAGCAGGGAATGTGTATCTCACAGATGATCAGCAGCTCTTTATACATGACTGTAAATGATACAAGGAGTGTGAATAATTCCAGGAATTTCAAATTTAGCCCTGGTTAGTTTGTTCTGTTATGATGGGGAAGGATGGTGGGAAAGAGGGAGGGTTACAAAATCTCCTCCCTGGAGAGGTAACTGCCTGAGACTTGTAAATATGTAACTTTTCCTAAAACCTTCTCACTGTTTAGGGTCTTCTTGTGTTTGGGATATTGTTTTGGTTTTTTTTTCCAAAGCAAGAGTTCAGTCTTGGATTCAGGTTTCCTAAATTGTCTTGTCTTGTTTTGTTTATGGTTGTTATTGCATTTCAATTGCATGTGCAACATCCTGAAAAGGGACATGGAATAAGATGTACTTTAATTCAGCAAAATGCATCATCTTCTGTACATCACTGGAAGCTGTTGGCTGGAGTCAGGGGGTGGAGTGGGGTGGAAACAGAAGAATTAGAAAAGAAGAGAAACAGAAATAATGTTAGACCTTGTTGACCGGCAATTATCAGGCATATTTTCTGCCAGTACTGGTTTTTGTAACCCTCTTGATGGTTACCTTTTGCTTCTTGGTAACAGCAGCTGTGTGAGAAGTACTGGTGGTTTTAAAAAAATAAAAAGCCAGAAAGAAAAACCCCAAATACATATATAATTTCCCTGCAAATTATTGCAAAGAAAAACGGTAAACATCTAAAACAGAACTTGTTGTGCATTTTCTCTCTGCTAATAGGAGGTGTTTATCTCATTGATCTGGGGGTTGCTACTGGTTCTGTGTCCCTGTCGCTTAGAAGACTGCTATGTAAACTGTCAGTTGTTTCTGTGTGCTATTGCAGAGCTCCTGATCTTAGATTTGGGCTGGTGACTGAGGATTTATTATCTCAAAGAAGGAAGGGGTCTGCTGACCCTCCATCTCGCTTACCCCTCAGTGTTTTAACTCTGACACATAAGCTTCTCCATCAGTGGAAAGAAATCCTCAAGCACATTCTTTTCTCAACACCCTACCTGCAAAGAAACTTTTAACTGAGAGCACTGCAAAGGGAATCCAAGAGCTCCATTTTTGCCCCCCTTCCCCTTTATATTTTAAGGACACCTTCTGAGCAACTCTCCCCCAGCCAGCACTGCCCCATCCCTGAGGTCCGGGCAGGCACACAGCCTCAGGCAGGAGGGAGCTGCCTGCAAGGGACTGAGAGCATTTATTCCTCTCTCCGTTAAATAACAAAATAGTTCCATGGCATGGCCACTGGCTGTGAGCTTCCTCCGAAGGGCAGCAGTGCGTGCCTGCCAGTGAAGGTCTGGTGCCACGATCCTCTCCCAGGCGAGCTGGGAGGCAGGCAGGGATGGAGTCTGGGCATGGCACTGGGTTGCCTGCCCACTGCCAGGGTGCTTGTACCTGTTTGGGAAAGCCTTGGCCCTGACTGCAGCAGGAAGGTGGGGAAAAGCAGCTTCCCTGCAGGTCTCACTGGAAAAGCTGTGTCTAAACAGTGGCCACCTCGATGCATCAGAAGATGCACACGTGCCTTGCCAGGAGATCTGGTAGTGAATATCTCAGAGGAGAGTCGGGGACAAAGAAGCAGCTTTGATCTGCCACATCTAAGGGGTTTGCCTTGTGAAGCCTGGATCAATCTGACAGTGCCTATTATAAAGGGGGTTATGCCAACCTGTTTCATGTTTTATCTTTCAAAATCTCCCCTTTTTGCTGCCTTGGGAATGTTTTCAGGCTGTGGATCTGGCTGATGCAGGGCCAGGACATCCACAGCCACCAAGGGAGTGAGGGGAAGCATTATGTGAGGGGGATGCTGTCTCACAAGGAGCTCAGTGCTTGCCTGTGGGTGTTCCTGTGTAGGCATGGTGGCCTTGGCTGGGGTATGAGGAGACCAGCTGGGCTTCCTGGGGTCTGTCACAGTGCACCTACAATGCTGGGTGAGCTTTCCTGTGTCCTCGCTCTTGTCCCCACCAAGAGCAGCACCTTCCTTGATGGTTCAGTGCTGAGCATCCTCAAGGTGTCAATAATGCACCTGTGCCTCAGGCTGCAGTTCTGGCATTTCCTCTAGTCCTGGGCTTGCTTGCTTGCTTCCTTCCACCAACCTATTTCCCACCTGGCTGCATCTCTGCTGCCTGATCCAGTTTTGGAGAACCCAGGTGTCCATGCCCGGCGTGACACGGTGCCAGCCTACAGCCCTGTTTAATGTTAGAGCCTGGCCCTGTCCCACTGACAGCAAAGCACACCACAAGGATGTCCCACACCAGACTGGCTTATGCTGAGCCCTGGCCACCTCTGATTTTGGGGAAAAGCCTGCAATTTCAGGCTGTGCTGCAAAGAAGCCACATGCTTGGTCAGCTTTTTTTCCTAGTGAAAAAAATTGTTGAAACT
Organism: Ploceus nigricollis; assembly: GCA_013399945.1. Taxonomy (NCBI): domain Eukaryota; kingdom Metazoa; phylum Chordata; class Aves; order Passeriformes; family Ploceidae; genus Ploceus; species Ploceus nigricollis. Next base: position 135,001 of record VXBC01004657.1, read on the forward strand.
AATTTTTATTCATTTTTCTCAAAGAGAACAAGTGTCTACAGCTGGAAACTCATGAAAAGCACACACAGTGTTAGAAATCTTTAAAAGAATGGGGCACTGATTTAAAATAAATTTAATCTTTTACTAAACTGAAGTCCCAGTCCTGCACATTCAAGCAAGCAGGTGAATTTCTGCAGTTGCCCAGAGCCTTACTAGAATCTCTGAGTCCATGGATGGGTTCAGAAATAAAGTGGTACAGGTGGATCTGCAAGATCATATAGTACCATTTCTTAGTTATATTTTAAGAAGAATTATTAGATGGGATAATGTAAAGCTGATTTGAAGGGTGTTCAAGATCTGTAAAACCTCAAACTGCTCTTGGAAAGTAGAATTTTCTTGTCAGTTATGCAGAGGTTCATCGTTGTTTATAATGACCTAATATAGGCAGCTTACTTGGTTTATTCATCTGTGTCTGAAGTGCATACCTTGAAGCTCCTAGAAATCACGTAGTGGTTTGAAAAATGTCTTATACTGATACCAAATTTATTTAAACCCTCTAATCATAACTCAAATTGCATAAATCAACCCAGTAACTTCATAAGAAAACTCGCTCTCCCGGTACTTGTCAGGCCTCGGTGTTTGAAGCACCGCAGTGTGCCCTGAAGAGCAATCAGCCCCGTGTATCAGGGACTAATTGCAATGAGGAGATGGCAGAAAGTGCCTTCTCTCTTGCCTTGAACTGGAGGTGTGTGCTGCTGTGGTGGCACGGGAGGGAGGTGGTTTCTGGGCCAAGCCAGTCTCAGTCACCAGGGGTTTTGCAGGTTCATACCAGTCCTTGCAGCCTGTGGGCTCCTGGTGTGGAATCCTGCTTGTTGGTGTTTTCTGCAGTAGCTTGTGCTTCCCAGCACCTGCAGAAGGCAGTGCAGAGGCCCTGTCTCTGTGTGATGGAGGCAGGATTGGAAGGGTGCCTTCAAAAGCGAAGGTGGTTACCCTCTTATCAAATGTGTGTGTGTATTAAAAAAAAAAACAAAACAGTACCAAGAGTACTGATGGTCTCTGCAGACATCATCTGCAGCATGGGCACCCCATCCTGCTCTGTTGTGCCTTGATGTAAAGCTCCATGGGGGCATCCCTGGAGGGCAAGCAAAGGGCATATCCTTATGAAACTACTGGGTTTGGGGCTATGGCCATGGGGTTGAACAGGGTGGAGAGGAGCTGCTGACCTGTGCTGTTGGTAGCTGGTGAAGTGATAAATGCCAGGGATTTTGCTGCTGTGATGTGACTGCTGAAAGTCTGGTATGATCATTAGCATGGGGGGCAGAGGGTAGGGAAGGTTTATATTTCCTTTCTCTGAGGTGTCAGAGTTCGGCTGTGCCTACAAAAACACTGCTGTACAAAGAGCACAGGTGGGGTTAGTGGTGATAAACCTTGCTCAGGTGTTGCCTTAGCATGTCTGTCTGACAGGCTCAATTAAGTTGCTTTCCAGGATAGAGGTCAGGAATGGATTTTCCTGCAGGTCAGACTGTCAGGAGTGGTTGGGATCCTGTTTCTGCTGCTGCATGTGTGTGTTTGTAAATATGTGCATGTGTATGCAAGTGTGCAGTGTGCCCAGCACTTTCTTGCATCTCATCTCTGAGTGAGGACTTTTGGAAGTGTTGATGCCCTCAATTGCTTGGGCAATTTGTTTTTCCTTATTTTGCCTTTAAACCCACTCTGAGTTTGGCAGCAGGGATGGATGGAGGTAGGGGGCAGAGTAACTCATCATGGACTCTCTCAGACTGGGTTTTCTGGCAAGGCTGCAAGGATTTGGCTTGGATATAGGGGTCCCTTTCAGGTCTGTGGTCAGATATGCTTGCACTGCTGTCTTTGATGCTTTTCAGTGATCGCTATTCAAACAACTGTCCCAGCTTTGCTTTTTTTCCCCCTGGTGGCAGCAGGGAGAGAAGGGGACTTTCAAGCTTATGTAAACGAGTAGCAGTGTCAGTAATCAAATCATGTGGGATGCAGAGGACCCATCACAAGGTCCTGGTCCATCTATTGACCTGAAATTGAACAGCCTGTAGGCCTTTGCAGAAGAGTTACTAACATTTTCTCTTCTCTGCTTCTAGAAGATTGCCATCTTCAGAGCTACATTTCTTTCCCATACCCTCTTTCCTTTCTGGAGGCAGAGCCTGGGGCATCATCACACTCCACATAGCTTTAGCTCCCTTCCTGTTTTTGTTTTTGCTGAGAGTTAGCTTGCTCCAAATGCGTAGCTATGTTTATGCAGATTATCTCCTTTGGAGAGATTGAAGGGGAGCAGTAATTTTTAGGGAGGAGAGAGGTTGTGGAAGTAACCCTTGATGCTCCCCAAAGCTCTTCATATCATGTTCCCTTTAGATGTGCTGCTTACTGTCTCCACCTCTCCATTTCCATTTTCACCCCAGGGAATCTCCTCTCCAGATGTGAGTGGTGACAGTGAGCTGGGAAAAAGACTGGAGGTGGTGAGGATGCTTGTGCAGAAGTGGCAAGTTGCAGTCACTTCTGTGCTGTGACAGCAACCAGGGAGTCTCCTGGGGTCTCCCCACTCCTTGTATGCTGCTGTTTTCCTGCTCACTCCAACAAGTCCTGGGGGGATGCTAGGTTGGGCTGGGCATTGGGATCGAGACAAAAAGGGCAGAGAGGTTGATACAGGAAGAGTGGTGTGAAAGAGCAGAGCTTCTCACTGTTGACTTAGCCTGTGTGGGAGCAGCCCCAGGATGCCCTTTTCCATCCACTTGTAGAGGTGCAGTGCTGGCAGCTGCAGCACGGGGCACCTGTCCTTGTGGTGGGCAGGAGCTGCAGCTCTGCTTTCCCAGCGTGGGCTTCTCTCCGAGGCACAGCTGAGGTATTTGCACGTTTTGTCTTTCCTGCTAGCACTTCGGGATCTGGGTCCTGAAGGACTAAGAGTGTGAGGATGGCCTCAAAGCCATCATTGCTGGTAGCCTATGACACCACTGTCTTCCTCTTCATCATCTTCATCTGACCATCTTAATTGCCATGTTCATTGCTGACCTGAAGGAGAGTGTAAACAGCACATTAATGACTTCTCTGGGTGATGATAAACCAGGTTTTTGCCTACCGGTGGAGATGCAGTAAAATAACACAAAGGGAACTAGTAAGGTCAGAAAGATGGGTAGAAAATAACTTAATGAGATTAATCTTAGGAAAAATGCAAGCTAATGCATCTGGAGGCAATCAAAAATCTGAAATATGGGCTCTGAGAACCTGGTCAGGAGCAAGGAAGGGACGGCTCAGGCCACAAGGCCGAGATATGGCGGTAGATGGCACATCAGACGTGGACTCGCAGGGTGACAGGGCCAGCAAGAGCCACGAGGCTGGTGGCCCGGGCGCCAGCACTGCGGGCAGGCGGCACTTGGCACATCAGTCCCGGCACAGCGCTGCTGGGCGACAGGCGGCTTCAGCGGCATCCGCACGGAGCGACCGCGGGGCTAAGGAGATTAATTTCCGAGCAAGGATTAAGTGCTAAAGATGTGCGGCTTGGCTAAGCGGTGGTTTTCAGTGAGAGGACATGACAGGAATTCTCTCACCTGAAAGGTGTCCGTGTGCACGAGGAGGAGGGAGCTGTGCACACCAAAGCAGCGCACGGGGAGAGCAGGGCAGGTTTAAAAGGGAAAGCACTGACTCTGGGGAAGAGTCTCCACATAGATGGATCTGTTGTAGTATGCAGTCATGCCCAGAAGGAGATTTTTAGAGTCTGTTCACTTGGAGCACCAAAAATGAAAATGTTTTGTTGCAAACAAGTATGCATATTCTCTGAGAAGCAGGGGGATAAGGTTAGGGTCTTCAGCAACACTCACCTCTGGGTCTCAAACACTCCACATAGTTAAGGTCAGGTAAAGATTTTCCAATGGGAAACTTCTTTCTCCTCTGTATTGCCTAGACCCAAAGTGATCATAGTACTCCTATGCCTTTTCTTCTCTTGTTGTTTACTTTTTTCCGTCTATCTCGCCAGCAAAATTTTTACTGGTCCCCATAACATCTCCTTTGGCTTGACCAAAGGCTTCTTAGCAATGTAAGCAGATCCCCACTTTGCTGTGCCAGGAGCAGGGATCAGACGTACAGACAGGATGGGGCTATCCCAGCCACACGACAAAGAAGCGATACATTGGACATTGACTGTGATGATGAGGGTGGGAGTGTCCAGGAGATCAGGGCTTGCTCTTCCTATGGCTGCAGAATGCTGCCTGCAGTACAGGTTGAAGGCAGGGTGTTGTTGACATTTCAGGACAGATTGCTTATTTTGCCCTGTGCTGGCTGGACTGCTCCTTCCCCTGCTCAGTGGGATGCAGGAATTTCTTCTGCTCCCTGTCCTTAACAGGAGGAGGGGTGCAAAATGACCAGGGTGAGGCTGTCAAGTGCTCAGGCAAATCTAGCAGAGGATAATAGCATGTGTGTAAAGAAGGCACAGCAATCAATCAGCATGCAGCTGTAAAAGCAACAGGTCATGGGCATTTGACCAGGGCAGGGAAGCTGGGAGACCTTGGCTCTGGTGCAGGCCACGGACGTTGTGCTCCAGGGGCGTGTGGGAACACCAGCATCTGCGAGCAATGGATTCGGGCACCATTTGGAACACTCCCTGCTGAATTTCTGCCACGTCCCATTGCATTTGGAGGTGCTGAGATGATGGAGATGTGAGAGCTCCTGTTTCAAATTAAGTGCTAAGAAAAGTGACCCTGTTCCTTACTGGCACTTATACAACCCCACGCACACACAGGCAGATGAGAACAGGCGCTGTCTCACACGAACAGGCAGAGAAACATGCCAGGGCTAGCTGAACACAAACACAGAGGGAGCTGGGTACCACTAATTATATTGTACCACGACAAACGCTCCAAATGTGAAACCTGTATGACTAACACATCCCTGCAGCCAGACACAGGCATCAAAGGTAACGCTTGCCACTTATAGCAACAAGCAATCGCGGGCTCAGCACCGCGCTCAGCAGAGCGCCCCGGGAGGCTCACGCAGCTCCTGAACGGGGTCACCCACACGCATTCCCAAATGTGCCACGCAGTCAGAGACCTCCTGAAATAAGTCTGGGCCTGTGCAAAGCTGGCTGCAAAAGCCGTGCCCCCAGACGCTTGTCAGCTTTCGGATGGATGCTGGGAGATGATAAATAAATATGTGTGCCTCAGGTGCTGCTCCAGCTGATGGGACCATCTTGCTCTCCCCTGCAACACCAGCTGGAGGTTGTCATTTTTGTCCCTCTTCTGCAAGGGTGTTAGCAGGACAGAGTGGCTGCTGTGCTTCCTGCTGCTTCTGAGTAATGGGTGACTGATGGTGATGGATGGTTTGGAAAGGACTTGTGTGCCTCAGAATGGGAGGTGCTGTGTGTGCATTTCAAGGAAATATACTCTGCACTTTCATTTTTGTTGTGGACCCCAGTGTTGTCTGTGTGAGCAGTGCACAGGCAGGAAGGAACAGCTCTGAGGCAGTGTGGGCTGGCAAGGGATACAGGGTTAGGGATGATGGTGGGGAAGGTGAACGCTGAGGATGGTCCCCCCATGAGAGTGGAGTTGTATCCTGCTGGACTCTGGGTGGATCCCCTCCAGCACTGGGATAGTGCTCTGGGGACCTCTCTCTGGTATTTCCCTCTCCTGGCTGGCTGCGAAAGGCCCTTTCACTGTCAAGCTGCAATAATCCAGAAAGGGCTGTATGAGCCTTGTAAAGGTCCTGTCAGCCCTCCCTCACCTATGGCCCTTGTTGGTCCTTCTGCCAAGGGGGCAGTGAGGAGCTGGGAGGCTGCTTTGGCTGGAGTGTGGTGCCTGCAGGACACCTTGGGTTGGCTTGCTCATGGCAGGCCATGGCACTGACAGCCCTGGGACGTTGGCTGCAGCCCTAAAGGGGGAGTGTGTCTGAGCAGAGGCTTCTGCAATGTATGCCAGGAGGTGACATCGGCCTTTTTGGACAGGCACCCCTAATCTGTAGCACTTCTCCTGCATTGTGATATTTTCTCCTTTTATTCCTAACCAATTTCCACTTCTCATTAAGTCCACAACTTCTCTTGCTGCTTTAGAGCATCCTTCTCCCTTCCTCCTCAGTAGTCTGGCAGGACCAGGTGCTTCTGGGGAAGGGTTGAGCCAGAGGCTGTCAGCTTCTCTTGTGCTTGCCAAGGCAAAGAGCTCCCTGCCAGCGCACGTGCCCGGGGCAGGTGTGCGTGCCGGATGCAGCACCAGTGGGTGCTCAGCTCAGGGTGGCGATGGCTTTAAATGGTCCTTGGGCACGGACAGTGCAGGCTTAAGGCCTGGCTCCACAGAAGGGCTTGGCACAGGCTGTGCAGGGAGGGAAGCAGGAGGAGCTGCCAGCCCACAAATAACGTCCCTTCCCCTGGGAGGGAAATGCAGCTGGTGTAGCATCGCTCCTCCAGTGGTATGTGACTTTTGCAGTGGAATGTTTTCGTGTATTTGGGGGACATTTGGCCAGGTAAGTCCAGGGTGGGGAGGATTTGATTTTTTTCTGGTGGGTCTGGCCTGCTGTACTCGCTGGGGTTAGGCTTGCCTGAGCAAAAGGCTGCATGAGAAGAACATGCATCTGGCCACCCATAACCCTCGTCTTGTATCCTTGTCCTCCTGTATTGCTCTTGTCACAGTAAGCTGCACTTGCACAAAGGGGAGGTTAGAGGCATCCCAAAGACAAATTCTGGATATTTATAATTCTGTTGAGTCTTACTATAACTGCCTTTTATCTGGGTAGGAACCCTCTCCACTGATGCACATTTTTCTGTGTATGCAGACAGATGCATTTGCCAAACTCATTCCTTATTTTGATTTAAACAGAGCTCCCCTGGGTTGAAATAGTGTAGCTGGCTGACTCCAACCAAGTTAGAGAGCAATGCTACAGCAAGGGAAGGCCAGTGATTGCAAGCCCAGACAAAGTAGTCGTATTGCATGAATAGCAACCTGACCAAAATAGGGGAAATAGCTGATTCCAACCTCCGTATCTGAAATGGTAGGGGAGACAACCCTGGACCTATCTCTGGCAGAGAAACCACTCTACTCTTCTTTGAAGTTGAGATGGGAGGACTGACTGTGTGAAGAGCTTGGAAGTGCCCCAGTGCTTGATTTTCTCCTCTCTCTCTTTTGACACAGAATATTAATCCTGCTTAATGTAGGAAATACATAGTGATCACAGCTTTGGGAGGCAGAACAGGATTTAATCTCAGGAAGGTAACGGGTATTACTCACATCTCCGGTGGGGCAGCTGTCATTCAAGGACTGTATTTAACTTCAGGACTTCCAAAGGGATTCACCTGGCCCTGTGTCCATATGAGCCCTAATGAGTCAGTCTGAGCTACACAAATTAGAGTGATGGACTGTCTGTGATAAACACAGTACCCAGTTTGTGCATGTGTGTTTCACATGGGCAGAGCAGCTTCCCTAAGTCCCAGCTGCATCTAGCAGTGGTGAGATGGAGAAGAGGCCCTGGATGCTTGCTGAAGGGAAAGCAGGGAAATGCTGATGAGGTTGTTTCTCCTATTCCTTTTCTCAGTTGTACTGGCAATTATGAAGCTTTGTACGCTGCAGTTTGGAACTGTCATGCCCTCATCAGTGTGCATGCTCTGAGCACCATAATAAGTAATTCCTCCTGGCTGTCTCTGCTAATCTTTCTCCTCTGTGCTGTAATGGGAGGGAAGTTGGGCTCAGCCACCGCATGTTAATAGACTGCAAGGGAGCCAGCTCAGAGCAGGCAATGGGGAGCTGGTGGGAATAGGGAATGAAAAAAGTGGTACAGGTAGTTGCATGGGTGCCCAGAGTCAAAAATCTGCTGAAAGTCTTTTTGAAAACAGTAGTGATAGATGGTGAGAAGGATGCACTGTAAATTTTTTCACAGGGCTTAAAAAATTATGAACAGCATCCCAAAGCCAGATAGGAGACATGGTATCTGTTCTTTCCAATAGCTGCAGGCCTTTGGGATAATGAATTCGAAGAGTCTCTCTGCTATCCCCTAAGGGACACTGTGTCTGCTTTCTAAACCCCTGCACTTGCTGCTCTTTATTCTGACAAATACCAAGCCTTGAAGAACAAGCAAAGCTTTGGATCAAAGTGTGTGTTGGAAGGAGGAGGATGAGAAAACGGGATAGGTAGGCAGAAGTTTCATGGTCTCATCTGGGAATGACGGGGCACTGCAACCTAAGGTGGAGTGGTTGGCAAGCCTGACAGATGAGCAGTGTGGAGAGCGTTGGAGCTCACGGATCCAGCAGTGTGAGCACCAAAAGGGTCACAGGCTGAAATGTCAAAGGTGCATTGCTAAGGCAGAGCAGTGTCAACAGAGCTGCTCATGAGCTTTGTGATCTTAAAGTGAAGAGAACTGAGACAAGTGCCAGGGAGGATAACCTATGGCCAGTATGTGAGGAGATGAGGTCTGGATAGATACAACCTTTCCTGCTGCTCATCATCCCTTTCTGTACTGCAGTGTGTCTGAGGGCTCTCGTGTGGCTTTTAAATCTGTACTTGCAGCATGGGCACTCCAGATGGTTGAACGTGCCAACAGGGTGAAGGGAAGAAAACGGGCAGCCATTGGACAAGGTATCTTTCCTGAGAGTGCTGTGTAACACCCCTCCAAAGCCAAGCCTTGGAGTTTATTTAATTCCCCTCAGTTTGACCAACCACTTCCACTCTGCTATTGAATGGACAGCACCCAGGCAGCAAAGTGATGTTTTTTAACAAAAGTTTGGTGCTCTGTAGTGCACAGGAATGTTGTGGTTAAACCCTGGGTGGCAGCTAAGCCACACACAGCTACTTGCTCACTACCCTCCAGCTGGAATGGGAGGAGAATCGAAAGAGTAAAAGGGAGAAAAAGGCAAAAAAAGTGAGATAAAGGCAGTTTGATAGGTAACGCAAAAGTTGTGCACTCAAGTAAAGCAAAAAAAATGAATTTATTCACCTCTTCTCCTGGGCAGGCAGGTGTTCAGCTATCTCCAGGAAAACAGGGCTCCATCATACATAACACTGACTTGGGAATACAAATTCTATCACTCCAAATGTCCCCTTTCTTCCTTCTTCCCCCAGCTTTATGTGCTGAGAATGATGTCATACGGTATGGAATATCTCTTGGGTTAGTTGGGGTCAGCTGTCCCGGCTGCGAACCCTCCCGGCTCCTTGTGCATCCCCAGCCAGCTCACTGGTGGGGTGACGTGAGAAACAGAAAATGTCTTGGTGCTGTGAGAGCCCTGCTCAGCAGTAACTAAATCATTGATGTCATCAACAGTGTTTCCAGTACAGATCCAAAACACAGCCCTACTCCAGCTGCTGTGAAGAAAATTAACCCTTCGCCAGCCAAAACAAGCACAGGCTGCCAGTGAGCTTGAGACCTGCTCTCCTCATGCCCACCCATGCTCTCTGACCATTCTGTTCAGGGAAATGACTTTTGCAGCTTGTGTTCGTGGTGTTTCCACTGCTCCAGCATAGGAGAGCTCAACAAGCTCGAGTAAAAGGTGCTTAATGTTTAATCCCACTTCTGGCTTGTGTTAGAGTTCACTGTTTGAATGAGTGACTGTTGTGTATGGGTCTGACATGCATTTCTCAGTGTCAGTCTGATGGAGCCTGTGCCGTGGTGTGACACTACAAGGGCCAGCCCAGAGTGCCCTTGGATAGAAGAGCTGGGCCAGCAAAGCTGCACTTGGAGTTGGCAGGACTCTGTTAGGGACTGCAAGGGCAGGATGCCTCTGTTTTGTCAGGATGGGCCTGTACTGTTCAAAACATTGTGCTCTGTTATGGTGCTCGGGTGCCTCCAAAAGAGCTGCCACCATCCTCTGAGATGGTGCAGCACTCTGACAGGGTGTCTCAGGGGCTACAGGGATGGTTTAAATGGTGATGGAGAGGAGCAGCCAGAGGAGTCTTGGTGGAGAGGTGACTGGCAGAAAAGAGCTTAAAACTGCTTCAGCACCAAGTGGTTTATCATTGTCAGAGCCATCAGTCCTGCAGCTCTCCCCTGCTCTGGACTTGCTAGGAGAGCCCAGATGTGCTGTGCTTTTGCTGCTGATTCCTTGTGGGATTTAATTTCTCCTTCTTGCTTCCTCTCCAGGGGTTCTCGCTTGTGGCTGGCATGGCAGAGTACGTCCCCCAGCCTCCCTCCACCTGGCCTGCAGGCCCACAGCCCCCTCACACTTCTGCCATCTGCCCACTGGAGCCTGTGGATCTGGGCATCTCGGAGCAACAAACACCACCGGAGCAGCCACCGTCCTCCCTGGAGCTGGGTGAGGATGAAGAAGTCCCCTCCCCTCCGGATCCTGATGTCCCCTACCCAGACTTGGCCCCAGTTGTCTTCTTCTGCTTGAAGCAGACCACCAGCCCACGGAGCTGGTGCATCAAAATGGTGTGCAACCCATATCCTTTCTGAGCTGCCCCTTCTCCCTCCCCGCCTCTGGCTCCCTCCTGCCCCATCCTCCCCTCATCATCCTGCCCTCTGGGGTGCCTTGCAGGTAAGGAATAACTTTTATTACATTTAACAACCTTTTTTGTTCATTGCTTGTGTTTAAACAGAACCTTTGCTGTTTTAGTGTGTGATCAAAAGACATTGATCATGAAAGAAGGGACTTCAGAAAGAGCTGCTGACAGTCCCAGGCACAGGGACTGGGGAGAGTGGAGGTGTGAGGAGAGGTACATTAGGAAGTCTGTTCTTCCCCTTCCCAGCTCCGTTTTTGCCTGGGACAGAGTAGGATTTGCCAGCCTGCCATGAATGGTGAAAGTGTCTGAAAATACAGGCTTTACTGAGAGCTCTCCTCGCCTTAGTGAGGGAACCACCACTCCTTCTGCACCCTGATTGCAGGGAAACCAGGTGAACCCTTGCCTTTCCATTTAGCACATGTCACTGTCCTGCCAGCATCTTGTTGGGATGTCTGGCCAGGAATGAACGGGAGAGCGTGTGCTCCACACAGCCTGGGAGGGATCTCTGGGACACAGGCATGTCCTCCTTTCCATGGTCAGCAGTAACACACAGGTGTCATCACTCACACTCAGTGCCCTGATGGCAGGAGGGCTCCTGCAGCCCGCCAGTGCAAATGATGGCCACCTGCACAGCTCGTCACCAGGAGCCTGCCAGCTGGGCTCTGTGGCTCCAGTGGTATAAAAACCAGGTAGAGAAGCACTGCTGTTCCTTGAACTGTGAGATCACTGATGGTGTGGAGGAAATGGAGAAGAAGATGAGTCATCAGAGAGGTTGGTCTGAGATTTTATGTGAATGTTTTTCTAGCTGAAAATCTCAACTGGCAGCACTTTGTACCTGGAAGTTTCTTAGTTCCAAGTTAGGTGGGTATTAGCTATGAGGATGCCTGCTCTGGTTTTGATGCATGGATTAAATCTGAATGTCTGGGCATACGGTGGAGACTAGCAAAATGTTTCCAAGAGTATTTTCAGCTTTAAGAGCCTAACCCTGGGTGAGGACTTGAAGTAGTGTCAGCAGTAACAGCTGACCTTAAATGAATGAGATTTGTTTTAATTTCAAGTCTAGGTAAAGGTTTGTGTTTGAGCTCTGAGCTCTTGTCTTAAAGTTCAAAAGCCACTGAAGAGATGTTGCAGTCTCAAACACAGGTTATGGCTGAGAACACATTGGAGATTTAGATATTCTGCTTTCTTTTCTACTGGCTGCTCCATAAAATTTTAAAACTTTGTATTGAATTATGCATTGCTTTTCTATCACAGTGTGCCTGTGCTAGTTATTATGTCCTGGGAATCTTGTCCCAGCATGTGGTAGAGCAGAACTCAGAACAGGACTCGGAGTAAAGCACAAGACATTTGTGTCACGATAAAAGGCTAGATTTGGGAAGTGAAAGAAGAGTAACAGCGTGGGTTTGGGATGAAGGCTTGCTTTTGGATGAGGGAAGGAGTTTGTGGTGGAAGAAGACAAGAGCTTGTCCTTATTGCTGGCTAAAAAGTCACTCAAAGTAATCCCTCCAATTTGGTATATTGCAAGTAGTTTGCTTTAAGTTGTTGGAACTATTATTCAAGAAATTGGGCTGTTTTAGTTTTTAAGTGTTACTTTTGTCCTAATCTGCAGACAAATGCGTTCTTTGACTTAGTAAATGACTTTTTCTTATTAGAATCTAGATAAAGAAGGAAAAAGCCTCATCCAATCACCTGTTGATGACCTTACATGTGGCTACAGGTGCCACCAGGGAGTGAAGGGCAATGGTGGGGCTGCTGGTAACCTTTTGGAAGGGCTGTATCAAACTTGAGGTATCAGCTCAGCTGTGTGAAGTAGGGGAGACTGAGAGGTGAGGATTCAGCCCCTCCTCTGATTTCCTTTCAACCCCTTGTGCTTCCCTTTTTGAAAGGCTCATGCAATAAATAAGTATCTTTTTTTCCTCAAATGAGGGGTTGTTTCTGCACCCTGAAGGTTTTTTACATGTAATCATATGCTCTTGGCATCACACTTTTTTTTTAACAGCATCATAGAAAGGATACATTTACATGGCCTGGTGGCAGATGCCTGGCTGGGAATCAGACCCTTCATAAGAGACACTTCTATGAAAATCAAATCATATCTTCTAGGAATTGATACGCTTGCCTGCTTTTCATCCTTGTTATTCTGAGCTATTGGGTCTCCAATGTGCTTAAGCTAAGCAGGGGCAGGATGAGTTGCTGTCATAGGTCAACACCTGGCCTTTCATGAAGATTCAGCAAAGAGATGGGGCATTAATTAAATGCCTATTAATCTTCTTGTGGAATTTTTTCCTAGGTTAGAGCTTCATGATCGCTGCTATGGAAGTACTGTCAATGAGATTTAAAAAGGAAGCTCTGATAGTTAAGGACTATGTAACTTTTTTTTTAAGCACAAGGTCATTAACCACCAAATTTCAATTTAGGTAATTGCATTCTAACTACTTAAATCCCCCTCTCGTGGAGATTATTTTTCGTTTTGTGAGCAGTCCTGCAATTTTGTTATGTGCTATTAAACAGCTGCCATATTGCTTTGCTGCAGTGCAGTAATAGGAGAAAGAACCACTTATTTCTTTGCTTTAAAATTGCTTCTGGAAGCATATTAGTGTAGGGATGTGTGATGCTGTCATTGCAAAAGCTGTAGATCCTAACTCCCTTTTAAGAAGAGGACTATGATCCCTGTGAAAGTCCATGTGTTTGTTCTCAAAGGGAGTATTTGCTGTGCTTTTTGCTGTTGTAGTGTGTGGTGAAAAGGGGCCTGATGCTTTCAAGTTTGGTGATTTGCATGGTTTTGGGATGGCTCTACCTACAGCACAAGTGAATGCATGAATAACCTTAGTTTATTGGGAAGCAGATTTTTTTTTTTATTCCTAATATACCTTATTAGAGACAGGTAAGTACTGTATCAGCTGGGTATGCAATGCAGCACAACACATACCTGGAGCCTGGCTTGTCCCCTGGTTAGAAAGGAGTTGTTGTGATGCAGCACATGAGCAACCAGCCAGCTGGTTTGTTCAGGTTAATTTGTGCTTTGGTAGCAGAAGACTGGACCACTCGGAGTTGTAGATCATGGAGCTGTTGCAGCTACAACATTAATACAGTCCTTATTTGAGATATGGTTATGAGAATGGCTGGAAGATTTTTTTTTCTTTTATAAAACCTAAACTCTGTCATATAGGATTTGAAGTCAAGCTTGGATGGGGAATAGGATGAAAAATGTAAAAAACATGTTTCCAAACCAACTGCATAGCATTTATCTTATGAATTTATAAAATGTTTGGGACTAAATAATGGGTATGCCACATGGCACCTTACAAATGGATCCTCATGAGAGGCTCTGCAGTTCACTACTCTGTCATTTTCTTGCTTTTTATGTACCAACCCCTTGGCAAAGCTGTTGGCCCTTTGGGCTTCTGTTTTGCTTTCAAGCAGTGAAGTGTTGCATTTCCAGCTGATTTCAGTGGTGTAGGAGCAGCAGGTCAGGTCCCAGATGAGCAAAAGCTTATGTGCACACTTAATTTTTATTACTGGGAGCTGTGTTTTACAGAGTATTGAGCAGGGTGACTTCTTAAAGCTGTGGTGTGACTGTGTGTACTGAGGAGCTGCCTTGTAGCTCATTAGCTTTAAAATCCACTGAACAGGGACTTTACCATTGTACCTGCTGCTAAAAATCCCACCTTGCTTCTGGAGATACCTTTCCTGTAGCTTTCACTGGTGGCATTGTCAGCTTGCACTGTGTGATCCGTGCACAAGGAAGCAGGACTGGCCTTGAGCATTTTGGTTGGAGTCAGAGGAAATCTCTGCATTTATTCCCCATCTCTTCCCTGCCTGGTGCCATAGCCATCATTTATGTATGAGTCAGTGGAGGATGGCTGGTGATGGCAATAGTGGTGTTTCATGCTGGCACTGCCCTCTGAGAGCCAAGTGCAAAACCAAATGTTGGAGGAGAAAAAATGTGTGAGTGGATTGGTACTTTTATTGGTGACAGTGGCAGGTGGTGCCACGGTGCGTGGGGACTGTGGGCTGCCAGAATCACTGCTTTTTGGGTGCTGTGTGGTTAAGGGGGCAAGGACTCTGCTGCTCATTAAGCTTTGGGTGAATGTTTTATGTATGTAAAATATGCCTATGTCAAATATTGGACATAGGCATATTTTACATTGCCCAGTTTGGGCAATTAGTTTATGTCCAGTGAAGTTATATGTGCAGATTCTGTAGTTAGTTTATGTCCAGTGAAGTTATATGTTCGATTCTGTAGTATGTTGTACTTGTTTCTGCCTGAAGTTTGTGGACTGCCAAACCCTGGACACAGTATTCTTAATGACTGGCTGTAGTTATATAATAAACAAGCATAATCTGCAAATTTATTGCAAGTCTTGTAGTCGTTGATGACTGCCTTAAGGCCTGAGTTCCTGTAATCATCTGAATTTTACTTTTCTTTTTCACATGTTTGTATATATAAATAAAAATAATGTTTTTCTGCATCTCTAGTAAGTAGAGAGAAGCTTGGAAATGTGACCAGAAAGTATAATAATACACCAAAAATTGAGTGGCTTATGAATTTTAAGCAGCATTGATCATTCTTGAGAACCTAGGGATCATGGCTTTCTGCTCTTGGGGTCATCAGTATCAGCTTTTAGGTGCATATTTGAAAAACAGTAAAATGTGTGTGTTGTTCATGTGTCTCCATCTTAAAGGCAGCTCTCCTGTCTTTCTTAAAATGCCTCTCAGAAGACAAATGAGGAGTCTGGCACTCATTTGAGGACTTCTGACAGCTTTGTATCATTCTAGGTAACCAGGCAGATGTTGCTGCTGTGCTCTCTTTCCAGCCAAGGAGATATATCTGTTCACCCAAGCCCCCCACCAAGTGCACGACTTTTTCTGTAAGAGGTTATCTAACCCCTCTGCACTTCACAGCATTCTAAGTCAACTTTGCAGTTGCTCCTGTTGCATGGGAAACTGAGATGGCCAGAGCTCTCCAGTGGGTGTGCTGGGCTGGGGGCATTGGTGTTCCCATGTGCCAGATGCTTTTCAAGCTTTGAGGGAGCAAGACTGCTTCAGGTTCTGCTGGGTTTTCTGCCACTCTGCCAGCCTCCCTGCTGGAATGAAGCTTGCTATTAGCAAGTAAGGGTGACTTCTAATAAGTCAGTTGTTGGTTATCTTGATTAGTATTTGAAGGCACTGAATGCAGTGGATCAATCTATCATCAAGAGCTCTCCTCCCCTTTTGTGTTAGCAGTGTGCCTTAAAGCAGACATGTCCTACCCCTGTGAACTGACCCTTAATTCCTCTGTTAATTCTCCCCTTGGAAAGCTGATAGGCTTTACTCTGTCTAACTTTACCTGTCTGAAAACCATCCAAGGTCTCTGTATATATTTGACAGACTGCAGCAGGAAATTGAGTGTGCTTAACTGAACCTCTCTCTTCTTAGGGTGAAGCAGATCTCTGGAAGTTCCCATTCTTCCTTTAGCAAGGAAATAGTTGCTGGATAGCAGGCTGTAGCGTTTGCATTTAGGATTGCTATGCTGTTTGGTTTCCCAGATGCTCTAGAAGAAGGCAAAGGGAAAGATAGGCAGCAGGACTGGTTTTGGAAATTGCACAGTCTGAACATTTTAATGTTTCCATAATGAACTATTGGGTAATCTTATTTTTGTGGGAGAAGAAGAACCCCATCCACCTGGACTCTGGACTGGGGAAAAGTAATTCTCTGAATTCCAGCTTTTTCTTAGGATAGCTGTTTCCTGATTGTGGTTGGTAGGCAGGTGGCAAGGGAAGCATGACAGAGCTCAGGGCCTTCACAAGTAGCTGGGAAGGAAGTTGTCTCCACAAAACTAGTGACAAGGGAGTGCCATTAGTGCAGGCCATTTGATGTGCAAATTTACGAGCGGAAGTTTAGAGGAACCATTTGCACAGTCAGATGTGGTGTAAATGGAATTTAAACTCGTGCATTGTCATTAGTAGCACACAAGGGATGGATATGTTTGAAGGGGATTTGCATGCTTGAGATCTGCGAGGAATTGGCTGGGTTGTGTGTATGTGAGATGTATGCAATTTCAGGCAAGTGGGCAGATGTAAAGGGATGAGGTCTAAATTTGGCTGCCTTGCAAGATGGCCCTGGGTATCTAAGCACAAATGTTGAAACTGGATAAATCCCTGCCTCCCATCCCTTTAGCTTATTCCCTGGAGGCTTTTTTTTGTAGTGAGAACTCAAAGACCATGGTTTGGAAATGAAGCAGGACAGCAGCACATACAAAACCAGGGCTCTGACTGAAGATTTAATGTTCGTAGGGTCCAACACAACTAGAAATAAGGCTGAAAATCCGTGGTGCATCCTTACTGTCTTTTTCCAAAGATCTGGGCATTTTTGCTGTTATTGAAGGATAGATTCCTACTGTTGGAGGAAGGGCTATAACTGCAAAGCACAGAGGAGCCTGTGGTTTAGGAGAGGGGTATTTCTGCTGTAATGTCTGTAATGCCCTGTTTCCCTAATATGTTTCAAACCCAATAAAAGACCTTGTACGCCTCCATGCCCTGATGCTCGAGGAAAGCAGGGCTAGGACTCTTACTGCAACAGCCTTTCATGAGGTGCCTTAATATGGCACCTGGGTTTATGGCCAATGAATGTGGAAAGTGCAGGGAAGCAGGGGAGAGAGCACAGAAGATGCAAGTCATATAATTGTCTGGTATAAATCAGTGTTATTCTGTTATACGTAGTAAGAACAAATCTGTATGCACCAGCCATTGCTCTTCAGGTGAGGTTGGGGAGGTTGGTCTTGTCTTGTCATACAGCACCGTGTATTTGTGGCAATCTGAGGGTATCTGGTATTGCTAGGCCAGAAGAGAGGGATGGTGTGCTCAGCTGGGATGCAGGGATGGCAGCAGTGCCTGTGATGAGGGACATCCCCATCCCTCTGAGGAGTGCATTGCTGAACTGAAAGAAATGCTGAAAAACCTTTCTGGAGCATATTGTGCTTATTCACTGGAATATATTTTGCCTTGGAGATGAGAACCATTTATTCTTTGAAAAATGGTCAGTTTGCCTTTTTCAGCCTTCATGAAACTGGAGCAGGGTGTGTTAGAGTGCCAAAGGGGCTCTTGTAGGAATAGAAAGGGCAATAAAAATGCTCCTTTTGAGTTCAAGACCTATAAAATACTCTGACCAGACCTCTAATTGCAAGTCTTATTATAACAATGTGAATTAATAGAATTAACCACTAACAAATTGACCAGCTGCTTATTTGAGGACTTGACACTCTTGCCACCCTAGACCAGGGGAAAGGGCCTGCAGCTGTGAGTTGTGAGCATAGTACTTGACAGGAGCTGCTTCAGGTGAGGAGCAGTCAACAGAGTTGCAGCTCCTCTGCAGCAAATGGCCTGCAGCTGGTCCCAGTATGGCTAAGATGAGGCTATGAATCACTTGGCCCATTACAGACCTATGGAAAGAACAGGAGAAAAGAGTCTGCCAAGCTGTCAAGCTCTAAGCTGGAAAGATCTTTATGGTCCTGGAGAAACACTACTTTTGGATAGGCACTGTGTTTTGGTGTAGGAAGGCTCTAGCCTGGTGTAGGATGGACCAGGCTCAAGTTTGCACCCACTTCTGTCCTGTGCTTGCTTTGCCCACTGGTCCTGGTTGGCCCAGAGCACCTTGGGCAGCCCCTCCCTGGAGTGCCTCGTGTACCTCTGTGCCACTGCCTCTCCTGGGCTGCCTGTCTGCTGAGGGGCAGGGCTGAAGGAGGTCCTGTTTCAAAAATGCTTCTCTTAAATGGGGTTTTACAGCCTCAGGCTGGTGAGGGCAAAGGGATATGAGGGCTGAGAGTGGTGGGAAGGGCCACCAGCTGGGGCTGCCTGTTCAGAGGGACAGATCTGGTGGTGGATTGGGCTTGCCCTGCTCTTTGTCACTGCTGCTCCTTGGGCTGTGAGTCTGTGCTGTGCTACCTCTGTTGGCTGTGCTCCTCCACCAGGAAAGGACTGCTGCCCTACCTGCCTCCCCTCCTTGGAGGGGTTCTCTGGGCTCAGCTGTGGAAATGAGAAGGACTCATCTCAGGAAAAGCTTTGGAGGAGGAGAGAGGCTAGCTTAGGGAGATGGTTTTTTATTCCATGTCGAGGAAACAACAGAATTGTGACCAGCATCCAGGGAATGAGGCTGAGATGAGCAAGGAAGGCAGGTGAGAGTGCAGCTGGACTTGTAAAATGAGAGGTGAAGTGTGATGATGAAGATGTCAGATACTGATTGGGAATGATATGGGGAGGTTATCTAGGTTGGGAACAGGTGATGCAAATCCCTGCTAACCTTGGCAGGCATCTCAGAAAGCCTTGAAATCAATGGTATTGAAAGCAGCTGATAGACCTGAGACAATCAGCATGAGTGCTTGACCTCTGACTGCCATCAAGGACTGGTGAAGGAAGAAGGTGGTGTGATGGCAGTGTAAGCCTTCTGCTAGAGCCTGCATTGATGTTTGGATGGCTTGGCTGCTCTGGGGGATGGAGCTGGTGTGCAGTGCTGTGGCTGGAACAGCTCTCACCTGCCCACCCTCACTGCGAGGTCAGCATGTGGGGATGGAGATGGAAAGCTTAGCTTGGCCTCCCTGCCTTTCCCTTCTCCAGCTTTCTCCATGCCCATTGCATCAGTGCAGGCTGAGAGGGGAGCAGCTCCCCCAGGCAGGGTGGGGGATGTGCAAAGCTGTGATGTGGGGGACCATCTGTCCCCCTGAGACAATGGTGCCATTTACGCTTATGTACTGCAATTCATCCAAGAGGA
Source organism: Ploceus nigricollis (assembly GCA_013399945.1). Taxonomy (NCBI): domain Eukaryota; kingdom Metazoa; phylum Chordata; class Aves; order Passeriformes; family Ploceidae; genus Ploceus; species Ploceus nigricollis. Next base: position 154,152 of record VXBC01004657.1, read on the forward strand.
AAGATAAATCTGTCCTGGCTAATGATACATAACACTCTTTGCTTATCCTTTCTTCCTTTAGTTTTCTCTCCCCCAGTCTCCTCTTGTCATCACCTACTGTGCTTTAGTCTATAAAAGAAGCCATTGCTCCCCCTCCTTGAGTGTGATTTGATGTTTGAGGCCCTGCAACTCCTCTAGCAGACTCCCCTGTGACTAGCCACCCTGTCTATCCCTTTTCCTCTCTGTCTGTGGCAGTTTGTCATTTTCCTCCTCTTTTATTATTTCCCTTGCTGTCACTCCTGGGTTTTGCTGCTAGCAGCCTGTCTGCACTGACTGTTCCTGCCCTTGAACTGGCTCCTTCTGTTAAGTGCCTCTCTTGGCCAGTATTGTGGACACCAGGCTTCCTGGGGTGAAAGGTCAGGGCTTAAAGGGGAGACCTGGATGTAGGATTTAAACAGAGGACATCACTCATTGGCTTATTTAGAGTGAGGAAAAAGACCAGGGCTCTGCAGAAATGTGAGTTTACCTGTGAAAATAGCAGATTTCTGCTATCTCTGGAGGGGATTTCTACATGGCAGGGTGGAATTGCTTCTTCCTTGTACTCACAGGCTGCTTCCATCCCCCTTTAGAGCATTCCCAGCCCAGGTCAGCTGCTATCTTCCTGTGCTCTCTGACATGCTAGTGGCACCTCTGACATCCCCATCCCGAACTGCCAGTGTGCAGGAGCACTGAGCTCATTTCTGAGCAGCAGAGTCCAAGGGGTGCCTCTACCTGGGAGCAGGGACAGGCTGCTGGGAGGTGACCACCTCCTGAGCCAGCCTGGGTGACACTTGCTGCTCGATCAGCTGGCCCTGGCCTTCTCTGGGATGTAGCTGGTGCTCTGCTAATCCCTGCTGACCAGGTCTGGCTCTTGTAGACTGGCACAGACAGATGTGAGCTCAGCATGCTGGCTGGGAGCTGTGTGGCTGCAATCTCCTGGCCCTGTGCCCCAGCTTGGAAGCTGGGCAAGGTGTTCACAGATTCGCTTGCAAAAGTTGAACCAACAGCGCTGTCTCAGCCTTGTTCCTGACCCCTGGACCTTTGTGAGGGCTGTTTCATCCTCACTTTAATAACCTGGTATTGTTTATCACTACTTCCCCAGGGTAGCAAGAAATTGCTGAAAAGGGCTTTAAGACTGCTTGTAGGAACTGGATGCTGTGAGAGGCAGAGTGAACCAAATGTACCTCTTGGGGGATTTCTTTTCTCAAAGAGTCACGGATTAAAAAGGCTAACACCAGTACAAATTCATCCAGGAGAAAGCTGCTGAATCCAGTGCTTGTAATGCTAGCTCTGAGATTTGCCTCAACAGGCAAGAAGGGAAGGAAGGAAAGAAAACACATGGTAAAATATTAACCTCCCTATTGGAACAGGCAGTTTGCAACAAACAGCAGCTGCTCTCTTTCATGGCATGAAAGATGTAGGAGCTCAATATTTGAGGGTGGAGAAATATTTTCTTCCATGCAGAGGTTGATAATTTCTCACATCAAAGATCCAAAATATCTGCTCATCTTTCAAGCCTTGCTTATTATTTGGAAGCATACTGAAACATCAGTACTTGGCAAATCTGCCTTGCCCCATCCTTCACACACCCCAAAAGGAAACCTCCCTGTCTTTACCTGTATCCTGCATCTTGCTTTGCAGCCAAGAACGCCTCACTCTAGTGTTCCCCTAAGAATACCATGTCCTTATTTTCTACAAAATGTTCTACAGATCATTTACCAGCCAGCTAGCAGATGTTAACAAGAATTGTTAACAATAATCAAGCTAAAACATATTTGAGGAAAGTAGGTTTTTTGATGTATTATGGTTTTTATGTAATTATTTTTATTCACGTATTTACCAACTTGTGAGGTAATTTTTGTTTTGAGTAAGTGTCTTGGGTTTGTAGGTGATTTTGAAAGGCTCTGCTTTGTCCACATGTGAGATTCAGGCCAGACCTTGAAAATGTTTGTCGTGAGTGAGTTATATTAAAAAAGACAGGCTTATAGAAGAGCAGCAGTAATAATATATTGCTTTTGGTACTGCCTGATGTTCAGTTTTGAACAGCCACTGGCCAACTGTGATATTTCTTAATGAAGGATTTTTTTCCCTCAAGGCAATTTTTTCTTGCTTTTTTCTTTCCCTATGGCTCCTTTCTGATTAATTTTCTTGATGGAGGAGGATCCTTCCCAGCTTGGGAGTTTGCTCCTCTCTTCTCTGTACTTGTTGACCCACTGCTTAGCAGCCTTGTGCTGGCAACTGCTCTTATCTTCCCATCTGGAACCCTCTCTGGAAGCGGGATTTTAGTGAGTGGAGGAGGCTCTAGATGTTATCCCACTTGTTTTATACAGGAAAGTCCTTTCGAGACAGCAGTCTTCTCACTGTTTCCTTGTAGCATTTTTTTTTCATCCCATGCTACAATTTCCCAATTTTCTTTTTTCTTGTAGGCTGACCCTGTTATCTTTCCCTGTGCAGACATACTCCTCATATTATATATTTTCTTCCTTGCTGGGTGCTGAGTAACGTTTTTCCTCCTTTTCCTGCCCAGCAGGATCTCTGAAGAATCTCACACAATTCATACAAGGGCCAGAACACAAATAGAACCAAAGAAATGGAAGATATAGTTTCCATTGTTACATGAGGCAGTGGCATGGTTTTCAAAAGCTGTCCAACTTTTCCATTGTAGCAGTCTTTTTATCCATTAATAAAACCTTAATTTGAGGTCTGGGAGGCAGGGACCAGGCAAAACTCTGGAAGGATACTGAAGTGGGGGACTGAGAAGCCAAGGAGGAAGATAAGGCCCCCGGGTCAGGCAGCCAGCAGGGATCTGGAGTGGAAAGTTTATCCACCAGGTATCTGCCCTCCAGAGTGGAGGGACTGGGCAGCAATGGCATGAGGGAGTGGACTGGTTGGGCTGGGTGAGGATAATGGAGGGGTGGGTGAGGAGAAGGTCTGGATGGGAGTAGCTGGCTGAGAATGCTGGGGCAGGGAGCCCAAGTGGAGGCAGGGCTGGAGGGCTCAGCCTGCAGCAGGAAGGGCTGACATGGGAGCACCCCACGGAGTGAAGTCGTGTCCCTACCCTACAGCCTTCATGCTTTGCATTCCTACTTATTTCTGTTTCCCTGCTGCCAGCAAACTCCCGTGAGCTCACTGGATAAAGAGGTGTCACATTCCTGTCCTCACTGATGCCATCCTTCCCTGTGGGTGCAGGGATCCTGAGGGGAAAAACCAAACCTGAACATGTGAACATGCAATGAAAGGTTGTGTTGTGAAGGTGGTGTGGAGAGGGAGAAACTGAGATTCCACATTCATCCTTAATTCTGTCTTAATTTATTGGATTGAGTAATATCAGACAGTCTCTCCTGAGCATATTCAAAGCACAATTTTTTTTTTTTTTTTGCTATGGCAGCTGCTAATTTATCTCCATTTGGATGGGTTGTTAGAGGATGAGTGGAAGAGGTCCTGGGTTGCCCTGCTGCCCAGTGTGGAAGCAGTGTTTTGGCACATCCAGCAGCAAGTGTGAGTCAAAAAGACACCTGGGACACTTAAGAACAGACAAAATAACTTTTTTATTTGCAGTCATTGACATTCAACTTAGTTTTTCCTCATAGCAGTCATACCTGCTATGTAAGTCTCAGCTCAAGCTGCCAATCAAATGAAGCTCTAAGCAAATGAGACAGGGTGTAGGAAGGAAGAAGAGTTTGTGGTAGGATTAATTAAAATTAGTGTTATCAGTGTAGCTGCATGCAGCCTTCCACCATATAGGTCAGCTCTCTCTGAAGCCTCAAGTTTCCCCTACAATGCCATAATTAACTATTAAAGTAGGTACTTAAAAAAACATTCCTCCTCCAGAAAATCATAACCCAGGATTTTTTTCAGAGCACAGAATTAATTGCATCCTTCCACAGTATCTTTGAGGTGCTGTTATTTCTTTAAAATGCATTTACAGCATATTGTGATATGTCACACATCCTTTAAATATCCAATAGCTTTTTAACTTTTAAAAATCTATTTCACACTTAGTGGCATGTCTGTAATGCATTTTTCTGTAACGTGTGGCAGATGTCTGGGGAAACTGTTTTCTCCCATATGGGGGTTATTTTACTGGAAAATGAAAGAGGGTTGACACTTCATTTGATTTTCCTGAGCTGTCACATCAGGGATTCTCTGTCTGGGTGTGAGACATGAATCCAGATCATACGTAAACTGCACAAGGGAAGATGTGCTCTCTTCCCTGGCTGAAGGGGGACTTCCCATTGAAGAACATCCTCTGAGGGCTACAAGGGGGGAAAACAGGATGGGGAGGTCTGCTCTAGGATACCCTGCTCCATGGGACTTTCCAGAATGCTCTGGACATACAGAAGTGACTTCAAGTCTGTCCTTGGACCTTCCTCTGAGAAGGAGGCAGGTGGCACCTTTGAGGTTACTCAAACCTTAAGGCAACTCCTGATACTTGTGACCCAGGTTCCTGAAGTGAGCTGCCGCTTGAGGATTGTGTGGTGCTGAATTTGACTCCTGGAGAGGCATCACACGTGGCAGGGCTGCAATCACTTTAGATGTGTCAGACTACCATTGCATGGTTGTGGTTTATGGACAGGCAGAAGGAAATTTGTCATCTGTGTTGGCCAACAATCTCTGTCTGCAGATCTGTTTGCAGATCTGTGTTTCTGTTCTGACTCCTTCCTCTCTGCTCTGTCTGAATGTGGCTTTGTGTCCCCTTGTGCTGTGGTGAGTTGTCCCTGTGTTTTCTTTCCTGTTCCCAGACTGAGCACTGTGCTTGGGGCAGCCCCCTCTGTTGCTTCCCCTGCAATGTCAGGGGGAGGGGAGGAAGCTGAGCAGGGAAACTGCTGCAAGGCCCTGAAGGCAATGCTTGTGCCAACACCACCCCTTTACTGAGACAGAGGCAGTGGGGATAAATACCAGGTGTCTCTTACAGGGTAGTTAAATGCACCAGCAGTCCCTGTTTTGTCATGTTAGGACAGAAGAGCCTTCCAGCTTTATATTTCAAAAGATTGCCAGTGGCACTTGGCACACCCCTCTTGTGCACAACCTGGGAGACACACTCCTGAGTTTCTGGGCAGAACAAATGCCCAAGAATTATTTGGCGGTGGTAGCAGTCGGTGTCCTCACTGCTGATATGTGTGAGCACAGGCACACTGCTGTTGAGGCATTTCTGGGCAGAGTTTCCTAGGGACTAAGGAGCACAGCCCCGGGGGAAGCTGTCACTGAGGGTACAAAGCTGGGAAAGCAGGAAGGTGCTGGATATCCCTGGAAATACAGACATGGAGGCATGCCTCCTGCATGGAAGCCAGGGGATGGGGTGGGTGAGTGAGCGACCAGGAATGTCCCCATCAGACTGAGGGTGTCAGTGATCCCATCAGTGGAAGCAAAGGTGATAGGTTAGACAGATCTAGAGGGAGAGCACAAAAGTAATTATTTTCTTCCCCAGCCACCTGACTTCTCTGGGTGCTTCTTGAGCATGATTAAGCTGATTAGTGTCATGCACTTGAGACTTTGTCTTGTACCCATGGCATTTCCCATTCTTGTTTGCATGTGTGAAGGATTTCCTCACCCATGGCTGTGACACCTCTCCCCCCTGGACTCAGGATTATTCTTTTCTGATGATTGATGTTTTCATGGGTCTCAGCTTTTCAGGAACACAAAGACATTCCCAGTGGATGATCTGATGCTAAATCTTTAGTTGCTGGGTTTAATAGTTACACCTGGGATTGTTTCATCCCACTGAATGACCTCTTCTGAGACACTGCTGCTTCCCCCAAGTGGGTTTGTGTTTACAGGCTTATCTCTGCACCCTTTCCCCACCAAGTGTGCTGCTTGTGCCTGGTGCCTTCAGGCACGTAGCTACAAGCTTGTGCTTGAAAATTGTGGGAAGATGCAGCTCATGGAGTCAGAGAGGTTCTCTGAAATGTGGACAAGCAGCAGTCAGAACACCAAAAAGCACTGAGGATTGGCCAGAAGAAAGGTATGGGAACTGTTAGTGCAATGTATGTATTACTTTTATACTGTTAACTTCTACATTGATCTACATTGATACACATACATAACAAAGATATTTGACTAAGTGATGCAATTACTGCATAATAAATCATCTGAGTTCTTTATTATTCTAATTTATATGCATCTGTATAAATCAGAGGTGTACTCACCACTCCTTTGCCTTCCCTGAAAGATGCAGGAGGATTAGAAAAAATTTGCATTGATGAGTCTTGGGTAAATATTTGACCTACTGGTGAATTCCTCTGCAATTATCCCTTGGAGAGATTTGCTGTGCCTTCCCCTGTGCATCTGTCTGGGTGATGCCAGAGGGATACAGGGAGAAGGGGGGGCAGCCTTTCACTGGTGTTTGAAATCCTGGGGGAACTGAAAAGGTTTTGAGGGGAAGGTGAGGATTTAAACTTGTTTTTACTGATCAAGTGTTATAGGGAAGTGTGGAGTTATGAGGAGGGAATGGGTCATGGTGTTGGAAATCTACTGGGCTGCTGCACGTTGGGCCATGTGGAGGTCACTGATTGTGAGGGTAGGGACTGAAAGGCATGAGACAGTTAAAATCAGTGAGCTCCCAAATGCTCTTCAGATGTGTTGAAATCCCAGTGTAAATCACCAGTGCAAGAAATTGTGCTGATGATGGGAGAGAAGTCCTCCCAACTCTTTCTGGGCACCTGTCTGTGGGATGACATATCCAGGCAGCCAGTGAAGATGAGAGGTGTGACTTGGTTAAAAAATGGGGTGTGCTACAGGGACTGGGGCTCATACCCAGGAAATGGGCTGCTAATGAGAGAGCCTTGTTTTGGCAGAGGTGGGCAAAGGGCTGCCCCTGCCTGCTGGGTGCATGCGAGGTGTGTTGAGCCTCCAAAGGTGCTGGGTTTAGTGCAGGTAGGTGCTCAAGCATTTGAGTTGTATATGGTTAATGAACTCACCCCACTCCACTGACTTACAGAGCTCTCTTTGCTAACCCCAGTTCAGGGCCTCTCGGGTTTCTCAAACTGGGGTGTAAATTTTAGAACAGAGAACAAGCTCTCTCTTGCAGAACTTTGGCCACATTTCTCGTTTTGGTCAGGGTGAGTATACCATAAAGAACAGCCTTTGTGTCTGCGCTAGTTTCATGCTTCTGTTCAAACCAGGCATTTACTGAAACAAAATTAAATCTGAGCTGGCAAGTTGAGTTTGAGTTTCGGCTTCAGTTGGCCTGCGCTTTGTTCAGATTAATTCTCTTTTCCCCCAAATGCTCGTACCTCCCACCCCAGCCCCCAGACAGGGAGGCAGCTGTTGTCGCTTCTCTGCTTTCACAAAGGCACAGTGGGAAGAGGAGACAAAGCAGAACATCATCTGCCTTCTCCTCTGGTGGCAGGCAGGGAGCTGAGCTCCCAGAGGAGCTGGTGCCTCGCTGCTGCCTGTGCATCGGGGGGATGCTGCTCCATGGGGGTGCTCATGGGGCAGGTCTTGCTGGAGGGAAACAGGAGGAAGGTCCATGAGAAGAGGCAACAGTCCAAGCATTGTGAAGGTTCCCAGTTTGGGTACTTCACTGGTCCTCTGTGTAGCTGTCTGAGGGAGAGCTGCTAGGGAGGGTCTCCTGGGATGGCCAGGCAGCCTGGAGCGCGGATACAGCACAGGAAAGAGGAGCTGGGGGATGAGAGGGAGCAGTGTGTTAGTGCTCCTAGGAGCTGGTATGTCTTTAAAGCTGATGTGTTGCCATGGTGTGCCTGGCAGTAAAGCTCCCTTGTTGCTTCTCTAATTCCATTCAGGCAAAGAAGAATGGTGAGGGGATTAAAAACAATGCAGAGCAAAGGCTCTGCCTCCTGCTGTGGTGTGCTCTCCTTGGCTCCTGCATCCTTCACACCCGGGCCTCTCTGCAACTCAGCCCCCCACAGGGGTTGGGTGAAACAACTTCCCTGGTAGCTGCTGCCCCAGGCTAATGCATTGCTTTCCCATGCTGTGGGAGCCTGGGAGAACACCTGCCACAGCTTCTGCATGAACAACAAAGCAGAGAGGAGAGAACTTTCTGGAAAGCCAGGAGTGTGGGTGTAGGACTGAAGGCAGCAGAACCAGTGGCAGTACTTCCACCAAGGTAAACAGGACCAGCACTGAGTTTGTGGTGCTCTGGTGTTAACTAGCTTCCTCCTCAGCTGTTTCTGAGTGTGTTAACAGTCCTGTAGCAGAAACGTCAAAAGATCCTTGGCTACAAGATATTACAGGGAACGTCGCCTAGAAAGATTAGTAGCAAGGAAAAGACACAGGATGACATTTTAACCCTGTTCATCTTGCTTAGCTCTGTCTCTTCCCTAAAATTTTCTCACCATTGTCCATCTCACATTGCCTTGTGATCTGACTGTCTCTAGACCTCCTGCCTTCTAGATCCTTTGCTGTCCCTGCCTTGGCCCCTCAGCTGGGTAAGCCACGCTGTTCCTTTGCAGGGTGCTGGGGACCAGCCCTATCAAATCTCACGGTCTTCACCCCTTGCCCCTCCACAACTTGCCCACTCCAGTCCTCTGATTGTGGCCCAATGTCTTGCCCCACTACCTGTCATGGTCTTTTTCTCTCTCTGACTTGCTGTGACACAGGAGCCCCCATGCAGCCAGAATGGCCCTCACTTGTCTGTGCCCACAATCATCCTCCATCTGCAAAATCACTTTCTCCTTCCACTCCCCTTGTTTGATGGGGAGACAAGAATCAAGTCGTTATTCCTTCAGCATCTAATATGGGGGAAATTATGTCTAAAGAAGGAGTTGTGGTGGTAGAGGGAGAAGCTGCTGCTGTTCCCCTGCATGGGGTTGACCATTCTATAGTTCTTGAGCAGTTCAGGTGATGTGGGATTCCCTTCAGTGGGATGGAATTGCTTCAGCCAAGCCCCTGCTCAGGGAGGGAGCTCCAAAATGGTGAAGAAATAATCCTGTTTCTCAGAGTGCAGCATGCTGAATCTCTCCTTGCTTTAATAAGCAGCTGCTTCTCCATGGAGAGGTTCCCTGTCCTATGCCAGCTGCCCTTTCAAGACAGCCAAAAATACTCCTGTGTTAGCCAGAGGCGCTTGGAGTGAAAAGAAGCCCTTTCCTGTCAGGGTTCAGTGCAAACACCCTTTGCTTGGGAAAACTGGACTTGAGTCCTGTCACAGCTGAGGTACCCCAGGGGAGCCCTGTTGGGGAGCCCTGCTGCTCTCTTGCCCCAGGCTGCTCTCTGCTTTGTTCTCTGTCCCCCTTCAGCTCTGTGGGGTCCCCAGGCCCCTGTGCAGCTTTTCCAGTGGGTCTTTCTCCTTCACAGTGAACTGCCAGGCTTCTTGTGCCCACACTTGGTTGCTGATGGATTGACAGTGTCTCAAGTTTGGTTATTAATCCTGACCTAAGGCAATATCTCATTAATGAAAATAAAACTGAAAATTAATAGAAGAGGAAATAAAGAGGCTGAAAGCTGATGAAAAGGGAATTGTGAGGGAGAAGTGTGAAAAAAGGGAAGACATTCAGTTTGGGACTTGATTTCTCTGGAGGCAGAGTGGAGAGAAGGAAAAATCTAAATCTTAATAGGGCAAGAGAGGACAGAGAGGTGGATGGAGAGAAAGGAGGGTCAAAGGAGCCCTTGCCTAGGCAGTCTGCCATGGGCCTGCTGAGAAGTCAGCAGGGCCAGGCTGAAGCAGATGGGGAGCGAAGGATTGCAAGCCTGACGGCTGCATGAAATATTTAAGATGCTCCATCAAACTATCTTCTCAGTAATGGTGAGATTCTGGGTAGGAGGGGCAAGAAAAACTTGGCTGATAAAAAGAAATAATAATTAAAAAATCTGACAACATGTAGCTGTCTTCTTTACATCTCCCCTCTTATCTCTGGGGTCCTGGGCAACCTGATCTAGTGGGTGGCATTTGTGGGAGGGAGGGCAACTGGAACCACATGATCTTTAAGGTCCCTTCCATCTCAAGTCATTCTAGCATCTTACTTTCTCCAGATGTGAGATGTCCAGTTATGCTGGACACAAGTCCAGGTTTCTTCAACCTTTGAAGTTTCAGTTTGTTTTTTCTTTATATTTCCTCACGCTCTTCCTCCTCTTTTCCCTGTTCCCCAAACTCACAGCACCTGTCACACAGTAACCAACTTCAGACTAGCTGGGTCTTGCTCCCCTCTCCTACTGCTGGGGTAGGGTGTAGCTCTGTCCCTTTTGGACACAAATGTGTCTTCCTTGACCCTCTCAAGCCCTTTTCTTCCTCCACTTGGTGCCTGGTCCTTCTGACATCTGCTCTTGGGAGTGGGATGACTTGACCTGCATCTCAGTTCAGTGAAGCCTTGAGCTCAGCTGAGGTGATGCAGGAACAGAATCTGGTTGTAAAAGTATCCACAAGGATTTCTGCCTTTATCCCACATTGGCTGACAAAGGCAAAACTTGAATTGTAATGAATGTCACAGAGTGTCTGAGGATCCAGGAATGGCGGAGCCCAAGAGAAATCAGAAAGCTCAACTGTCTCAGCTCATGAGGTTTAGGACCACTGTGTCCTGCACTCTGCCTACATACAAATACCATTATGCAATTCCATAACCCTTTGCTTTTCCACTTCCCTTCCCTCCATGAGAGCAGAGAGAGCTGTTGCCTTTAGACTGGATGTGTGTAATCACCATGACTTAGGTTGGGAACAGAATCTAGAAGGGAGAGAAAACCATGTCCATTAAGTTAAAAAATGCAATAAATAACTACTATGTTCCCTCCTCATGCCCTGCAAATCCAGTCTTAAATATACATTGTAATTTAGATCAGGCTTTGGTTATGTTAAAAAAAAAAATCTCAACACCTGTAGCAGATGCTGTTTTTAAATGTAGAAAGGAGTTCAGACTTAATTCTGAATGTTTCAGCTCTGGAGACCTCATTTAGGGGTGGCAGGTACTGCATCTTTCTTTTGTGATCTTCCTGTGCATGGTGTGTCCTGGCCACTGTTTGCTGCCTCCCTGTCCCTGTGAACTGTGCCTGATTTTTTCTAAGATGGTGGAATTGTCTGTCCCTGCTGCTGATCCAGCTGAGGTCTGCAGGTGACAGGTTAGCAGGTCCATGTTAGTTTTTGGGTTTGGAGGTTTTTTTGAGTGGGGCCATAATGGAAAGAAGGATATGAAGTACATTTGACATAGTTCACTAAGCAAGTGAGCCTGGGGCTGGTCTCCAGGTTTTCTTGATTGCTCTCTGTCTGGCATCAGAAAATATCACAGGATACAGACAATTGCTATGGTATTTAAAGGCAGGATGTGTGCTATAGGTCTATAGCAGCATGAGTTAATAAATGTGAAGGAGTGAACAAAAAGTAAATGTTATCTCAGATGACAAAATAACATGCTTTCATAACAAACTAGCATCCCTTCCTAGGATTGATGGCTTCCAATAAACCTGAGCTGTTTTTTTCCACCCTTTGGTATACAGAGAGAAAAAGTTCAGAAAACCTTTTGGGTTTTTCCCCCATCATTTTTGTAAATGTTCCTAGGTACTGAAATATGTGGTTAAGGCTAGTGATAAAACAGCCACAGTACAAGACAGCAGCATTTCATCTGATTTCTTCCAAAGATGTGAAACATGTATCTGAATTTGCAAGAGCAGTATGGAGTTCATATCTGAGTAGATTATGCATGAGGAGCCTGCATGTTGATGCTGTCTCTCTATAATCCTGTATCAAGACTGATACTGAGCATTACCTTAGCTCTCCTCAAATGTTGTTATTCTCTTTGGCTGTTGTCATTCCTCCCTCATTAGGAGGAATCCATGAAGGAGGAGTGAAAAATATAGAAACCTGTTTTGGCTCAGGAAGTCCTTGAGCTGAGAGTGGTTGGCAGCTGGACGAGTGCCTAAGGGAAGTATTGTGTCTGCTCATCCCATTTTTACACACTTCTCTGGGCAGCTGTGTTGCTGCCCAGTCTGGGCAGATGTTTGGTCCAACCTGAGACGCTCATTTTTAGTTCTTTTTGTTATATTATTCTGATGCTCCCTGACTTGTGTAGGCTGGGAGTCTGTAAACTCTTAGGTCAATTGTGGTTTTTGTTTTGTTTTTAAACATCCTTTCTGCTTAATTCTTATTACCATCTGCTATCCCCCCTTCCCCTTTCTTTCAAGACACTTGTCCTTTTGATGGGTGCTCCCATTTAGGGGGACATGGGACCTCCAGCTCTGAAGGAAACAGGATCTGCTCTACTCAGCACCCCTTGGTAGAGACTTCTTGCTCACAATCAGTAAGTGTGTGGGGTTGGAGACCACAATCTCAGCACCTGGTGGTGCCCACCCCATGTTTTTACCTGCTGCCTAAAGCATTGAGGGAGCAGGCTGGACAAGTGTCCCTGTCCAGGCTCTGTGGTGTCCCATCCTGCATCCCTCCAATGAAAGCAGATCAGGAGTAAGAGCTCTCCCATAAGAGGGAGGTAAATATAGGTTGGGAAAACAGATGCAACATAGAGATGAACTGCTTGCTTTGAGAGGATGGAATACCCTCCAAGTGGGGGACCCTTGGTTGGACACATTAGCCTGGCTCTGATTAATCTGTACACTGAATCCTGCTTCAAGGCTTGCTTCGTTTGTCATCTCCCTCTCTTTCAGTGTATATGAGCCTTTGGTCTAAGCATTTAATTATGGTGGCCTTTTCCTTCTAGGCTGTGATAGTTACAGTCCGTGGTTATAAAGAAAGATCTAGACCAACTTATTTACTTGTTGGAGGCTCAGCCAAGTCTTGAGGCTCATTTGAGGACAAATCTGTAGCACAGCAATCAAGTACACAGGTGATCCAGCAGCCTGAGGCTGCTGAAGGAAAGCACTGGCTGGGCAGAAGTTTTTGTTCCACTGCACAAAGGCACAGACCTGTTGCAAAATTATTGCATTTCCCATTTGTGGCTTTACACCAGATCTGCAGTATTTTCTGTACTCTCACAACAGCTCAAGCTCCTACTGGCTGGAGTTATGATTTAGTCATAACACCAATATCTGCCAACAAGAGATGCAGGTGACTTAAATGGAACTGGTTTTCTTTTGCTGTTGGATGGGTGTTTGTGTGAATCACTTATTTCTGACTTTTCTTTAAAATCATTTTCAGAGTAACTTGTGTTATTTTATGATGTTGTCCTTCTATCCTCCCAACTCAACATTTCTTTTATAATGGATTTAGCTGTGGGTGCTGTTCCCAAGCCTCTTTCTTTAGACTCAGCATAATTCGAGGTTTTAAGACTAAGCTGTTTTCTAAAGTCATGCTTACTGTTCAGGACTGCACCTAATAAAATACTGCAAGCATGAAGTAGTCTGGAATGAAGGCAATGGGATGGATGAACACAAGCTTTGATGGGCATCCAAGAAACAACCCTGTAAAGGACTCAGGGTCAGGCAGGAGTGTTATTTAACTTCTTAATGAGAATGATGAGCAAATGCTGCCAGCCTTGGTAAAGCCTGCTTTCAATCCCCAGGAGCTGGTCCTTGTTCACAGGTGTTATACTGACAGTAACACAGACCAATGCTAAGGGAGACAAAGGTGATCAAGGCTTTGGAGGGGTGGATCATCAGTGAACCCACTCCTCCTTCTTAGAAGAAGCATCTGTACACTTAGAGAAATCAAAATGGAAAATGAAAAAAACGTTTGGATACAGCTGATGTTAGCAGTTTTGAAGGGAATTTAGGTTGAGGGGAGGACAGATGTTGAAGGGAGGGATTAATTCAAATTGGATAAAGTGCCTAATTTGCCTAAGAGGTTGCTTGAAGAAAATGACAACTTGTAAAAATTCTGCCTAGCACTGGGCTAGATTTTAGAAGGTGAAAATGATTGTTCTGCAGCCGTTGACAGCACGGGGGGAGTTCCAGAGGTGTTCACTTGCCAGCGGGTGGCGCAGCCCGATGGGCAGTGGGTAGGGACGCTGGTTCATTTATTTATCATCCGGCTGAGCTCTCCCTTGTGGGTTATCCCTGTCTGGGTAGAAAGAAAGATGAGACTCTCTGAAAGAGCCCTGATTAAAAGAGGAGGAAGGATGAATATTGTGCTCCTCAGAGAGGGGGGTTTGTAGGGAAAGCACTCAGGTGTATGTGCAACATTACCTTGAAGTCTCCTGTAGTAGAATATAAATGTGTTTGCCTTCTTCCCAAACCACTCTCTCCATCTGTTTTATGTTTTAGGCACCTTGGTCCCTATCTAATGTTTCATCACCTTGATAGCTCTTGCCTTATTAAGTATGTCTGCTTCTATCTCTCTAATCTCTTCACATCACCTCCCCAGGGTGCTTTCTCCTTTGTCTCTTACAGTTCTCCTTTACCTGATGCTATTTTTTCCCACCCCTCGCTGATGCACTGCAACCTCAGCTGACATTTCTGCTTTCTCTTGGAGCAGTGGTGAGAAGCGCTGCTTGGTGGATACCAGAAAGGGGTTCAAAGTATACAGAGTGCAGCTGTAGTACCCTGGGGGAGCTGGACATCTGGTGTTCCCTGGCTTGGGAACTGGCTCCTCCAGGCTCTCTATGTAACTTAAGTCAGCTCTGACCTTTGGTGCCATAGAAAAACCAGTCTTGAAAACCTTGGCTCTATGTTCATGCAAGGAGGGAATTGATGGGGCTCAGAAGCTTTCCCCAGTGTGGCAAGTAATGCTCAGAGATGTTGCAGTAGTGAGCCTTTTGCTCCTGCACTGGCTCTTCCCATGCTCTCATCCTCTGGGTCCTGGTGCACAAGGGCAGTTTGGGTGGCAGCTGAGGGACAGGAAAACATTGTATGTCAAAAGGAGAGAGGGCTTGATGATGAGAGCAGAAGACAAAGCAACCTGGAATATGCATGGATTAAAGCTGCTTGGGGCCTGGGGACAGACCAGTATTTCTGAAATGGTGCAATGGGAACTGGCCAGAAGGGTGTGAAACTGGCAGGAGGGCTGATGATGCTGCAGCTCTGCAGGATGGTTTTCTATCCACCTTCAGCAGAGTCTACCTGTGTGATCAGCCAGCTCACCTGAGAGACAGAGAGCCCTAGAGGTCTCCAGGAGCTGGTCCTTGTTCTCTCTCCTCTCCTGGAGCCCTAGAGGTCTCCAGCCTGCGGAGACCTGTTCTGCATGGTCACCCCCAGGAGAACAGCTGCCAGAAGCTGTTTGGATAGCAAAGGGGCTGTGGTCAGCTGCAACCTCATGGTGGAGCATCTGCAGGCTTTAGTGTGTGTACAGAGCACCTTGGCATTGCAGTGGCTCTTGAACTCAGGTGAGCACTGTAGACCCAAGTCACTTCAGAGAGCCCCATCCCCTAGGAGTGGATTTATTTGTCTGAGAGTTGATTTCTCAGTTTGACAGGCTTTTCACAGGGGGTGAGGTGTGGAGGTGAAGGCCCATGGAGATGCCAGTACCCCGCCAATGACTAGAAAAGGAGCCTGATTTACCAACTTAAACTGTATCCCTACCTTCCCATGGGCTCCCTGTCTCCTGGCTGGAGGGACGTGAGGGGAATCTGAGTTGGGTGTGTGTGAGAGAGAGCTGTCTGCCATTATCCTATTGTGTGTAATGAACATGTGTTGTTTGATTGTTGTCCTGCTCTCCTGGACTGCTATCAGCCAGAGTGCACCATCTCTGTGCTCATCAGTAATGGCATCCTGTCCTCATGGGGTGCTCTCATCAGGGATGAGGCTGGCATTTTGAGTGCTGGCAGTCGGGCTTTGCTCCCTGGTGCTGGTTTCTAGGGGGTGATGAGGCTGGCAGTGGAGCTGTGTGTGTGTGAACGTGCGGCTGCACCTCAGGCATAGGGACACGAGGAACTTTCTACTCCTGAGCTCTTTCTGCTGTTGCTTTTTCTCTGCCTTCACTCCCCAGATCCTCTCTATTCTTTGCCTTGGCAGGAAGAGGTGTCCCAATGTGCACAAGGCTTAAAAAAATGCAAGAAAAATTGGAAGTGTTTCAGCTTTTTTGTACATGTTTCAATTTTTCCTTGCAGTTTACAGTGCTAGACACACTGGATCTTATCATATAAAGATGTTGTTTCTTGTCATTAATCCAATGTGTGGTGGCTGTTGGCACTCTCCTAATTTGCTGTTCTCCTTGGTGAATGGATATCTCATGGCCTGTACAGACTTGCTGTAATTTAACCCTGTTGAGAGTGCTTGCTCTTTATCCCTAGGGCAAGGGGAAGTATCCTTTCATTTTTTGGTTTGTTTCATCCTCTTAATTTTATTCATGATATAAAAAATAACTCTGGCTGAGGCAATAGAAGTCCAGCAAAACCTGGACTACTCTTTCTGGGGAGCAAGGCTTTCCAGGTTTGTCCATTCAGCTTAGGCAAGAGTCACAGCACTAAATTTTGGGTCCATTGGAATTGAGCACTGGATTTATGGCCCCAGTTTTGTCTGGAAATGCCACTTTGAACTGCTGTGAGGATAATTTTCCACAGAAAGAGAACAACTATGGGAGCTCAGCTGTTCCTTCTCCTATAACTGTTATTAGAACATCAGTATTAATGTTTGAACACTTTTCCCTTTTTGCCTGAATCGGGATGCAGAAAGCATTGTCATTACAGCTTTTGTGTCCCCGAGCCTGGTCTTTCAGTCAAGGACCTGACTAGAGCACGAGCTGCTGTTGTGGCTAAATCCCACTTGGCAACCAAGTACCATGCAGCTGCTCACTCATTCTGCCCCAACCCCAGTGGGAAGAGACAGAACTTGTGGGCTGAGATAAGAACAGTTTAATAATTGAAACAAAGTAAAATAACAATACTAATACTGCTAATTATAATAATAATAATTGTAATGAGAAGGAGAGAGAGGAATAACACCTGACAGAAAAAAGGGGTGCACAATACAGTTGCTCATCACCCCCTGACAAATGCCTCACCTGTTCCTGACCAGTGACTGGTGGCTTCTGAGCAACTCCCTGCAGTTTATATGTTGGACAAGGTGTTCTGTGGCATGGGATATTGCTTTGTCCAGTCAGACCAGCTGTCCTGGCCACGCTCCTTCCCAGCTTCTTGTGAAGCTCCTCACTGGTGCAGAGCACAGGAAACAGAAAAGTCCTCGACTCAGGGTAGGACAATACCTAGCAACCACTGAAACATTGCTGTGTTATCAACAGGATTCTTGTGCTTAATCCAAAACAGTGCTGTACCAGCTACTAGGAAGAAAATTAACTCTATTCCAGTCAAAACCAGGATAGCTGTCCTGTCGTGAAAATTTAAGGCTGAAATCAACCAAACTCTCCCTTTCCCTCTGAGGTTGACCTTAGGTGTGTTTCTGGACGTGTCTTGCTCACCTGAAAATAAAAAATAATTGTGCTTTACCACTTGGTGTCTAATTAGGGCCTCCTTAAGGAATAAAGAAGGATGGAAACACAAGGAACTGTTGCAGAACCAAGTCCTCTGCTGTTCAAAGGGGCAGCATTAAATAAGTTGGCTGGTGCCTTTTCTTATGTTTTCACAGACCATGTTTTTTCCCATTGTTCTCCTACTTCTGTCAGAAGCTTGAAGGATGGTGTTCACTTAATGAGTAGCCAGATTACACTGTGTTTTCCTGTGTTTGTTCAATGCGTGGCTCTGGGCCTTATTGACAGCACACTGTGTAAGTCCTGCTCTGGAGATAGGATTATTGATTTCCTCATAGTCCTTTTTATTTTTTTATCACAGTAGTATCTGAGTGCTCTATATCACTATAGAACCCAAGTGCTTCACAAACATTCATTTATCTTTACAATGCTCCTGGGAGGAAAGGGCTTTTCTTGGCTCTCGGCTTATACAGAGGAGATGGAAGTGGGCACAGATTGAAATCAGAAGCATTCAGTACTTTTGAAATCCTAATTAGAAGTGCATGGGATTAGTAATTTTCAGAGTCTGTGGAGTGTAGCACTTGCTATATTCAAAGTGCCTTAGATGCAGAAGTGAGCTGTCAGTCAAGCTGTACTTGGGATTTCTGGTCTGCAGTGCATAATGAAAATAACCGAATTAGTGACCGCATGCTTGAAAGGACTAATCTTAGAATCATTGCATCATGAAATTTGAAAAAGACCTCCAAGTTCATCAAGTCCAACCCGTGACCAAACCACCATCATGTCAATTAGACAACAGCACTCAGGGCCAAGTCCAGTTACTTCTTGGGCATTTCCAGGGGAGGTTATTCTACCACTTCCCTGGGCAGCCTGTTCCAATGCTTAACCACCCTTGATGGTGCTTCACACCACACTGGAATGAATCATGTCGTGCCGTGGCAGCTCTCCCTCAGATTACAGTGGTGAGACCCTTGGCTGTGTAGCTCTTGCTGAATTTCAGCAGGGCTGGGAGCTGCAGCTTCCTCAGGGACAGCTGATCACTGGGATTTTGCCTTGGCACTTGGTAGGAGCATCCATCAATTATTGTTTTGGAGCCAAACACCTGTGTTAAACTCTTGTCAGTTTTGCAAGCAGGGAAATATGGGTTCTGCTTTTCCCATACAGGGAATATTTGGGAAATTTCCTATGTGGGAAATGTGGTTCCACTGAAGGAATTCCATTGTGGCCTATGTACCTATTTGAACTTCTGTCTGCTTTGTCTTGAGTATTTCAGGTAAATATTAGTTATTTGCTCTTTTGTGTCTTTGTATTTTGATCTCTTTCAGGGAGCTTCTCATCACAACTGTCTTTCAACAGAAAGTAGTCTTCTTAATTTCATGGAAGATTTGCCATGAAAAGAGTCTCCTTTTCACAGAAAAGGATTATGTGGGGCAACAAGCACAACACCACAGGGCCTGCAATGATTGCTGTAAGCCCTGAGTATCCAGGCTCTGCAGTAAGTTCTGGCTCGTAACAGAGCGGGTCATCTGCAGGGTATGACAGCAGCCAGACACCTGTTCTTGATGATGCCTGGCTGCCAGGATTTGCTGCTCCTGGCTGCCAAAATAGCTGCCCTGCTTTACAAAAGTGGTATGAACAAGGACCGAATGCAGGGAGAAGTCCAAATGCTGAACAAGTGGATAGGAGCCCCATGGAGCCAGATTTCAGAATTCAAATGGTTAATTTTTTTTTCTGTAATCAGTGTTTTGATTTAATGCCAAAAGTAAAGATTTTTCTTTATTTTTCTGTCCCGCTGCCCTCTGCAGTACATAATTGCATAGCTAGCAGGGCCAGTAGCTTTGCTTTTTGACTTCCAGCTGTAACTGTTTGATCTCAGCCATACTGGTTGATTGTCTAAGTGATGGTTTTGTATGTCATAGTAGAATTTTGGTTTATTTTGCCTCTCGCCCAGCTGTGTTTGCAAGTCTGGGGTTTGCTTGGATTTGGATAACTGATGTCTTGTGGGGGATAAAAGTACTTGTTTGCCTACTCATTGGCATCTGTGATGGGAAATCTAATTTTCCATTGGTCTTTCTAGGATCCAGCAGAGATAGATGTAGCTATTTATTGTCAGTTTTATCTTTTAGTCATATGTATTTGCTGTCCAGTGGGATGTCTGGTTCTCTGTGTGCATCTTGATGAGGAAGTAAAAAGGTGAAATGAATGTCGTTTAGTGTAATCAGAAAACTTCACAGCTAAGAATTGGTCTCCTGTGTTTCTGTTTGCAGTAAGTGATCTAGTATGCTGTTTGAGCTTTCCTTCCATTGTAAAATTAAGTCACTTTGTTACCTGCATTTTGTTTCTGAGGCAGGAGTGACCACTATGCATTTGAGCAAGTGTCTCTTCTCAGTGTTGCTCAAGTTATCTGTCTTGCTTCATGTGAGAACGTTCCTCTCACTGATCTCTTCTGTCAGTGGCCAATGCCATCCCAAGTTGCATCTGCTGTAAGCCATCTCTGGGAAACTGCTAATTGCTGCTTATGCAAAACAAGGCATTTCTTTGTCATTTGGCTTGAAATGCTGCACATCTGGATGTGGAGAGACAGCTGCTTTCCTGAGGCTGTGACTGCCATCCTTTGGATGTGGGCACAAACACTGATCACCTGCACTCTGAAGTGGCATTACCTGTGGCACTGAAACAAAGCAATAAAGCACGCTGAGTGTTTCCCTGTGCTCAGTGCCCTGCTGGTGTGGTCACAGCTTCCCTCTGCTTCAGAGCACAAGTGTGGGGTGTGCGTTGCTTGCCATACGTGGTATGTGCATAGCTTCTGTATGAAAAGTTTTAGAACTGAGCAATAACAAGGCCAGGGCAGGTTTTGGCCCTCCCCAAAGCTGTGAAAACCTGCTTAT
Source organism: Ploceus nigricollis (assembly GCA_013399945.1). Classification (NCBI taxonomy): domain Eukaryota; kingdom Metazoa; phylum Chordata; class Aves; order Passeriformes; family Ploceidae; genus Ploceus; species Ploceus nigricollis. Next base: position 174,249 of record VXBC01004657.1, read on the forward strand.
GTGAGTGCTGTCATCTCTGAGTAGTGTAATGCACACACACCAGCAGTAAACACTAAAAAGCACCTTTAGCTTTGGAGAACAAATGTGCAATTCTGGTTCTTCTGTTATAATGGTGCCAGTTTTTAAGATTCTTTGCTGAAATTGCTTGGGGGAGAGACGCCCTTTGAGGCAGCAGATTTTCTAATGAAAGCTGAGACAGCCAGCTGTAACACTTGCATGAGAACTGCAAGTCCAAGTGTCGGTGGGAAAGTGCTCTTGCTCTACCTGTGGGAGCAGCTGGTCTACTCTTACCTCCATACTGACATATCTCACTCTGAAGCAATTGCTGATGTGGGTGTGCTCAGCTTTTTCATAAAATCACAGAATGGCTTGGCTTGGAAGGGACCTTAAAGAACATTTAGTTCCAACCCTCCTGTCATGTGCATGAACACCTTCCACTAGACCAGGTTTCTCAAAGCCCCATCCAGCCTGGCTTTGAACACTTCCAGGGATCAGGCATCCACAAGTTCTTTGGACAACCTGTGCCAGTGTCTTTTCCCTACCCTCATAGTACAGACTTTCTTCTATTATCTAATCTAAATATACCTTCTTTCCATTTGCAGCCATTCACTCTTGTTCCCTTGTTACATGCCCTCGTAAAAAGTCCATCCCCAGCTCTCTTCTAAGCCCCCTCTCAGGGACTGAAAGGCTGCAATGAGATGTCCCCAGAGCCTTCTCTTCTCCACACTGAACAACCCCAGCTCTCTCAGCCCTTCCTAACAGGAGAGGTGCTGCAGCCCTCTGATCATCTTTGTGTCTCTCCTCTGGACTTGCTCCAACAGGTCCATGTTCCAGTGTTGGGGGCCCAGAGCTGGACACAGAACTCCAGGAAATTTCTCATGAGAGCAGGGCAGAGGAGGACAATCACTTCCCTTGACATGGAGTTTTCTCTGTTTGTATTTTACCTGGAAATAAAGGGCAATTTTTTGCTACCTCCCATGCATCACTACATTGTCATTTTTAGAAAAGCAAAGTGGATCTGTTAGGTGAAAGAAGCTCCATCATCTTTTCAGCTTTGGCATTGTATATTGTAGTCTAGGTGCTTCTCCAAAGCACGCTCTTCAGAGGAGCTCACAGCCATCTGTTTGATATTTATGAGATTGTAATTTTAGATCAGGGAGTTTATTATTCTGTATTAAAAGGTAAGCATAAAATAAACTAAGCTAAAGGGCATACAACCTTTCAAAAGGTTTTCAGCTAGTTAAATATTTCTCTCTCTCTCTCCCCTATATAATACTATGTTTGAAAGCAAGGTTACAAAACACCTGGATGTGTTTTCTCTTAGCTCTATGTCGAGATTGCAATCCAAACGCAACTGGCTGCTGTTCTTGAGGGAACAAAATGCCTTTTGAACCTCTGGGGTTGTTCTAGGAGCAGGGAGGGAAAGGGATAGGTGGTGCTGGCACAGCTGACTTATTTAAATTACAGTTTACAGCTAGCCTGTAAACCAGTGTGTTTAACTGTTCTATGTCCTCAAACCAGTTGCTGGAGGCAGGCCAAGTTCCAGCACTTTTCTGGAGTGTTTCTATTGTTTAATAGTAGACTTCCATTTTTTTCATTCAGTTTTTATCACACAAATCTTTGCAGATTAGGTTCTGGTATGGCTGTTTCTCCCATAGCATTTATTTTGTTTTAAGCTGTCTTTGTTCATCGCTAGTCAAATTTTCTATAAAAGGGGGATGATCCAGAGCTTGGCTGTTGTTTGGCTTCTGGCTGGACATAGGTAAAGAATTTTTCTCTGTGGTATCTGCCTGTATTTCATCAGGAGCTTATGTGTGTGTGTGTTTGTCCTTAGCTGGGCTTTTGAAAGGAAGATGAATTGATTTATGTGCAGAGATGAACTGTATGCCCTGCAGAGAACAGCACAAAGGAATGTCCATATTGTTTTCTGAACCAAAGTGCTGCTGGATGCTCCAGCAGATGTGAAATGTATGCTTTTAAAGCTTTGCATATAAATATACGTCCATTCATGTTAGCTTTTCTGTGCACATGTAACCATGAAATAAAGCTGCTTTCATGTATACATGCAAACCCTGCACACAAGTTTATCATGTGGAAGATCCATCTCTTCACTTTGTTTCTTGCATGGGTGAGTGCAGCTGTGATCAGCCCATAGCTTATGGATTTTGTGTGTGGGTTACTTGAGTTGAACACATGGCAAGATTGAAAAGCCTGTATGTGACTATTGCAGCACCAGAGAGTACCTATGCCAGCATGCTGAGGTGCTCAGCACCCAATGAGACATGTGAGTGGCCATTCAGTTTTTCCCAATAATCCTCTCCCCCTCGACAAGTAAAGGTTCAGCACCTCTTGGGGCCAGAAATTTTTTGCCACCCTGTAGTGTGAAGATAGATGGAGAAGTGAAGCATTATTAGGGAAAGCCACTGAGATTTGTTACTCTGGCAGAATACTTTAACATCTGTGACCTTTATCTCAAAAGGTGGGGTTGAGTGACCTTGGAGAACAGCAGGAGTCTTGTCTTGGGAAATCTGTGATGTGGTTTGGGGTTGAGCTGTTGTGTGGCTTGCTGAAAGCTGTGTCATCTCATGAATCTCAGCTGTGGAGAGCAAATGGATTTTTTTCTATTGTAAGAGTGCTTTTAATGCATTTACTAGTTAATGCATGTGTATTTGTAGCAAAGCTTGTCTGTAGGGTGCTCTTTACCACTTGTTATGTCATGTTCATGGCAGAATCCAGGAGAAGTGAAATAAAACAGGGAGAATTAGGCCCTGTTCGCTAATTGTTCCTTTAATGGATTACCCTAATTAGAAATGCATTATTTAATAATTAAAATGCACTAATTCGTAATTCTGTAATGATCTAAGTAGTTAGTCTTTGCAAGACCTGAAGAGGAGATTTAAAGCCAGTTAGAGAGCTCTCATATGACATCCAAACAACGTGCACGATCATTAATTTAAGCTTAAGCCTTGCTTTTTGCCAAAATGCTTGTATGCACCTGCATGCATAATGTCCTGTGTCTTTTGGGAACTTGGCTTTTCTCTTCAGCAGTGGGTTTTCTCAGGCAGTGTTCACACTTTCAGTAACAGACATAAACTAGCTTTACAGGAAGCTTTACTTTTTTTACAACTCTTCAGACTTTCTATACTATCTATACAGTTTTTGCATGCTGGGAGAAATAAAATTTTTAGCTCTGTCTCCTTGAGGAAAGTTCCTAGGTGTCTGTACCATCCATCTCTTGAATCCCTTGGTCCTACTTGAGTCCCTGTTGGCAGAGAAGCAGAGGTATCAAAGCAAAGCTACTGCAAGGAGGTCACATGGATTTAAAAGACCACGCAAAGGTCTTTGCAGCAGAAATCCTGCCGTGTGCACTCAGTTTATCAGTCAGCAGGGGCTCCACGTGGCTGTTCAGCCTTGGAACACATGCATGCAAGGGAGCCCTTGCTCCCTGCAGAGCTCCTGTGCCTCGGGAGTCTGCTACTCATCTGCTTTAATGTCAGCAGAGGGGAAACCCACATCCCTCAGCTATCCATGCAGCTTGGAAGATGAAAATTTGTACATAACAGAGGTGAGATTTTCTTCAAATTTATTTTTAAAAGCTACTTTTTCTGGAGGCTCTGCCTCTGAAATGCATCTGACAGCTGACCTCCAAGCCTGAAGGCTGCTCCCACCTCCTCTTCCTCCTGCTTGGAGTTTGTTTTCCAGTCCCATCTGAGTGACTCAGTGGTGATTTAGCCTCCATCTTAATGCAGTCCATGAAGGGAGGGCAACTCCACAGAGGAGCCCTGTGTTTCTCTGCAGGGCCTTGCAGGCAGCCGTGCTGTACCAGAGGAGACCTGCAGCCCATGTCCCCGTGTCTGGCACTGCAGTGACGCAGGCGTCCAGGTACAGCACATTCATCTGTGTGCACTGTATGGAAAGTTGTCACCAAGTGCTACTGCTAATTTTTTCCTCTGTGACCAAGGTGGAAATAGTTATTTGTACATGTACTTCGAGTCCTGAATAAGCAGCATGCCTTGCCCTACAATTTCTGTGCATTTTCCTTAGATATGCCATTTACTTTTGATGATTAATGCTGCTCAGAGCACCAGTGTCTGGCATAACAAGATAGAGTTCTGGCTCTATTCAGCTGTAGATGCAATCACAGCATCACAGAATATCCTGAGCTAGAAGGGGACCCACAAGGATTGTGGAAGTCCAGCTCCTGAAGCAGTTTGTGCTGTGGTCACCACAGTTACCAAAACAGGTGGATCACTGTCCCAGTGCTGACCGAGCATGCAGGAAGTTTTGTCTATAGCCGTAATGTAACTCTGAGATTGAGAAAGCATTTCTTGTGTGTAAGCACTGATGATGTAATTGACTAAATGCTAAGTGTTTTCAGGTTTTGTTTTTCTGTTTGTGTAAAGCTTGTTACAGCTGCAGCAGAGGATCTTCTTTTGGCTGTGATGAGGTGTGGAGTTGGCCCTTTGTAATTCTAGTTTGATCTGTGATTGCTTTAGTTTTCTGTATCTTTTGGCTCTGGGGATTTCTTTGTCTCTTTTCCCAACGATGTCACCTGGAATAGCTGCTTCTGCTGTCTCGAGCCTAAATTTGCATTTAATTGTAAAATGAATTTGCATTTCACAGAGTTTTTTCAAAATCTCTGTGGCTTGGGTTAAGGTTAAATCAGCTTTCCACATGAGTCCGTGACTTGCTCGGTCCTTTTGTATTCTGTGTATGAGCCTAATCTCTTCACTAAAGAACCATATTTCCTCAGACTGACATATTTGAGCTTTAAGCCTGTCATATGCATCTACTGATTCATCTTTCCATTGATGAAGAATAAAGGAGGAAGGTCCCACACCAGTACCTCTCTGCACAAAAGAGGCTCCTTGCCTTGACATCTGTCTGTGCCCCGTGCCTTGTTTTGTCATTCTCCCCTTCATCTGAAAGCCGTGCACGCCTGCTACACTGGGAGCCTGCTGCAAAGAGGGATTGCACTGCCTGCTCTTAAAGGTTGCAGAGGAACACCCACACCCTCCACCCCAATTTCATGTTGCTGCTGAGATTTGCTTGGTGGTTTGTGGTGGAGGGAAGGCATCATCTCTTTTTTTCCTTTGTGCAGCACCTGGGATATGGGCCCTGACTAGACCAGGATATGTAAGCACTGCAGTTGTGCAAACAATTAGTAGTGCTAATTGCAAGGTCTCAGGAGCAGAGGAACGCTTTGGAGCTGGATGGCTGGGCAAAGAAAGGCTTTATTTTGTGACAAGAAGTATGTAGAAACTGCGAGTCTATCCTGGCTACCATCAGCACAGCTTTTTTGAGGTGGTGCCAGCTTCTCTTTAATCTTGTGTGGGTTCTTGGCACTTCTGACCTGTGACTTGGGAGGAGATAATTTATTTTAGCCTACTCATAGGATTTGTTGTGCGCTGTCCCCAAAACTGGTGCCCTCCTCTCTTCGTCGGGCTGTGTCCAAATGAGGTTTGCACCTCTTGCACAGGGCAGCCCAGGGCTGTAGGGGGGATGCTGGTCTGTTGATGTGAGGTGATCTCTGTATGGCAAGGCTCCTCTAGCCCTGTGTTCTCTGGTGTGTCACTGTCTGCAGTTCTCCCTCCCTGCTGCCACCTCCCACCTCAGTGGCCAAGGATATGCACCAGACCTGGCACACCTTGCTGTTGCACCAAGACTGACTACCTGGTCTTGTCAGGTGGACTCCAGTGGTACTGGGAGAGACATGTCCAGAGCAGCAGAAAAGGCTTCTAGAATCTGGGCGAGATCCTTTGTTTTGTTGCAGAAAAGTTCAATATGGCCTTTCGCCCTTCTTGTTTTTTTCGTTTCCCTTTTTTTTTTCTACTTTATAGTTGTTTACATTTTTTCCCCTTTCAGTCTATGTCCTCTTTTAAAAGGAGCTAAAAAAAATGACCTCATAAAACCTTTGCTCATGATTGACAGAGCTGCTTTGACACTGAGGCACAGAGGCCTGATTGAAGCAGGGGGAAAAACAAATAGTGTTCTGGTTAATCTGAGAAACAAAATTATTTTGTTTTCCTTCTTTTAATAAGCCTGTGTGAAATGAAAAGGGGGAAAGGTAAAACAGAGGAGTTTGATTTCTGCACCAGGGAAGATATTGGTGTGTTCTGTCCCTGTGCACAGTGTGTAATTATACCCAAAATAGAGCACTGAACTGAGGGAGGGAGGTGGGCTAGAGGACCAAGCAGGGAGGGGGCAGGGTTACTCACTTCAGAAGCACTATCCAAAAATAAGTCTCTATTTCTTTCCTGCTTTGTTTGATAAATGGGCTTGGTCTCATTAATACCATTTCTGGTTTGCTCTCTTTCCATCTTCATCTGCCCCCATTCTTTCTGCTATGTCACCATGGGATGTGATGTCCCAGCTCGCTCTGGATCTGCTGTGCCAGGGATGCACCTGCAATGAAGGAGACTGGCAGCTGTCTGGGGAGTGATGGGCTCCAGGAACTCAATCTGTGTTGATTGTAGCTTTCTCTAATGTGTTTTCTAATTAGCTCTGTGGGTTTGGCTTTGTGTTGTCTCCCCTGCCCTCCAGACTGGAGCCTTTTCCTCCTGGTCCAAATATATTTCTGTAACTCTCCTTCAATCCACTGCACCCCCATGACTTTTACCACATTTACATGCTTTGCTTCTGTGCCTTATTTAGCTTTGATTTCTCTTCACTTTTTTCCTTTTTCTTTGTTCTATTTACACATCTTCCTGCTTCTTCTATCTCATTTTCTTTCCATTTATGCTCTCTGCTTTATTTTTCTCTCATTGCATTGCATTTTTCTAGGACATCACACTTACAATATAGCCATGAGGTAAAGGCCAACGGGCTTGCGAAGGAAACTGCTTTGCAAGAAAGTGAGAAATTCAGGTTAATTGGATGCAATCAGGTCAAAATTTAGTTAATCTTTGAGTGGGTGGGTGTGTTAGCACAAGGCTGTGTATGCATGCCCAGTCTAGGGGCTGATTCAGGCATATTCGTTTCCAACTTTGTATGAATATGCACATTCCCTCAGACTGGGAGAGTGATGTGCATCTGGGGAAACGACAGGAACACAAAAGTGACATCTCTTCATGTCATAGCAGAGAAACTTCTTCCTTCTCTGGCAAGAGAACAAGGCTGTCAAATCATAGAGTAAGGGTAGCTGTAGAGCTGTAACATGATAAACAAGAGAGAAAGATCAAATAGTGCATCTGTCCTCACAAAAGGAGGCTCTGTGTAGAGGACAGAGGGACATTGCCTTTGTGTAGGATGAAGAGAGGGAAGATTCCCTCAGATATATCTATTGATTTTTGTGTGTCTGTGAGATTAAGGAACAGGTTTCATTTTTCAGAGCTGTTCCATTTTATTTAGCTATTGAGATGTTCACTGTATTTGAATGTCTGGATGGGATTAAAAGTTAAGGAAATTGGTGCTGTAGTTTTGAGGGGAAAAAAATAATTGAATCCTTTAGACTGGAAGAGTCCTCAGTGTGTCCCTCAGGAGTCCAATCTCCTGCTTAAAGCAGGGTGGGCATTGAACTTAGGCAGGGCTTTGTCCAACTGGGTTTTGAAAATCTCTGTGTGTGGAGTCTGCACCACCCCTCTGGGCAATGGCTGCAATAGCTGCACCATCTAACTAGGGAAGACTCTTTTGCTTCCATTTAATTTAAAAACTATTGTTTCCTTTTATCCTTCTACATACTGCAGTAAAAAGCCTGGCTCCATCTCCTCTTTGTACTGGACAGAGGGCTGTCAGTCCTCTCAAATCTCTCCAGGCTGAACAAGCCCCAGTCTCTCAGCCTCTCCTTGCAGGGCATGTCCTTCAGCCTCCCGAGGCCCTTGGTGGCCCTAGACTGAACCTGATCCAGTTTGTCAATGTCTTTCTTGTGCTGACAGATTCAGAGCTGATCCATGCATGGCCTAGCAAGTGTTCAGTATGAAGGGAAAGAAATGCTTTCCTTAAGCTACCGGTGAAAGTCCTGCAAATAGAGTCTTACATGTTCTTTGTTAGCTGCCTCTGCTGCTGGGCAGAACATGTACTCCTGAACCTTCCCTTGCTGTAAAGCAAGCTGTCTGATGTGGCCAGTGTGGCATCTGAGTGAGGATCACCCTGCCTGACAGCTGACTGTCCCCCTTGTAAGCCCTAAAGGAAAAGGATATGGCTCATCATTTCTGCTATGAATGTGGGACGTGGGAGAGACAGTCTGCTGGGAGTGGTAAGGGCTCTGAAGGTAAGGTGGAGCTGCTGACCTTGTCATCAGAAATAAAGGGATGATTTGATACTGGGTGGAAGCTATTGCAAAGGAAACTGCTGCTTGTAAAAGAAAAAACTTGCCTCTTTTAGGGACAAGCAAACGAAACTCGCCACATCTCTTATTCATTGGGAAATAGTGACAGTCTGGCTTCTATCATTTAGTGCCATTAAATCAGGCCAATTAGAAGCAAAGCACTTTGAGTTTCTATGGCCAGGTACTCCTCATGACTGAACATGTGCTTCCAGGTACTGCTAAAACACTGGAATCTTGTTTAGTTCTGGAGAGTAAGTGTCATGTTGTCCATCTGTCACACAGGAGGGTACTTTAAGTAATTTCAGTCCTCCTGCAGACTTAGGCCTTGCTGAGTGTGGTTAAGGGCAGAGAGCATGCCTGCAAAAGTGGTGCTCCACTGATCTAGGCTCTGATGTGTACTTTAAATTCTGAGCCCCATTGTGGAGTGACAGATCTTTGCACTTCTTCACACAGTGGACGCCTGTCCTCGTGCAAGCAGGTGTCCTCACCTGCGTGGCTTGGTGTGACCACTGAGCTGTAGGCTCACGAAAATACAGCCTGTTCAAAAGCTCTTTTACTTCCAGTGCTGGTTTTGACTGTGTGATTATGGGCTGGAATCATTCACTTGTACATCTTTGCATCTCAGTAGCTGAAATATAATATTAATTAATTAAAGGGCATTTCTGAAGCAATTTGAATATTCAGAAATAAGGTAGAAAATCGGCAAAAGGAATAACAGATAATTTGTAGGGAGATGCCATTCAGAACTGTAAGCTGGGTCCCCTTTCTTTTGAATTTTGTTATAAATCATTCATTATTAGGGTCTGTAGGAGGATGCTAGAAAATGGAGATGTAGGAAACTTCTAGGAATCTGGAAAGAGTGCACTGTCCTGATGTAACCTCAAATTTAATAAAAACCTTGTTTCAAACATGTGCTCTGTCCACACTTGGGGGAATCTTCAATGGAGCCAAGGACTTAATGTTGTAAGAGGAAAGGCTCCAGTAATGAACCAGCTGGTCCAAGCAGTGGCCCATGAACAAAGAGCATTCATGTGCTTCAAGTGATTTCCCATTTTGGGTCTATGTCAGAGCAGGGTTTGGAGGATGAGAGAGCTGCTGTACAAGTCATGGCTTCAGGCTGGGGTGGGAAGTAGATCAGGGTGAATTAGACACCCTCCCTCAGCAATGTGGTGGCTCTTGGCTGTCTGATGAGGTGGGTTGCCGTAGGAGCTCGGAGGTTGTCCATCTCCATGTTGCAAAGGAGATACCCACTCCATGTCCTGTTGATGCACAGTCTGGAGACTCCCTTACCCAGGATTGAGGAGCCTTTGTGTCAAGGTGGGAGCTAAGATTTAGTCCTTGAGGAGTGAAGCCCTGGTACTTTCTGTGCCCCCTGGTAGGGCCCTTAAGCCCCCAGGGAAGGTGGCAAAGCGCTCAGGCTCAAAGGTGATGTTGCATCAATGAGGGACTCTGTACCTTTTATCCTGTAGCTGTGCAAAGGCAGCCCACAGGCCCCTGGCTGAAACACTTTCAAACATCTTTATCTGTAGCATGCTAAATGCTCGTGATTAGTTTTAATTCCAGCTATTTTCAGCTATTAAAGTGCTGCTTTCCTTGCATGGCCTCGTGCTTTTAATTAGCCAAAGCAAGCCCATGTGCTACAAAATCCTTTCCTTCATCCAAAAGGAGGAGAGTTTTATAATTTCTGCCACAGCTCCTCTTTCAGACACACAAAACATGATCCAGTAGCTGGGCAACCCTCTGAGCTGCCAGGAGCCTGCACTGCTGCAGACTGTTTCCCTGGTGTAGGAAGAGAGGGATGGAAGACCCCTTTTGCTTCATGTACCTGTTCCTTGGTGCTCATCGCTGGGGACGGTGGGGACCGAGGATCTGCAGTACAGACATGCCATGTCCCCATGGCTGCTGAGTGGCACGTGCAGGACCATGAGGCAGTGCCCACCTCACTGCTCTAGTCCAGGTCCCCTCACAGACCCCCACCTGCTGTTCCTGCAGGCACCCTCTCTCCTCCTTTCTCCTTTGCTTTAAGCACAGATTTTCAGATAAGTGATACAATATCATCTTATTTTGTGTGCTATCTACTGCGCTAGCTGTATTCTCTGAACACAATAGCACCAATTACTTTACATAACAGAAGTAGGGAATTCAATAATAGCAACAGTAGAGGAAAGGGAGAAGTGAACCACTGACAAAAACAAAAGATGTTTCCAGCTATGAGCTTTAATATACACAGGAGTTATATTCAATGCAAGATTGATCTTTTTGTGGGCCAGTCATGAAACAACAGAAACACCTTGATAGGGAATGACATGGGAGGAAATCCAGGTGTCTGTTTTTCCTGAAAGGCAGTGGAGAAGATAGGGGCACAGGGAATGGCCTTAGGATAGATGGGTACTCAACCTGCAAGAGCTGTCAGTGTATCTCCTCCGAAATTGCACAGTGGGATCGTGGTCATAGCTTTCTTTTACTCATCTGTCCCATTTCATTTTTTTCCCATTTTTCCCCCCTCTTTGAGATGGTGATCAGCACTGCATATAATAATCTGAGTGTGATTCCAGCCCTGAATTATAGAGGGCTCAGCACAGTCTTTGTATTGCTTCATCCTGTTCCTCCTGTGTTCTGACATCGTGGTTGTTTTATTTTTTTTTTGCCACAGCTGCACAGTAAGCTGAGCTCAACATTCAGCTGTTCCTATTGCCATCTAGATTCCTTTCTTTGGTAAGAGAGTTATTTCATAAATTTGAAAGATGTGTGAATAATATGCAGTTTTCTCCTCTTCAGAAGTATTATTTGCATTTAGCAACATTGAATATAACTTCTTATCACAATCTATTTGCTTGGGTCTCACTCAGGTTCTTCCCTATTCTTTTTGGTCTTGGCTACATCAAATAACTTGGCTTTGTTTGCAATTTTGTCACTTGCTGTGTGTTCTCATTTCCAGCAAACTGTGTTTAAGTAAAATGTGACACAGCCTAGAAATGGGTCTTTATCTCTCACAAAATCCACTGCCATAGTAAGGATTTTAGCACTGATGCGGTACAAACATTGACCAATTTTATTCATTCACTAGCTTGTCATTTCAAACTAGCTGTTTGAAATATTCAGAGGGTGGTAAGACTCTGGTTTCTTCAGTGTATTAAAAAAATAGTTTGTCACAGCATATACATCCAGATGTTTGGATACTATGCTTTTAAAGATTATTTTATGTCAGTTGTGAGGCCTAACTTAAAATTGTGTAGAGGTTTCTGAGATGCTTTCCAAATGCAAAGTGTGGCCTGCTAATTCCCCAATTTGGTTTATGTTACTGAATTTTTTAGTGATGGAATTGCCTCATACTGCAAGTTATTTAGAGATCATTGGTGTAATATTTGGGAATAGAAGCTTTTGGGTTTTACCACGCTGGTTTGCTCCTGAGCTGCTTCTCCTCCTGGCCCCTCAGCCTTCAGCAGTGTTGTTTCACTTTTAATGAAGAAAATGATGGAAAAGAGGCCAGAGACAAAACTTTTAAAAGGGGAAATTTAAACTAGTTTCTTCTAAATGAATTGGAGATTAATGAATCTATTCAAGAGCAAGAAAGATGATAGCTTTTCCTTGTACAACATGAACAATAAGAGTGATATTGGGGGCATGGTCGAGTGAAGTGGGACTTGAGGCAAAATAGGGAAATGGGTCAGGATAAGAGGAAATGAAAGTGTGGATGAAGGTTGCAGTGAAGGGAGACTCAGGAAAACTGTAATGATGATTAATTAGGCTTCTCCCTAAATAACTGTTCCCATCTGTACATCTGAAAGCCATTCAGATGTACAGCACACATTTGGAGAGTCCTACAGGTAATAAAGGTAAGTAAATTTGGTATGAAGTTACAAATCAAAGTATCAGAAAAAAAGTTCATTGCAATTTTGAACTGTTAATGCTATTACTACTGTTATTTTTAGCTCTGTTTCCTAAGGAAATGGAGGTGATCAATGCCCCCCTATAAGAACCTTTTGGCTGATTTCAGTCTCAGGTGGGTGGATGGAGGAGATCAGTCATACTAATGCCCTCACCCAAGGAAGGATGAGCAGAGCAGAGATGCTGTCTGTTCTGCTTGGTCCACTAGCTGCTGAAAGGCAGTGTCCTGTGCAGGCAGCCTGCTGTGCCAGATGGCCAAACAGCAGAGCAGGAGCAGCTGTGGTGGCTGCCAACACTTGCCAGGCTGGGAGGGCGTTTTGTGCTGAGTAGGGTGCACTGGTGGCAACAAGGAATGGACCTAGGTATGGTGGCAAACTCTCGAGGAGATATTGGGAACGTAGGGAGGAAGCGTAAAACGTTGTGGTGCGATGAAGAGTGCATAGAGTTGTAGGAGAATTTGACCTGAGATGTGCTGGTAGGTGGGCAAACCCAGAGAGGATGAAGAGATTAGTTTTGTGAGCAGCAGAACTAATGATGCCTCATGTTTGTGTCACAGCTGGTGGGAGGGGTCATCCTGAGGAGCACGGGCACAGAGACCTGTTCCTGAAAAGGGGACTTCTGCAGGTTAGAGACAGAAACTGCAAAAGCTTAAATTCTGCAGTTCAGAGCACCTTGCTCTTACTGTTACGTGGGAGGATCAGGAACTGGCTGTGGTAGACCTTGTATAAACATAGGAAGAGAAGATGGCCCCTGCTTTAAAGAATTTGTTTAGGTGCACAGCAAGAAATCACATTGTAGACCTGGCATGTAGTCCTCCTTTCTGCTGTGTGATTGCAGCTGTTACACGTTGAGTACTCTGAGTTCTGGGAGGGATTTTGGGAAGAGCGAAACAGGAAAAGCAGTGAGAGAGAAAACAAGGCAAGTGCTAAAGGATCTGGATGGATTGATTTTTTTTTTTTTTTCCCCCTTTCTAACAGGAAAGAATTTAAAGTTCTAATTATGGGTTGTTCGACTTAGCAACAAGTCAAGGGGAAGCCTGGAAGGAATTTACAACAATAGGAAAAGTTTCTGTCCCAGGGATGAGGAGGGATTAACTTTAAGGCTGTAGAAATGCTGGAGGCTTTTGGAGGAGAAAAGGGACAAAATATTTTGAACATTCAAAGGAGCTGTGTGCATGTGAAGGTGTTAGGCTGACGAATGCCTCGTCGTGGCTTGTGGCACTTGCAACCCAACTCAAAGGCACTGGGAACTGTGTTGCTAGGATCCTTCAAGGAAAGGGCCTGGCTGCTGCACATCTCTGACACTGCTGACTTGCATCTTAGTGCTGAGATGAGCTGAGTTGGTTAGAGCAAGGTGCTAATTACAGCAAGGTCATGGCTTGGTCCCAGTATGGGCTACTCATTTAAGGGTTGGATTGATGATTTGTGTGGGTCCCTTCCCACTCAGAATATTCTGTGATTTCTAGGGAGAGAAGCATCAGCTCAAGCACAAAATTGAGGGAATATGCTAATTACTAGTCAGTCAGACTGGAAGCCCTATCACTGTTTCCTTGGCTCTAGCCCAACCCCACAAGCAGGTGTATCACAAATGAGGGGAAGCTGGGCAGGAACAAGAGATGCCAGTGGTGAATTCCAGGAGGATGGAGGTGCTCAGCATATAAGGTTGTGCTAAGGTCAAAGAAAATGAGCCAAGAGAAAAGCTCATGGTTTGCTTTGCAGAAGAGGAGATCATTAGCTATCCCAGGCAGTTCCAGTGCTCCGGCTGTCAGAGCCTGATCTAAAAACAGGCTGGGTTTATGCTCTGTATAAAAATGAGAGGCGGTGTTTCCCTCCCCCCTCTGCTTTCCTGAGAAGAGGGAGAGCTGCAAAGTGAGAATATGTTAGGGCAAAGGTGGAAATGTGCAGGAATAAAAGTAGTGACATCTAGCAAGTGGCATGAGAGTAATGGAGGAGAAGAAATTTGGAATTGTTACAGTGGGGCAGGGAAAGTAGGTGGGGGGTGGAAGAAGTGGGAAGTGATGCAAGAGGAAAAAGAGATGAGGAATACCCTGAGGGATGTGAGAAGGAATAAATAATATCCTGGGAGCAGTGAAAAGCAGCAGCAGGCAGGGAGCGACGTTATTGAGATTTAGACTAATCTTACATTGAAAGGAAGCAATGTGCTCTAGCTGCTCATAATATGTGTGTGTAAGCTTCAGTCCTGCATGCATACACCTTTTCAACGATAAGGAAATGACTATCAAATTAATTAGGAATTGGGAGCACTGTTCTCATTGTCTGGCAATCCATTAAGAAAAGATTGTCAAGTGCCATGACTGAAAAGGAGCTGGAAGCTCAGAGAAGGCTTGGGCATTTGGCAGTCAGGCTAACTGAGCTAGATAAAGCAATGCAAAAAAAAAAATTGGCTGGCAAAGCAATCTACTTATCCTGAAACTGACTTGTGTCACTTCAGCAGTTCTCAGTGCAATACCATCTTGTAGCTGCATTTTCCTTGGACACAGAGCTAAGCAAACATTCCTCTGCCTGTTTATCTCACAGAAGAAGCTGATGTGGAAAGGGATAAGGAGGTTGGGCATGTGTGGTGCTGGATTGAGTCTGATATGCTGGTCTGGTCTCTCTGACAGTGACTCGTGGGGAAGGTGACAAGTGCCTGACTGGTGCCTGAAAGGTGTTTCTCCCTTTTGGGCTGTTAACTAGCATGGGAATCGTAGCAGTTGTACTGGTAGAAACAATGTTTCTATAAATCGAAAATGGGATGTTAAGCAGGGTTTGCTTGGCCTGATCTGTGAAGGTCTGACTCAAAATGATGAGAGGAAACTGATCCTGGAAGCGGAAAAATATTTAAATGAGCATCACAGAAGTTAATGCTGATGCCCACTTTATTCTGCTGCGACTCATAGCTGCCCTTTACTTGCTTCATTCTCTGGCTCAGATGTTGCTTTTCTGCGTATTACTCCAATATTCTTATGCACTTCAAAAAATCAAGCAGTAAATGTGATTGCTGTGATTATAAATGTCATCCAGCTTGGATGAAAGAGGAATGGCTGAGCTGGTGTAGTACATAACTGCTGGTGATTAACCACAGCAGGGAGCACCTCACAAAAAGGTGTCCAGACCTTGCTGCAGGCAAGTGTGGATTTATCCCCTGTGTATGGGTTAGAGATGGGTGTAAGTGATGGGCCTTTGAGTCTCTAGTAATGATAACTCTGCACATGGATTTATTTTCCTGCGAATTGATTGGTTCTGTGTTGAGTGATGTGGCGATCCTGGTGTTGCTGCCTTCTGTGGCAGAGTTCTGCTGTTTAATCATATATTGAAATTGGGAGGAGGGGAGTGAGAGCAGAGCAGTATTTCATTTCTGCCAGGTTGGATTTGCCATCTTCTAATGACTGTGTATCCTCCTGGCCCTGTGCTGGAAGCACAGTGTTTCGCCCGTTATTGGTTTTATTATGTCACGCACTTCTGTAATTTTTTTCTGTTCAGGTGAGCTCAAGACTAAAAGGGATGGCTGGAGTTGCCTTATCAGGCACCCTGCAATCATGAGCCCCTGTGCTAAGTCCAGAATGAGCTGCCAAAAATGTACTCTCACACGTCAGAGGCTGTGAAATATTTTTGTGTGCTTTACAGCAGATGTAGGACCAATGAAATAGCAGATCAAAAATCTCCAACAGTAATATACTGTGGTGACAGCCCTGCCTGGCAGGAATCAAGGGTATTTGCTAATGCAGTTGGTGCTCGTAGTAGGGAAGAGGATTTCCTTGGTAAAAGGGACAAGAAACCCACCCAAAGTTTTCCCCTCCTTGGAGACAACAGTGTTCCCAGGCTGTCCATCACTTCACTTGCCACCTTTCTCTGAACCCTCTCAGTTTCTGTAAAAACTGTTGCAACCTGAGATAGCCAATCCTGCTTATTATCTGTGTCCCTCCTCTTTCTGGTCCTTTTGCAGCTGGGCACTTTTTCTGATGTCACAGTGCTTGGCTGGGCAGTGCTGAGCTGGGTGTGGCAACCCCAGCTCCTGTGCACTTGACTCTCAAAATCCTGTGAGAGGACTTGGAGCAGCTTTAATGTGGATTTTCCAGGATAATCAGTTTGTTGTAATTGACAGTATCATTGTGTTGGCCATCTGCCTTGCGTTGGTTAAGTCTCAATCCAACACCCAAGAATTCTCTCTGATCTTGAGAGGCTGTTTTGAACTCCCCAAAATAACCTGTATCCTCTACAGACTCTGTGACCCCACCACGAGCTCTCTTCCCACATAATTTATATATTATTTAAACCATCTGTACAGCACTTGCTTCCTTTACTCTGAATTAATGTCCTTGTGAATGACTCCCGTTGTGCTCTGAACACTCTTCTAAAATCTAGTGTCATTTGTGTATCTCTTGATTCACTACCTCCTCCTAGGCCACTGAACTTAATTACATTGTGAACCATATTACTTAAGGGCTCAGATATTGTCACTTCTTGATTTAGTTCCTGCCTGTTGATGAAAATTAAGTCAGGAGTTGC
Organism: Ploceus nigricollis; assembly: GCA_013399945.1. Taxonomy (NCBI): domain Eukaryota; kingdom Metazoa; phylum Chordata; class Aves; order Passeriformes; family Ploceidae; genus Ploceus; species Ploceus nigricollis. The sequence continues at coordinate 190,911 of VXBC01004657.1, forward strand.
TGCTTTTCCTTGTGGACACTCGCATTAGCTGTTCCAAGAAGCAATTGTTTAAAGAGCTGAGGAGCTGTTGTGTTCTTTGTGCCAGCTTACAGGTGAATTTCACCATCTTAATTTTCTAGAAATTGTTCTTTCAAAACTGCATACCCAGCTGTCTTTAGCTATAGCCCTGATGATAGATGTGCAGTATGGGATTATAAATGTATTGCAGCTCCTGGGGTTGTGAATTCATGCAGAGTTTGATGGTATGATCTTCTGCACATATTTTTCCCCCTTAAGAGTTTTAAGGTTTTCTGAATTAACTCCACCGAGGTATTGAAAAGACTGCATTATTCCTTCAACCCTTTGGCTTGAACCCACTTTTCTGTATAACTTGCTTCCAGGTATTATAACATCTAATTTGCTTTTTAGTGTTGCACCAAGTTTCTGTCATTCATAGTGTATTAGTCATCATCCATTGCCAGGATATCTAGTTCACCTTAAAATCAGCCTGTTTTGAGATGTTTAAAGCTAGGCTTGAAGGGGAGAGAGGGGAGTCAAAAAAAGGAGAGAGGTAGTTGTAGAAATGCTAATGTCAAACCTTTCTCCCTTCTGGGTAAGGTCTTACTTGATTGGTCTTTCCTGCTTCTGTCTCCTCTGACAAATGCAAGAGGTGCTATGGGAATGTGATTGATTCCTGGGCTTGCATTTGCTGACTAAATGGTTTGTTTCTTTATCTGCTGCAATGAAAACAAGCAAATTGGAGTCAGCAGGTGAGAGAGGACTGACAGTAATTCCCCTTACTTCACCCTGCTGTGTAAACCTGATAGGTTTAAGGGGCTGAGGGCTATGGGGCTTTGCTCTGTGTCCCTGCTACCATAATGTACTGTGCTGGGAGTGGGGCTGCCAGCTCCAGGGTATGGAAAATGAATGCAATCTCCTGTCCCACCCCACCACTGTCCTTCAGGATTGGCCCTTCCCTGAAAGGGGAGGGTGGGCACTGCAAAGCAACCAAATCCAGTTTGGAAAACAGGATAGAGCATCCTGGGGAAACAGGTAGCTTCCTCTGAGGGGAGCATGCGCCATGGGCTCTGAGAGCTATTTTATGATTATGCCAGTCATAGATTATGCCAACCCTTTGCTGTAGGGCTCTGCAGGGAAGAGGCTGAGGGGACCTCCCACAGATTAATCTGGTTAAACTGTTCTTCACAGGGTGGATAATCTCTGTGTCAGCATTTGTGAGTTCAGACCCACTGATGAAAGCTACTCTGCAGCCAGCTGGGAGCTGGATAAATAGGGCAGATGCTGCTGAACATGATGGCTTTCAGCACTCTGCACAAACATTTGAAGGTCAAAAAAAAAAGGAGCCCAGTGGAGAAAGAGGGGCCAAAATTGGGTGTTTGAAACTGTCCAGATGTGTGTAGTGTCTCAGATGAACACTAGGGACAGCATGACAATTCCCACTGGTGCTTCTGGAGAATTTTGCCCTGGAACTGGGTTCAGTTGGAAATTGCTGATTCAGTGAAGTCAGCACAAATTTATTGTCACCCTTCCGCCCCTGGAAATGATGTGCATGCTTTAATCAGCTCAACACGTTTCCTTTGGCTTTATATGTTAATGTAGAAGTCAACATGGTAATGGCGATAGTCAAAACCCTTAGGTCAAAACAAACGTACTTCAAAAAAGTCAAAGCAAAATGCATCCTTGAATACATTGTTTCAGGCCATTGCAAATTAAGATGACACAGGCTTATGGCCCATGATGTTTGACTTCCAACAACCTATTAGGAATCTGTAGCCTTAATGTCCAAACAAATGTTCAATAAGATTCAGTTTACTTCTCTTATTTTTAACCGAGTTCAGTTTTGATAAAGGCTGTGGGGCTGACAGCTCTGAACAACAAGCCTTAATGCATTTCTGCAACTCACATCTTTAAAGCTTGATGTGTCCTGGCAACTCCACCCCCGTTTCTGAAGCTATCTTTTATCTTTTTTTTTTTTTTTTCTTTCAAAGCTTCTAATGTTTCCTAGGTAGACATGAACTACATCTATCAAAGCCCCAGTTTAGCTGCGAGGTGGATGGTGGGGCCTGCAATGCAGCCCATGCAGTTTCCCACACATTGCTGGCTCCAAGCCCACCCCTTGTGCAGGCTCAGAGGGTTTGTAGCATGCTCAGGCTGCCTGTGACAGCCCATCCAGACTGCACAAATGAGAAGAGACAGTGCAGGGCTGAGAGAGCAGTGCCTGGGCTGGCACGGGAACTTACTGCAGCCACCAGGTTGCAGGAGGGGTAAAGATGAAGCCTAGAGGGGACAGTGGCTTTTGGATCCCTGTGCAACCCACCTGTCCAAGACATGAGATATGCTTTCAGGTGGTTTTGGATAGGAGTCTGCTTCCAAGCTCACCTTAGAAACAGGCACAACCCTGCAGGAAAAAGGAAGGGATGAGTTCCCAAGGCCTCCTACTTGTTCTCCTGCCATCCCTGCAAGAGTGGAGTAGGCAGAGGGGTGAGCGTTCCTGGTCGTCCTTGCTCTTTTGTTGGCTGCCGTTTCTCAGAACGGGTGTGCAAGCGAGGGCCTGTGTTGGGAACCAGGCAGGAGGCAGGGCTGTTCCCTTCCCCCTTCATCACAGCGTGGAGGAAGGGCTGAGAGACAGGAGCAAACGTGCCAGGGGTCCTTGCTGGGCATAAGCAAAGGTGTATCTCACCAGAGACCATGGCAGCATGAGCCTTGTTCCCATAGAGCAGAGCCCATAGTACCCCCGTTCCCGTATCCTCCCCAGTGCCAGAGCAATGTGGGCCAGCTGGGGGGAGCCAGAATACAAGCTCCCTTCCAGAGCTGGAGTGCTGTGAGGAGAGAAACAAGTAATGGAAATTGAAATGCAAATTCTTTTTCTGAGTGTAGAAAAGGCCCCCATAAATCAGGAGTGACAAGAACACAAAGACACCATCAGGATGCATTTGCACAATCAAGGGATGTTTCATATATCTGAGAGAACCAAGGCACAACCTCCGCTCCCGAAATAAACCAAATCCATTTTTTTCTCATCAGTGAAGCAGTCTCTGAAATTCCCTGTTTGAAGAGAAACAGAAAAACAGAAAGGAGATTTGAGCTAAATTTTACTCAGATGAGGCATGTTTTCTAATCCAGACAGGAAAATATTTATTTTAAAGGGTCAGTGATGAATAAACAGTTCTTCTCTCCCTACACATCCAGCAACATAATAAAGATCTGCATTTTTTCCTCTAGATTTGTCATCATCAAATAAACGGCACAGCTGTTGAGAACCTTGATAATATAATTGCGTAGTCTAGAAACAGAGTAACCTCATGGCAAGAAAAGAGAGCAGAAATGCTTGAACAGAGACCCTGTCCACAGAACACCAGAAAAAGGAGCATGGCAGCATGGAGAGCTTTTTCCAAGGCTGGAACCTAAAACTGTAGCTAAATGTTTCACTAACCCGTGTGTAAGGTGAGGCGAGCTGGAGGTGGTGCTATAGGAAGAGGTGGAAGTTTTAATGTGAAATCAGAAGTGACAGGCCTGAGTGACTGAATTTGGTCAAGCAAGCCCTGTCCTGGATTTTAGCTTCATTCTTCATCATTCTGTCACAAGCCCCAAATCTATCTGTCTTTTGCTGTAGTAACTGATAAAACCCCTGTGTCTCACTGTCTTCCAGGTTAAACTTGAGACCAGTCTTCAGTTTTACTAACTGGCTTTCCTGATACACAGTGTGTGTTGGGCGTCTCTCTACTTCCACTTATAGATTCCTGAGGAGCCTAGCTCCCATGGGTGAGATATCTTTATCCCAGCCTTGCTGTGAGGAAGTGTTTTGTGCAGTTTTCAGTGAGTGTCTTAAAACCAGGTTGAGCCTGCCTGGCGCTGTCTCTGCATCGCAGAAAGCGTGATTAGATATGTGCAAGTGGCCTCATAAATCAGCCATAACAGATCTGTGCTCTGCTTTTGACTCCAATTGTGTGGTCCTGTCCCACAGGTAGTGTTGGGTCACCCTGGCACGACTGAAGCAGTTGCCATCTTCTGTTCCCCTGGTTTAAGGCCAGATTGGATGAGGCCCTGAGCAACCTGATCTAGTGGGTGGTATCCCTGCCCACAGTGGTTGGAACTAGAGGATTTTAAGGTCCCTTCCAAATTAACTAATTAACTAAGATATGGTTCTGTGTTGATATGCTAAATGGGTGTAGAGCTCCACAGACTGATGTAGTTACAGGCTATTCCTGCCCCATGTACAAATACAGGACCCTGCTGAAAAGCCATTGCATGGTAAGCACTGGAGTTGTCCCAGTTTGTATTTTCTTCAGCTGAGCCATTGTCCTCTGCTATTCCAGCTGTAGAATGGATTTAGGCAGACAGGCTTTACTGATGTGATTTGTACTGGGTTAAAACTCACAACTGAGTTCTGCAGGTTCTGTGTTAATAAAACCTTTCCATTACACCACCACATGCTCTAAAGCACATTAGAAAGCGGCTGCATTGTGAAGGGCTTGGGGAATTCAGATCTGCTTTCCTGCAGCTGTTTTTCTGTTCCTGCCAGGGTTAGGTGCGTAATGTGCCATTAGTTTCCATCTGCTAGGGCTGGAAAGAACCTTCTCCGTTTCTAAAAGATAGCCCATGATAAACTCCCCCAATGCTAAACTGGTTTTTTTTTCTTTTTTTTGAGCCATTTCATGGCTAGAAGGGAAGCAGGAGAATTGCTAGAATGTGGGAGGCTCCTTCCTATGGAAGGGTGATTCTCCCTGGATCAGGTACAAAACTGGTTGCGTTTCCATAGGAATGCCAAGTGTTTCATGGGTTCCTGCTCTCCTCTGCCTTGGTTGCTTTATCCCAGCCTTGTGCTGTGTCTCACCAGCCTGAAATGAGAAGCACAATGAGAAATGAGAAGCACTCACCCAGTGAGTGGTCACAGTGCCTGGGTGAAAAGGGAAGGTTATGCTATTCTTGCCCCAAAGAAGCAGACAGACCCGCACATGCGTATCCATGCTGCTCCCTCTTGATGTAATTATGTAAGAAAATAAGCATGGATTCCCAATTAGGTGCTATTGAGATTAGAGGTGAGGTAGCCGATATTAGATGGGATCTGGGAAGGGGAGATGGTTGTCTAACCCTAAGTCAAGTTGTCAAGGTCTTACCTGTGTTTGGAGAAGTTCTCTGTGCCATGGACTGACAGGTGGCTGCTTTACTCAGGACCCTGTCTGTGAGGATGGAGGGATTTCCTGACTTCAGTGGCTTTGTTTTGGACCTTGATGGTGCTAGTTACAAGGGAGGGTGCTAAAGGATCACAGCAATTCCTTATGCAGAGCAGAGGCTTTCAGTGCAATGAAAAATGATGATTGCTTATTTCTCAGTTTCTTTTAAATTAGGGTTAATTGAAAAAAAATGGGGCAGTTCTCAAAAATGGGAAGGCCTTCTCAAGAGAGATATTAAGTTTTCAAATAGGTATGAATGGTTTAAACTAGAGGACTTTGATAATTTAAAAATAAGTGCATCAAATGTGTCATCAAAAAGCCTGAGCATTCTATTGAAGAAACAAATCACTTGACAGACTATCAAATCACCTGAATGTAAATGCCTTCCCAGTGAAAGACCTGTACCAGCTGATGGTTGTGCTATGTATGTGGCCTATAGCCTTGTGTATCTTACATATGCATGGGCATGCTTGCTTTGAAAAGCTGTAATGCAGCAGCCAGTAATGGGGCCACCGTTAGTCTATTGTTTCTTTTTTACCCACCTTCGAACAAAATCCTGTCAGGCAGCATGGGGAAGCTGAAAGGAAGAGCATGAGGGGAAAAGTGTTTACTAACAGGAGAGGGAAGGATCAGGCATGTATGTGGAGCGTTTGTGGAAGTAGTCTTAAAGCACAGAGGTAGACAGGACCACTAAAAGCTTTGTACATCAGAGTGCAGCCTGATGTGACAATTGTCATTTGGAAACTTATGGCTCTCTGAGGCTGAAAAGTTTTTTTAAAGTGTTGCTAAAACTAATTATCCTGAGAAATGAAGCTAAACTAAAACAAAGAGAAAATTATACTATGGGTCGCTGTGCATAAAATACGAGTGCAAAATTTATTTTCCTTTGTACCCTCCTCCCCAGTTTTAGTGGCATGTGGGTGGGAAGAGTGCAGAGTGAGGCAGAGTGGTGTGGGGAAAATTGCTTTATCAGCCTGGTGCAGCATGCAGGGGTTTGAGTGGGTGTATGGTTCCAGACCTGGCACGCTGTGACTGCCCTGGCTCCCAGTACTGCCTGGCAAGGGTGCCCACGGGGCTGCAGAACCTCAGCCATCTTGCTGTTAGCTGGGGATTTGTCATTCTCCCTGATGGCAGAGGGGTGGGGAGCAGAGCTGGCTTTAGGGACAGGCTGTTCTTTCTGTGAAAGATGGGAGCTCTTTTGCAGTCTCTCTTTGAGATTTACTGTGGGTCCACAGTGGCTGTCTCCTCACGGTGTGCCAAGTCTGTCTTTACTATCCTGACCTATGCTCTGGTTTTTCTTTCCCTTCCACTCACTGTCACAAATAATGTGGAAGCTCTTTAAGCGCAGTGCATGCGGTGGGCGCTCCAGGCGTGCCTGGGAGGAGGCTGTGCTGCACACCCTGTGCTGCACACCTGCTGCACACGCTGTGCAGGTGCTGCTGATGCCTCCTGCCACACAAACAGGTATGGCAGCTCCTCTTCCAGAAACAAGCAGTGCTGCAGAGGGGGTTTCGCCTCTTTCAAAGAGGTGTTATGACAGGGCTGTCCCTTCTTTTCCTTGCTGATAAATTATTTCTGACCCTTACCTGACTCAGACCAAACCAAACATCCTTCCTGCACAGCATTCCATGGGGATGGGCACTTGAAGCAGTGTGCATCCTGGCAGCAAAATGGATGAGTGCTTGGGGCATATAAGAATCTGTAGGAAGTAAGTCTTGAAATATACGGGTAGATTATAGAAAGAAGCCTAAATCTTCTGTGGCAGTTTTTCGTACTACACCTCTGACTCCATGTCTGATTGTATCTGAGCAGGAAGAATCATTCTCAGATAAACAAAAAGGTTGTGTAGAGAAGATGAGTTTTATTAAGTCACTGCTGGGTGTGTTTGAAAAAGGATGCTGCATGTAGCATTTGAGAAATAGATTTGCAGAAGTCGATGGGTCTTTCAGCTGTGGGTATCCTGAGTCTAGTAGGAGAAAGTATGTTATCTCAGAGAGCAGCACATGAAGCTACTGCTCCTGAGGGGTCCTCTGACAGGGCTGTACAGGGCAGGAAGCAGCCATCCTAATCCACCAAGAACTAATTTATCACATATATCTGGTCACTGGTGCTCCTCCAGATGAGACTGACAATGTCTCATCTTGCTGAGCTGGGCAGGTTACCAATAATTTGATGACCCTTTGCCTTGGTGATCTGCTGATCCGGGGGCTGAAATGTCTGCATCATGATGCAGCCTTCCCTGCAGTGGACCTTTGCAGGCTGCTGAGATCCTGCTGGAGCCCTGCCCTCTGGTTAGGGGAAGATTGCTGGGTTTTGTACTCTGCTCACCAACACTTTGTACTAGCTATGTCTCAGCTAAGCAATCATCTTTCTTCCATCCTCGTGGTAAAGTCACTTAATTGTGAGAAGCGGAAGTGTTGGAAGTGTTCTGTGGAAGTGATGTAGTTAAGTATCATAGAATGGTGTGAGTTGGAAGAGACCTTACAGATTATCTTGTTTCAACTCCTCTGCCAAGGGCAGGGACACCTTTCACAAGACCAAGTTGCTCAGAGCCCATTCAATCTGTCCTTGAACATTCCCAGGAAAAGGGACTGCTTCCTTGGGCAACCATTTTCAGTGCCTCACCACCCTCGACAGAATCATAGAATAGTTTGGGTTGAAAGGGACCTTAAAGATCATCTTGTTCCACCCCCCCTGCTGTGGGCAGGGACACCTTTGCAGTGGCAGTATTGAATCAGTGTGCACTATGGAGAGGAGGCAGGAATGTGAGGGTAGCTGACCTAGTGAAGGTAAGGGAACCTGCATGGGCCAGAGGAAATGCACGTGATCCCTTGGTGTTATTTAAAAATTTTAAATTAATGTGACAGAAGATGGATGTCTGGGAGGTACCAAATAGTAATCCAATAAAGAAGCCGTTCCTACAGAGTCAGACAGAATGGGGAATGGTTGTTAAAAGTTAAAACGAAAAGGCTCATGAGAGACTCTGAAAAGAGAAAAGGAAATACTTGGCATAGACAGAAAGGAAGGATGGGGTAATGGGCTAGGCTGTCACCTGTGTGTCAAAAATGAAGTGAGATTAATGCACAACTGAAATTTTTGACTGGAAAGAGTATGGGGAAAAATAAGTTAGACTGTAAATAAGAGGGAGAAACATGTATTTCCAGAGGCTGTCAAAAACTCTAGAATAAATAGAGTGTGAAGTTGAATCTATATGAAAACAAATAGGTCACAGGAATACAAATGTGGTACCAGTCCTAAATCCGAGTAGAGGCGGTGAGTACAACAGGCAGAAAGACATCAAAGAGGCAGTAGAGCTATGCTGTTCTGATTGATGAAGGCTTTAGCTAGCCTGCCCTATTAGCAACATGCTGTGTAGGACCTGCCTTTTTCAGAGATCATCGGTCTGCAGTCAGTTGTGTTGGTAACTTGCTCTTATATATTCTGTTTCTATTAAAGGAGCCTGGAGTGCCCATGGAAGGTAGCAAATTCTTTGGCAGATTGGAAAAGAGAGAGATGTGTGGGTGTTAGACTGGTTTTAGTGTTACACTATCACAACTATGGGCTGAACTTTATCTTGAGGTCCCAGTGAAGGTACCAGTGAAAGATGGAGGTAGAGAGGGTGTGTCTTCTGGCTCTTGCCTGTTTATCCTGCACACCTGAACAGCCAGAAACCTCTCTGAATGCAGGGAGCCCTGCATTTATGATAATCTATTTGCAGTACGTTACTTGCCTCTACACGTGGAACTTGGACACTTCTCCCATTGTTCTTAGGAAAGATTTTCAGGGAAATCATTTTCCCTGTGAGCACTGTCCTCGTCAAATGCAGCAGGAGTTGAGATAGAGAATGCTCTTAGGTCAAAGATGCTGGAGAACAGTTTGGGAGACTTTTGCTCAGTTCCCAGCTGTGCCCCATGTCTCCTGTCTGCCCTTGGGTAAATGCATTCATTTCTCTGTGCTCTTGCTTCTTGTGTGTGAAGCAGAAATCATAATGCATCGTTAACCTGTCCTGTTCAGTTAGATTAAAAACCCTTTGGAGCAGGCAACATGTTCTACTGCATGTTTATGTAACATTTTGCATAATTTGATCTTGGCTAGCATCATCTAGGACACGTGGAGATACCTCATAAATAATACTAATAATATTTTAATATTGTTAATGCTTAGCACATTCACAGCATTTAACCTCCCCCTAAAACAGCACTCAGCACTGTCGACATCACAGTGATTGAGCATGAGTCATGTTGGCTCCTTTCCCTGCATGGTTCAATCTGTCAGCTAGCCAGAAAGCTGAGGCCTTTAGTGGGCATGTGCTGGGTGTCAGGAACACCTGGATCTTAATGCAGCCCTGGCAGTAACTTACTGTGTCATTGCTGGGTGATGTTGTTTGGTTTGTTTTTTTTTTAAGTGAACTCTGATCTTTGGCCATCTCACTTGAGATAGTGGGAGCCAGAGGCTCACAGAGCTTTTCTGTGTTAGAAATTAAAAGTATTACACATCCTGAAAACCAGTCTCTAAGAAGCTCATGCATTGGAAAACCCAAACTAGGGGACACTTTTGAAAAACCCTGCTCTTCTTGTGCTTGCTTCCTAATCAGGAGCAAAGGGGAAGGATTTATGTACCTTAAGAAGTAGATGTGGAATTCAGTAGAAGTTCACACGGTGTCTTGAAGGAAAGTACTAGACGATTTATATAATCTCATTTTCTCTGACTGCTCTTTGTTGCAGGATATAAGAGGAGGAATGGAAAAGAGACCAGATGTACTAGGAGAGTGCTGACACATCTGCTCACCCACCACAGGGTCTCTTCTCCTCCTCAGATGAGAAGCTTAAATACTGAGAATCTCTCCCACCCTTTGTCACACCAACACATCAGGACCTTCCTTTTCAGGAGTGCATCCACAGCCCAGTTGTGTGCTCGAGGAGGTTCCAGCAGCTGCTGTGAGCCTGTATGCTGGCTGGAGCTCCTAGCTTCCAGTTATATGCTGAGACAGATTGGCTCAGTCATCTGCAGTCTTTCCTCCAGGCACGTGTCCTGCAGGACATCGGTGCCAAATCTTCCAGAACACCCTCTGGGAACCAGGGTAGAGTGGCCAGCTACAAACCTTCAAAAGAATTAAAAACTGAGAAGAAAAAGGAGTGTTCAAAATAGGGGGTGGTGACAACTTAAACTCTGAAAATTATGCTTTAATTACAGCCAATAAACGAAACAAACAACAGGAGTTCATATCCAGCTCTCTGTTACTGCCCTGCATTTTGCCTAGACTGTATGCAATTTCTTCTGAGTGACCTTACTTGAGCACTCCCTACACTTCTGAATTAATCTTTATTTACTTTACTGCAAAGCTTTGTCCCTGCATGTCTTTTTTTTTTTTCCTGTACTGAAGCACTTGTCAGAAAAGCCTGCTAAGCTAAGCACCGAGCATAGGATTTAGTGATGCTCCAGCCACTGAAAACATCATGCTGCTGGGAGAAGAGAGAAGGAATAAAGCCACTCTGCCTTGCCCCTCTAATCTAAGACTTCTACTAGAGGCAGAGTGCCCTCTAAGATAATTTGGCCTTGGAAACTGGCTGTCTGGAGGAGCAAGGCGCTCACTTCCACATCCTTCACCAGGTGATGTGCTGGGGTACGTGATACTGCCCTGAAACCTGCAGAGAGAAGAGCCCCTGTGCAGAAGGGCATACACACCTTTTAAAACTGTGAGAAGGTCCTTAATCTGCCTTTTGTATTTTCTTTGTCATCTTTACATTCCTGCCAGGCAAGATGACCTTTTATTAAAGGTGCCCTGCACTCCCTTTAGACATATTTGAGTTGTACATCCCTCTAAGCTCAGCTTGCACTTGTGTGGCCTTTGACAGGGATAGGTGGGAAGCTGCAAAGAATGGGAAAAATAGTCTTTAACATCTGAAAACTACTATGGACTAGAAAGATGGCAATGCTGAACAGAGAAACCAGGGTAAGGAAAAGGAGCACAGTTATTGTTTGGTGGGCTTTAGCCCTTTGGTGCTGGTGAAGTTTCTCCTACCCTATTTCTTCTCAAGGGAAACGGCTTCTTATTCAAAGACATTCCATCCTTCCTTTGTATTTGCGGTAAAGTTCAGCACCCAGGACCCAAATCTCTGTCCTTCATGGTTCTGTGCCTCCAGTCTGGGGGTGGTGACTCCCAGCTCAAGCCTGGGCAGTGACTGGGAGCTGCATAGCAGCACCTGCTTCAAGAGGTTCATTGGAATATCCTCTTCATGCCCCACAGATGGCTTCCCAAGGCACACGGAACCTAAAACCCCCAACAAGAGGACAAACCCTACATAAACAAATCTGACAACATTAGGAGCAGTAAGGCGGCACAAAAGTAAGCTTTCCTTTTCTAAATTTCTCTTCCTTGCCCTCCCAAATCTAACATCGCTTGTTCTTTCCTCTTCCTTCCTTGAAATTGAGGCACACAAACACTGCTGTTATGGTGCTGTATTTATTTAGTGGTTATGTCTAGTGGGCCCACCCATGATGAGGACCCTGTTCAAACCTATCATTATATGAAGGTAAAAGAAGGGACTGCAGCACTACCAAACATGGCAGGACTGTTGCATCAGTTTGACAGGTGCTGAGGAAGACTTATACAACTTTGGATGAAGCTGCTGGGTGACAGGGCAATGAAACACAGAAGCAGAGGGGAGGACTGGGAGGTATTTTTTTCCTTTCCCCTTGCAAACCACTATTTTTATGCTTTAGAAGGAAATTTCCACCAAGTAAGCTTGACCACAGCCAGATTAAATCTGATAAAAAGTGGCTCAGGCTCTGGTTAGAGAATGGTGACTCCACCAGTCTCTCTGATCATGTCACTTCCTGGGCTCATGGAGGATGAGGCACTGCACCAGAACATTCAGCCACACTGGTAAAATTCAGATTTCGTCATTCTGGAGCACATTACTAATTGAAATCACTTCTGGACTACAAATACCTTCCTGTTTTGGCCTGCCAAGTTTAGCTCTTCTCTGGAGCAGAGTCCAACTGAGTCCAAAATCAAAGACTAACTCTTCCAAGGTCCCTACTTTGCCACTGGTGTCAATAGGGAATTGCTTGTGCTATGCGAAATATCAATAGAAAATAAGAACTTTAAAATTTGGACCCCAGTTTGTGGTTCAGGGGGTTTTCTCAGCTGGTCCTTCTCTGGGGTCTGTTACTCCTATGACTCCATTTGCAGCAGGAAGCAACTGCTGGATCTGCCACTCTGACTAGGAGCTTTTGGAGCAAAATTCTTTCACCTGTCATACAGCATAACAGTGTTCCAAGCTGCAGTCCTATACCCTCATGCTGTGACCTTGTTGAAGCTCCTAATGTGAAGCCAGGTCAGATTTTGGATAGCAACCTGCAAGGCAGAGCCAGAATGCTGCAGGAGGCACCATTTGGGAGTCAGCAGGAGGCGTGATTCCTCAAGTCAGTCTTGAACTGGTTCCACAGCATGGTGGAGTATTGCTTTCCTGGCAGGAAAGACAGGCAACCTCAATCCCAGCCATCTGAGGACATTAAAAAGGTCTTTCTCCAGGAACAGTCATTATCTCTAATACCCTGCTTAAGTTTAAACTTGGATAATTACTTTCATCTGACCTAAAAAAGATTCTCAGGTGGGTTTTTTCCTACGTACAGTATTTTTTCATGCTTTCTGTAGTAAACAGCTTTGTAGGAACGCTGCACACTGTTAAACAGATGCTCTGTTGCACCCTGAAAGACAGATGCAATTTGGAGGTGGGTCATTATCAGTCGAGAAGCTCAGGGGCTCAGCTGCTACTGGCAGGAGGTAATCATTAATAGCAGGGCTGTGCAGCAGCATTGATGAAGATGCATGGTATTTGTGAGGTATTTGAATAATTAGTGGTGGGATCTGCACACCTCTCCTGGAGAAAACACCAGGCTGCTCTACAAGACCAATGTCTGTCCATGTAAATGGTATGACAGACAGCCAGAATTCTTGGTGTAACTCATGCTACAACCAGTGAGTCCTGGTGGTCAAGGGTATCTTAAAAAAAGCCTTGCCTTTCCCTGCAGCCTCCTGTTTGATTAGGGGCCCTACACTAGGTCAGAGATCTCCTGTTGTCTCCCATTTCTGGAGTATCTGAAGACTTGTCTCATTGTGTTAATACCTCTTTTTTCTTCAGGCTCCTTCTTAGCCTTTTAATCTTCACTGTATGTTTTTCCTGACAGAAATTTCTTACTACTATTTTTGGGTTTAGTGGACTTGAGAGTTTAATGGATGCATTTAGAAGACCTGAATAAATCATTATGGAAAGAGTTTTAAGAAAGAAGATATTTGCTTCATCTTGTTTCTGTAATGAAAAAAAGCAAACCTAACAAAATTTTTCAAAAGCCATCTTCAATCTTTGCCAAACTTTGAAGGGGAATATGATGTGGTGCCTGAGAAACAGCTGATTTAAATTCAAATTTAACTTAGAACCCAATGAAAACTGAGCTATGCAGCCAAAAGCCTGTGTGGCCTCGTACAGGACCCACTTTCTGAGCAGCCCTTGGAAGTAAGATCAGAGGGTCTGACCAATGGTGCTTTGTTTTTTTGGTGTTCATCTGATTTAACATGGGAACAACTGAATCTTTGTCTTTTGTGATTAATCTGTCCTTGATAGGACATCCCTTCCAAAGGGCAGAAGCACAGAAGCATTGCCAACCGTTTAAAATTTCTCTACTGCATCCCCCTTCTGTAGTTTCTTGTCCTGCCTGCCAGTAGCACCAACAGAAGTTAAGCCTTCCCCAATGCCTCTCAAATCAATGTAACAGTTTCACTGCATTTGGCTGTACCACAGTCCTTTCCTTGGCATCAACATTGTTGAAGGCTTGAAGACCTCAGCAATGCTTATGTCAGGTGCCTGAAGTGCAGGCGCTGCTCTTTCCCGAGAGAAGTGTATGAATGATGGTGTGATGAAAGCAAACGTACAAGATTGCACAACATGGGAACACCCAGGGCATGTCAACCTTGAGTGCTTGCAAAAAAGCTTTATAAACTGCCTTTGTGGCTTGGCCACCATGAAATCCCAACACTGCAATGCTGGGTGTTGGCATTTGATTTCCAACAGATACTCAGAACTCCAAACTAGGGTGTTCTGTTGGGTTTTTTTCTGTAATGTTGAATTTTTTCTTTGCACTAAAAAAGACATAGAAGAAATGCTTCAGTCTTAACAAAATAGGATTTTTAAAGTTTCTTGTTTGCAAAAATATTTTGAGTGTTTTGATCTATTTGAACACAAACACATTTTGAGAGGTATTTTCCTTCACATGAACACAGTGTTACACAATTTCTTCTAGTGAGTAAGCTCAGCAGACTGAGCTGAAGAGAAAGAACCCTGTTGATTCTGCCAGCTTATCTTGTAGGAAAAGACAAAACTCCCATGTATCAACACAGAAGGAAAAAAAACCCACAAAAGGTGAGTGTTGATAAGAAAAAGTGGGAGGGGGCAAAGAGTGAAACTTGCCTGTTGAAAACATTTTCAAAAGACAACAGCAATGAGGTAGAGAAAATGAGCATTTCTTTCCTTGGGGCTGTTGCCTTCTCTGACCTTTACAATAAATCCCTCCTTCTATTATAAATGGAATATTAACTTCCTGCTTCAAGTACAGCATCCTACTGGCTTCTTGCAGGACAGGAGGAAGGCAGGGAAGGAACACAGCTCTGTCCTTAGCTTGTTTCAAAAGGAGGGAAAGAAAATGTAATCACTGCAGACTGGAATGACAGGGTGAAGCCATTTAGCAGGTGGGAAGGATGGTGGGACGAGTGGTAGGTGGGGAGGAGCCCGAAGGGGAAGCAGGGAGCAGTGCTCATGCAGACGTGATGCAGTGTCCTCAGCTGAGCCTGCCTGGCAGCAGCTCAGAGATGGGAGGTCACAAGGAATTTTTGTATGAGGGGTGGCTGGTGTTTGGGATGAATGGCATGGGGCTCCATGTTCTCACCTGAGTCACTGAGCTGTTCTCTCCATTTTGGGGCAGGAACAGGTTCTGCCATGACCAACCACATTGCTGGCAGGCTTTCCCCCTGCTGTAAATGCTTTGTAGTCAGGCATTTCTCTGCACATTAAACAAGTCTGAGATATTCAGGACTTTAACTGGCACAAGGCATACCCCAGGAGTAGTTTGGAAATAGCAGCAGGAAACACTGAGGGATTGTCATGCCTATAAAACTTATTATTTTCTGTGCTGTTAGGAGTGCCAGCCTCTGGGGAGATACTTGTGCCTCTGCAGCTGATGACGGAGGAAGAAGAGAGGGTCCCCAAAGCACTGTTTTATTTTGCTCTGTTGTGTTTTTGTCAGTAATAGAAAATGGAGATTAAGGTCAGTCCCAAGAACCTTAAGTGGTACTCAGCTTTTTAGGTGCAAGGTATTTACAGCTCCAGCACAGCAGACGTCTCTTCTGCTGTTTGTCATTCAGAAACTGAGCCCAAAAGCTTTGCCTGTCTCCCATCACCTGTTTCTAACATCATTTTCCATTATGCACAGCTGTGTTATCAAGCACTACCACAAAACGTGTCCCAGAAACATCTGCATATCTCCTTAGGTGTCCCGTAGCTTGTGGCTTTCAGTGCATCCCAGATGGTTTGGGGTCAATGACGGGTCTCTCCTGGTGTGTGCTGGTGCTGCATGTCCCTGTTGAAGGTATCCTCATCCCAGGGCTGCCCTGTCCATAGGAAGACAGGGTGTGGAGGGTCAATAGATTCACAGTGGCTATCTCTGGCCAGCAGCTGGCCAGGCTCTGCTCGGGGTGCAGAAGGACAGGGTTGGCACCCAGAAGCAAAGAAAAGTCTTGTTGCCACAGACAGGCACCAGCTATAGAACCAGTGCAAATTTTCTAGGCAAATATAGTTAATCTAGATATGGATCTTGATGTCTCCAGACAGTGCAGAAATGAACAAAACTTTTTTAAGGAGGGAAAACTTCTGTGGATAATGAGACCAGCCCATGGTTGCTCAATGATCCTTGTGGATCCTCCCAGCTGAGAATATTCTGTGATTAACTCAGGAGATACTTCTTCTGCTGTATTTCTTTTTTCAAATTAGGGCCGTGGTCCTTTTATCTGAAAGGGTTTGAATCAACTGAACTGTCATAGTTAGTGGGGAAAAACCTCTCCCTTTAAGGGCAATTTATTACATAGTGGATTGCTGTGAATTTTCTGGTACCTTCCTCTGAAGCACCTTGTGGTGGCCGAGGAGACAAGCTGACTTGTGTCAGTCTTGTATGGGTCTCCTTTTAGTTCTTCAAACCATTTGCAGGCCCCAAAACTCCCCGGGAAAGATACTGGGAATGAGGCTGTGGGAAGGGAGAGAAGCAGTGAGGAAGGGCTGGAGCGGGGTGGGGAGAACATGTGCATGGGTTTGCTTGTAATTAGGAGATTTAAACTTTGAAAGAAGTTAATTAATAATGAAACTTCTGACTGAATGATGCAGATTATGAAGACTGGCTTTGTCAGCAGCTGCAATTAATTACAGGCTCAGGCGGGGAAAAGGAGGGGGGTGAGGGATGTGGGAGAGGGGAGGCATCACCAAAAGAAAGATGATAAACCTGGCTGCAGGCTGTTGCTGTGGTGACAGGAGCCAGTAGCTGTAGTTGACAACAGTGACACATTGAAGGCAGCAGATAGTCCTAATTACCCCCTCCACCGACCCAAGCAGGCAGCAACCCCTCCTGATTCAGGGTAGGAGATGTTTTCTCCTTGCACTTTCTTCCTTTCTGCTGCAGGTTTTTCAGTGTTTCCAGCTGCTCTGAAAGGAAAACCATGGGACAGTGGCTTTTTCTAATGCCATTGTAATAGCCTGGGAATGGCCAGTGGTTCTGTAATATTCTTGGGAAGCCTGGACAATGCTGGCAAATTTTGAGAGCCAATATCTAAAAAGTAAGGGAGAAGAAATCATCTGCAACTGGCCATGGCATTTTGAGCCAGAAGATGAGATGAGACTGCACAGCTGGCCTAAGTTTCAGGTTTTTGGGAGTACTTGCCATGGCTTGTCAGGTCTTGTGCTTCAGGGTCTCCCCAGAAGCTGACAGCATCCTACCATGGTCTGCATGGCCTTGTGGGGGGCACTGCAAGGGCAGTGAGAGAAACACGAAGCGTGCTGCCCTGGCATTGCTGCTGCCAAGGCACCTGCATAGAAGTGTAGATCTGTGTTAGATAAAAACTCCTGACTTTCCTGAGTTGGGCTGTAGTCAGAGTGATACTCTCTGCCTCCAACTCTCTTGTGTCATGCTTTCTGGAGAAAAAAAAAGCCAACTGGCTTTTAAAACAATTTCTGCTTTTCATTTGTCATGCATTAATTTAATCCAGGAATGTTTGAGGCCCTGGTTTTGTCCACATATCTTCTGACCTCCTTATGCCCAGGGAGAAAGACTTTTGCAACCATTGGCTCAGAAACTGTTTTGGCCCCTTGAAGAATGTCATTCACCACTGATCCCTCTATCAGGGCTTTACTGGTGCTGCCTTTCCAGTAACTGTCAAAGCCCCTGCAAAAATGGACAGGCTGAGAGGGCTGGGGCTGCTCAGCCTGAAGGAGAGATGGTTTAGGGAGCTCTTATCCATGTGTTACAATACCTGACAGGAGGAGTAAAAGACACAGACTGCTCAGTGATGCCCAGTGACAGGGCAAGAGGTAATGGTCACAGCTTGAAAAGTGGGATATGTCCATTTCAAGTTAAGAAAACACTTCTTTTTTGTGTATATAGTCAAATGCTGGAGCAGGTTGCCCAGAGAGGTTCTGGTGCCTCTATACCTGAAGATATTCAAACCCCAAGTGGATTTAACCCTGAGCAATCTGCTGTAGTTGGTGCTACTTTGAGCAGGGAAGGTGGACCAGATGACCTCCAGAGGCCCTACCAACATCAGCCATTCTGTGGCTCTGTAATGGAATGGTGACACCAAACAGATTTTGAAGAGTCCAGAAAAAGAACTGCAGTCTTATCTAAAAACCCTGTGTGAGCTAATGGAAACCTCTCAAATTGCTTTCCTGGGCTTCAGATCTGATCATTAAAGAAATGTGCAAGAGAGAGGAAGGTGGAAAGTTGAAGCTGTGTTGCACAGACCCTGAGTGAAAACACTTAGTGCCCTTTTGGTGCATTCCTCTCAGAAAAGGGCCTGGTTTTGAAGCCTGCATTGAGGGTGGGCTTCATGTGCATCACTTTGTAGAGCACATGGGATTAACTTTGTGAGGGATAGTGATAACACATTCTTGAAATCACCTTAGAGCATAATTGGAACAGTAGAACTAGTGCCCTGCTCTTGTCTGATTTTGCAACTGAAGGTGGCTCACCACAAACCAGGTGGGGGAGAAGAGAGAGAATTAATAATCTTCTAGATCAGATTGTGCAGTTTAGTCATAAATCACTGTCAGAGAATGAGCATGGAAGAGTTGCTCAAAACAAACCACAGAAGCTGAATGTCTTTCAGAAGTGATCAGAGATACAGGCCACCCTTTTAGATTCAGTACTGAAAGGGCTGCAAATGAATGCACTCAGTGGGTTGAATTTTAAGTAGATAATTTTGTGCCTCTTCTATTTAAAAGAGATAAAATTGTCTGACAGTGGAGACTGGGCAGATATGTTGTTGTGTGGTGTGTAAAATGCCCAAGAATATTTCTGCCAGAGGCTGCAGGTCTATTTACTCTTTTTACATCACTGCTTTGCAATTGGAACACTGGAAAGTACTGCACAAATGGACCCACTTTTAGAGATAAAATACTGAAAATGAATTCTTGGATAAGCGTGTATCAGGCTGTAAAACTCCTTCAGGAGGAGAGGGGGCAGCTAGAGTGTGTGGAGTACAAAGGTCACACAAATACACCATTTTTATCTACTTCTCTAATACATAAATGAAGTGGCACTTGACAAAATTATAAGACAACAAATTAATAATAAATAGGAGGGAACAGTTTCTAATGTAAAGTATAATTAGCCAATGTAGCTCCGGGCTGCTAACTATTATCAAAGCAGATATTTTAGCAAGATTATCAACAAAGGATTCAAATGAATAAGCAAAGCATCTGCAGGGAGACCAGTGTAGCTGAGAAAACAATTATAAGGACTATCAATCCTCATGCTTTAGGGCATAAACGGATCACCAGCTGGGGTCAGAAACACAAACTCTCCTTATAGTTAGTGAGTTACTTGGGCACATCGTGGAGTTTTATACAGCGTGGGTCACTGCTGGAAACACAGTAACAGGATCAGTGGCACTTCTTGACCCCCAAGTTTCTCTGAGAGGGGACAAGGGAGAGTTCCAGCCTCATCTTGTACCCCCTTCCCAGAAGGGCAATAATCATGTAGAGATCAATCTGCCCATTTTGATTTCTTGGAGATCTGTTATACATTTAGGTATATTCCACCTTGGAAAGTCTCTTGCATGTATTTGGAAGATTCAGTAAACCAACGAGGGAAGGGACTCTGCAAACCAACAGGAGAGGAGCAAGCATGTGTTTGACTATGGCAATGATTTGACTTGTGTAAGTACTTTAGGCCTTTTGTGCTACCTCTGCTTTCCCTTTTATAAAAGAGTTTTGGTTTAATCAAGGAATGGAGTAATGATGAACTGGGTGCAGAGAATGTGGGAATGTAATAAATCAGCCTACCTGCACTTCTTTCCCTCAATCTTCCTACTTTGTTACTCAAGCCTAGAGCAAGCTTATCTCAGCCATGATGCTTTTGCAGAAGTTTTCCTTGACTCTTTTCCACCTGGTTCGAGTGTGTCAGCATGATGGTGATTTTGCTAAACTGTGTTACCCTGGGAATGTACCAGCCATGTGAGGATATGGACTGCCTTTCTGACAGGTGTAAAATCTTGCAGGTAAGCAGATTTCCTTCTTGTTGTGATGCTGCTTCAGTCCAAGTCACAAATTTTCATGCATGCTTTCCTTCAGCATGTGAGTAATACGCTCCCGGAGAGGCTGGCAAGGCTGTCCCTGGCAGTGAGCTATCCTGTTGTAAAATGGCAAGAGCTTGCTTTGAGCAGGGGAATGGGACAGGAAAGAGAATGAATGAACTTTACTTGTGACTATGCAATACTGAACACTTGCTAATATTCCTGAACCTGCACGTAAGCAGGGGTTTCCTGACACAAACACCTACAAGACATGTTAGGGTTAAGCCAGGGAGAAATAACTTAGGTTACACAATCCAGGCAGGAGGGAACAGCAGCTCCCAATGCATTTGGTAGTCTGGTGATGTGCAAGACTATTACTGATTCAACAGATACTGTGAAATTCAGGATGCCCAAAGGGAGAGGAAATAAAGAGAATGCTTAGAAGGGCCATGAGTACATCCAGACTGAAACACACCAGCTGTGCTTGATGCTTCCCCAAAGAGAAGGTGACAGCAAAGGGTGTCATCCACAGTGGCTAAGGCCTCCAGGTATCTGAAGCTTCTCTCTGTGATGGGTGTGTGCTGTCCAAGCTGTGTGGGAAGCTGCACTATGTCCTCAGCTGAGCCATCTGCAGCAATGTGATGAGGAGTCCCTCCTGGGGGGACCTTGGAAAAACAGTGTTTTCCTGGCTAGGTTTAGATCTCCTGGTGCTGAACCAACACCACTTTTCAAGTCTATGTAAGGAGTCTCTGAGTCTGCATCACTTATTTCATCTGTGGGGGAAAAAAACTATAAAAGCCCTCACTGAGCTTGAGCAGCAAGAAACTGTGATGCCAGGGCTACATGGAAGAAACTTTTCCAGCCCTGCCTTGATCTCATTTTCAGGAGTACTGAAATCAGTATTTTTCTCACATTCTGTGTTTGAAAGTCCAAGGCTGAGAATGCTTGTCAAATATGCTCTTGGGTTTCTGTTTGGCAGGTGTTTGATGATTTCATCTTCATCTTCTTTGCCATGGAAATGGTCTTGAAGATGGTGGCCCTGGGGATCTTTGGCAAGAAGTGTTACCTTGGAGACACCTGGAACCGCCTGGATTTCTTCATTGTCATGGCTGGGTAGGTTGATAATTTCTGGGTTGGTTTATTCTGGGTTTACTAGAGTCTTGTATGGAACAGAAATGATGTAACTGGGGAGAAAGTTTCCACTCTGGTGCCACTCCAGTGCAGCAGCCAGACTGGATTTGGGCATGCTGGGGTTAGCAGCCAGTGGAAGAAAGAGCAGACAAGGTAGCTTAACTCCTCAGCTGATGTGCAGCCATCTGTCTAGCACAACTTCAGCAGAGGGTGTTCCCTTGTACCAGCTGAAGAGCTTGCCCAGAAACATTTCTGGGTTTTTCTGTTTTTAAAATGCCTAGGTAGAAGAGGTGTAACCTTTACCAGAACCAAACTAAAGCGAGCATTTCTGTTTCCAGCAGCAGTGTTTCAAGGGTAGGAATGTAGGTTTTTTATTAAGGGCTTTTTGTTTTTGTATTGCACCAGCATTACCCGCAGTACTACTGGGACAAGTTGACATTTGAGGGTTTTTTACAACAAAGTTGCTATGGTGAAGCTTTGATTTTCCCCTCTGCATGTATCAAGTGGAAAGTCTACCAGAATTTGCCTGTTAAATTGCAGCAAAATGTCCATTTCTGATACCAGTGGGATGTGCTTTTTTCCCTAGAATTCTAATTTTCAATTAGAATGCCTTGTGGGATAATAAAAAAAATCAGAAATAAATATGATATATTGCTCTTCTCACATAAAAAGTGAACATCTTTTCAGATAGAAGCCCTCAATTTTATTTTTCTTTAGCCAGGAATTACCAGCTCCACTGTTGCCTGGAAGTGCATGTAGACTGAGCTAGCAGTGAGTTTGAGCTCACTTTGCAGATTTCCCCCTGGTGTGGAGCAGCACTGTCTTTATATTTGCTTTTGACAGAGTTCTACAGCAAGACTTGAAAGTCATTCCCCCTGGAGGAGCAGATAATTGTTTGCTTCTGGGAGGAGCAGAGATTTTCAAACTCAGTGCAGCTGTAAAAATTTGAAGGCTGATTCTTAGCCAGGTTGTGCATGAAAGAGGACAGGCAGATGAAAGCTGTAGGTTTTTCTAAATTAACACAATGTGTGTGAGATGGGAAGACCTTTCTTGTAGCTGATTCTGCTGTGGTTAACATCTGATTTAAAACGGCCCAACATGAGAAGTGCCAGTTAAAGCCCTTGAGACTCGGTGCTGAGGAAAGCCAGATCATTGTATGTTCTAGCCTGAGCTCCTGGTGGCTAAATTACTGGAGACTGGATGCAGGGAAAGCAAAGACTCTAGTACAGCAGCCTCTGAAGAGGGAAAAGCTGGGTAGGTTTGAAAAGGGGACCTTGGAGCCCATGGTGCTCCTCTGTGCAGGTGATGTGCTGCAGTGTGCTGGGAGAAAGACTCTGCTCCAGGTGCGCACAGAAAAACCAGGATATGAGGTAAAAAGGCTTGGGAATTGGGGGCCTTGCTCTGCCTGGGGTCCCTGCAAGCATGGTATGTGAGTGGTGCTATCTGAAGAGATGGTGGGGCAATACTAAATGAAAGAGGGAGAGCTCAAATACTTCATGCAGAAAACAAGTGAAATCCACACTACCTAGGCAGGAAGGGAGCAAACTCCTATACATATTTCCTTCTGTCACCATTGCTGGCAGGAATTTGAGGAGAGACAGAGTCTTTTGTGCATCTGATAGCAGTACCACAAAAACAAAGCTCATATCTGAACTTCTTTTAATGCCAAGGAGACTTTGAATCAACCCCTTAGATAGGAAATAATCTGTGTGGAGGATTTCTTTATTTCAGGTCCAAAACTGAAAGAAATTTGTTTCCTGATTTCTATTCAATTGTCCTCATGAGGTGTCAGAATGAAATGATAGTAATCTCATTAGAATATCTGATCTCAAAGGACTTCTGCTAAAGAAAGATTTTTCCATTTAGTTATATAGAACTAATGACTATATAATGTATTTTGAGTTATAAAAGCTTGTGGTTATTAATTCATTACTCTTTGAAATTCATTAAAATTGTCTGCACAGTTTAAATCAAATCCAAGGCTTTAACTTGTCCTTACATACAGTAGGCTTTTGCTTAACCTCAAATGTAAGCCCCAACCTTTATCCTTATTGATTCCACACCTGGATCATAGCTTCAGCTTACTGAAGCCATGTTGTCCAGCTGCTGCCTTGGCATTGGCTTAGGGAGGACACTGAGCATTAGGTCTTGCACATTTTCTCCATGCCAAGGAGTTAGATCCTGATCAGAGGCTAATCAGTTTTCTCTAAGAGCCTTCTCCTTTTCATCATCCTGGATTCTTGTTTTCTGTAAGGGAGGTCATAAACCTGGCTCCTAAGGAAACATCCCTGATGTTGGGGAGCAATGCCCAGCCTAGAGTCCCTGCAGCTTCTCTAAGTTTCAAGACTGTACTTCCCGGCCCTTTCTCCTCCCTTCTCCCTTTCCAAATAAACACCAGCAAGGCAGCAAAGGTTGCAAAGAATAGACTGTAGCATGGAAAAGTGAGGTGCAGGCAGGGCCCATTCTGTGGGGCATTCCTGGGCAGCTGAGATGTCTTCACCTGGTTCGCTGCACGACAGCACATTTTATCAAAGAGCATAATGAGTGTTTGCTGCTATGGCCTCAGATGGTGTTTTGGTTACATAAACCATGTATTCAGGCAATCATTTGTAGTTATTTCCTCACTTCCTTGGAAAGCCAGAAGCTATAGTTTTAGTTAGCTGAATTCCCTCGTGTGCCCTTGCCCTGCTTGCCCCTGCAACCCAGCAGCTCAAGGAGGAAGACTCCATTGTCACTAAAAATGTTCAGTTTCCATGGCAATAGGAGCTGACATCACCAGAATTTTCTCCCCTCTCAAACACTCCCTCCCCTAACCACCTTCAAAATGGTTTTTTGGGGTTTTTTTTCTGAAAGGGTAAGGAAAAAACCCAAAACAACAGTTGTAAGTTAATGTTCTCCCTCAGTGTTCTGCTCAGACCTCCAAAAATCACATGAAGCAATTTGGTTTGAAGAGTGACGATGCCCCTCGTGTGCACAAACAACCAGGGCTGCAGATTCAGCTTGTTGATGCTCCCATTCCCAACTGCTTGCTGGTGACAGGAGGTTGCAAGCTCCCAGACGCTTCAAGCAGGCTGTGCTTGTCACCACCAGCTGTCCTGGTGGGAGTCCCTCTTCCCTTCCCTTCGTGATTAGGTCTTGTCTGTCGTCATTTGTTTCCCACAGTGATGGGTGTGTTTGGAGAGCTCGAACTGAGGCAACTTCAGAGGGCAGCCACCTCAAGTTGAGAGCCTATGGTGGTTTGAAAGTTGAGATAATGAGAAAGCTAATCAGATTGGAAATGTCAGCCAGACTCTATATGTGTGTGAAGTTAGGGGAAGAGTCATTTGTTTCTGGGCTCATACTCATCAACTTTCTAAGCCAGGCAGTTCTCTAGCAATGCAAGAGTGAACAATTGCCCCTGCTCACTCTATTCTGTGAAACAGTTGCATTCACATGTGGCTGGAGTTGATGCCACTGTCCCTCTAGGAAAGGAGATACCATCCCTCTATATATCTGACCTGAGCGTCTCCCTCACCTTGGGGCATGAATTCCATGTAGGGAGAGGTTGTTCTGCCTCTCATGATCCAAGTGCTGTAATTAACCATCTGTGCTGGGAATTCTGTCTTTGCCCTCTTCTGTGGCATCCCTGAGACATGTTAGGTAAATTAAGGGGCAGAGGACTTCACTATGTGTTGGGGGGGTGGGGGCAACGTGGTGTGTGATTGTGATTACCCGTGTGTCCCCAAAAATATGCCCAAAGCCTTTCTCTAACAAGTTGTTGCTTGATTTCCATTGACGGGGGAGAAGGTCTGTCTTTCACAGAATGCCGTCTTTACCTCTCCCCATTATCACAGTGGAGTGTGCCATGTAGATCTCAAACTGTGGTCAAATTCCATCCTGTCCTTACCTTTGGTGTGAGGAATGGCATTTTGGATATTTTGGCATTTTGAGATATTCTTGGGGTGTTCTTAAACAGCTTTTAAAAGTGGTGAATTTCAGAATAAGACAGAGCGTTCTATCAGTGCTTCAGTCTGTTTCAGTGCAATTGATTGTAATATTGTCTTACTATTCCTGCCTGAAATTTCCCGTTTCCTATAGCCAAGTATTGCAGTAGCCTGTCCATTCAATCACAGCACCTCACAGTCAATACATTCAGCTGCTTTCTTCATTGTCTCCAAGCCTGATTGGTTGGGGGTTTTTTTCCTGTCTCCTCTTCTGAAGAGAGAAAACCCCTTCCTATTAGTAGGAACAGTAAACTTTGTTCACAGATGTATGTTGCTTCCATTTTTTTCACACTGGAATACTGGAATACATATTATTTGCATTTCCAAAGCAGTTCATGCTGTTCTATCCCTGACTTGTCATCTTCATTTCTTTTCTGTTCTCCCAAAAATACGCCTCAACTGCAAAATCCATCAGTGACTTTTTTTAGTTTTCTGTCAGGTTGTGATAAATAAATAAAGAACAGAGTGGCAAGAATTGTGCATTACAGAAGTACATCTGCTCACAAATGAATCCCCATTTAGTGTTGCGTGTGAGGTTTATTACTTAGACAGTTTTTCTCCAGCTAATGTATGTCATGATGATTACGTATCATTCCAGCCATATCAACCTAATTACTTGTGTGAACTAGACTTGTAATCTCATAAGAAATTATAACACATTAGTTTGATGATGTCTGTTTTTCCTTACACTTGTATTGGGTATGGTTAATTTTGTTATCCACTTTTAATCCATAATCTATCCAAGATGCACATTGACAATTTCATCACTGTACTGTCACCAGCATCAGTCCTGTCACTGAGATCACTGTGTACTGGCACAACATCAGAATTCCTTTGACCCTTGGATGCTTTCCCAGTTTTCTGAGTCTAATCAAAAATTATCAGTACTGGTCCAGATCTTTTCTGGCCGTCTCTTTTAAAACTCTTGCATACAAATTGTCCAGACTTGCTTATCTTAGAAAATCCCTATTTAGGCACAGCCTGAAATACTTGATCACAGCTGGAGCTGAAATTAGCTCATTATGATCAATGGTGCACTTACATCATCTGACCTTCCCCAGAGGACTTTTATTTTAACTGATGTTTTCTGCCTTTTTTTACACTGTTAGCGACAATTCTGTTTTCTCGTTCCAAAACTTACACCATTTTATGTGTTCTTTCAGTTCTCATACAAATTTTCTACAAGTCCACCTCCTAATTTATATTCATGAGTATCACCTTCCCCTTTCCTGCTATTACGTTGCTGCTTTTGCTTTCACTCACGTTGTACTATCTTCTTAGCCTGTTCACCTTTCTTGTCTCTCCTGAAGCTTCTTGGATACCTGATAAATATTCCTAAACACTACTGGACTGAACTCCACAGTTCATGAATTGAAGTCTGACTAGTTTGACACTTGGAGCTATTTAAAAGACATGTAGGTGTGACTGGTGCTTAAGGACAGGGTTTAGTGGTGGACTTGGCTAGGTTGAATTGGACTCAATGATCTTAAAGGCGTTTTCCAATCTAAATGATTTTATGATTCTATGCCTGTTTCTGTATGCTTTCAAATTCATGGATATGGCCTCTCAAATCTACCAGATACACCTGATACCATTGATGACCTTACATAAGTTGGACATAACACATGCAATCAAGTTCTATAATATTTTTTTTAATGGACTTGATAGAAAACCCATCTTCCATTCTTGAATACGATTTTCTGTGATTTGTAAGGCTGGGAACTTCCAAGGAGATTTAGGTACCCCCAATGCATTGCTCAAATTTAATTCTTAGAGGTGAATTGAGAGAGTGCTTTTATCAAGAGAGCTAGTCAGCCTGTATTCTGGTGTGATGTGGACATACCTAATCACATTCACAGGATCATAGGTAATCAGGGTCGGAAAGGGCCTTGTAGGGTCTCCACTCCAATCTTGTTCAAAGGAGGGTCAACAGCAAACTCAAGTTAGAGTTGTCCAGTCAAGTCTAGACAACCACCACGGATGGAGATGACACCATTTCTCACCATCCCAGCCCCACTGCTGATGTATCTCTGTATCTAGTCTCAACCTCCCTTTCCTCTCTGTATTTATATTTGTTGTGTCTTGTTCTCCTGCCATATGGTACTGTGAAGATTCTGGCTTAAATTTCACTGCCTTGTAGGTACCAAGGAACTGCTGTTACGTCCCACCAAAATCATCTCCTCTCCAAACTGAACAAGCCCACATCCTTCAGCCTCTCCTCGCAGGAGAGGAGACTGTCCTGTCTCCTCACAGGACAAATGCTCCAACCCTGAGCACTTTGGTGACCCTCCACTGAACTTGCTTCAATTTATCGACACCTTTTATTGGAGGGCCAAAAGTGAATGTGCTACTTTAGGCCAAAAGTGAATGTGCTGTTTGGTCTACCGAGTGCAAAGTAAGGGGCATAATCCCTCCCTCATCTAACTGCTGCAACCCAACTGGTGCTTCTTGGCATGTCATTGTCCTTCCCTGCGTGGACCTGTCCTCCAGGGCTGGCAGCTCCTTTGCAGCCACACCACTGTCCATCAGTCCAGCCCAAAGGCAGGACATTGCATTCATCTGTTGAATTTCGTGAGGCTCCTGTCAGCCCATTTCTCTAGCCAGGAGGAATTCTCTATATGGCAGAAAATTAAGTCATAAATATTTTGTCACTGACTCTGTACTAGAAAATGCCATTTCTGACAGAGTGTGTTACTCCCCCTCTCTTTCTGTCCACTTGAGCCTCCCGACTAGGCTAAAATCCTTGATTTTAATATTCCTTTCATGCAGATTTTCCCACCAGGCCTTCCTAATGCCATTTAGGCATTATGCTTATAAAATGAACAATTCTTATTCTCTTTATTACTCAGGCCCCTGGCACTGGTGTATAGGCAACACTATTTTTCTCCTCTTTACATCTTTTAGTGCCTTGATTAGTTTTGTTCTTGACATGGAGGTTCTGTAAGAATTAACTCTTTTCCTAGTTTTATCACTTTCTCCTTTGGTCTTTTATTTAATCTTCTGACTGGTCTTTCAGTTCTCTAAAACCTGATTTTTCTTCTAATTAAATGCTAGTTAATATTTCTGCACAGGATTAGCCCAGTTCTCTGCCAGTCTCATGCTCTATGTGGCTGGCCAAGCCAGCACTTCATCACCAGATTCCTGCATCACCTTTTTGCCTGTTGGCCAGAATGTGCCACTAATGAGTTCAGTTGAATATTTCTTGTCCAACTTCTTCAGAAAGGTTCATAAATCCAAGTCTATAATATGTGGTACATCTCTCATGATAAGAAAAACAATTAGTTCTGAAACACATCATCGTGGGTAAATACTGTCCTTGAAGTCTGAGCGCCTTCCTAAATTTGATTTTCAATTTCACCTATAGTATGGCAGCATGGCTCTCCTGGAGCTCCATTTCTTTTCCAAAGCACCCTTTCCTTTCTGACTAGTTATGCAACCTTTGGGGAGAGGGTTTTTCACAGCTGAAGATCCCTTTTCAGACAAGCCTGATAGCCCTTTAAGCTTACCAGAACACTTCTTCTCACTCCCTGTCCCTTTTGCCTAGCTGCTTCTTCAGTAGTGCTTTATGCAGCTTCCACACTGGGAGTCTGGAAAGTATTTCTATTAACTGAGTTATTACTTTTACATTTTCCTTCTGATAGTTCTCTACTATCAGTTCTCTCTGTCCTTGAGTTCTGTTCTCCATAATTTCCTAGGTATGGCATCATTTCCAAAAACCTGGAGTGATGATGCCTCCCAAATTCATCCATCCAAGCTCTTTTCAAACATGTGCAGCACCACTGTGAACACCAACTTTCTCCTTACATGGAAAGCACGGCCCCAGGTTCATCCCTCTAAATTTCGGCCTAGGAAAGGGAACTGGCAGCTCTCTGAAGGATGAGGTACCAACCCCCCATTCCCAAATGCCCACCTGTTTCCAGGAAACAAATCCATCACTGCATGGTGCCCTTCCACACTGGGAAGATGCCTCTTAGCCCGAAACACACCAACTGGCCTTAATCTCACAAGATGGGGAAGTGTTGCCAATCTTCTGATTTTTCTTTGCTTTTAATTAACTGCAGTCCTTCAGGGACCTGGCCAGAATTTGCATAGTTATGACTTTAAAATCTCAGATCATTAAATACTTATTAGCAGCAGGGTAAACAGCAGAATGCTCAGAAAATCCTAGTTAGCTAATGTTCGATGCCAAATAGAAGTGTCTATAAAATTATGGCAAGTCAAAGAAAACTGTAATAAATATAGCAATTAGGTGTTTCAAGTAGTGATCAGAAAAAGATGGAAACCAGCAAGCAGCAGGCTAAATAGCATCTTAACTAAAGGTAGAAATAGCAGCAGCACAGCCCTCCCCTCAAACATGCACTCGCTTTTCCCTCCTTAATGATACTAATTATTTCATTTGCTTTCTCCCAGTAAAGCTATCCCTAGATGTGCAACATATTGAAATGAAAGCAGTCATCAAAACGAAATGAATCACACCAGAGAAGAATCAAAACAAGGAGGCAGCGCTACCCTGCCTGCGTAACGGGTAGTTCTCAATTATTGCCTCTGATTTTTTGCCTTCCTGAAAGCTAATTCCCTACCATGTGAATGTTAGGTTTCTTTAAAAAAAAAACAAAACACAAACCCCCAAAAAATGTAAAACCAGCAGGCTTATAGGACCAAAATGCAGGCATTATTTTTTATTTTCCTTTTTTTTTGTTTTTCCCCTAAGAAGTGAAATACAGAGCTCAGCCTGTGTTCTGACTCTTGGTTTTTAAAAGTGAGGCCCCAACACTCGCATTCAGTCATCTGAGCTTGGCGAGTCCTTCTGGCTTTCTTATCACAGTGTGAAAACCTGCTTATGTCTTTTCGTATCATGTCTCTGAAACTATTAAGAAACTCTGACATTTTCTCTTAGTACACAGTTTGGAGAGAAATCTGAGTGTTCCAGGGTGTGAAATAATCACATTCCAGGCAGCAAGGGACCAGTCTCACAGGCTCTGGAAGCTTTCAGCGGCTTTTGCTTGCACAGCAATATTTAAAAAAAAGTAAAAAAATATTTCGCACTGGAGGGGGGAGAGTTGCAGGTTATTTTTTTAAGAATACAAAGCATCACGGCTCAGGAGCTGACTGTGTAATTAGTAATTGATCTATAACTCCCTGAGGAAATGTCTTTTTGCTAACAGAATTATAGACTCTTTATTATTATTATATTTTATAAATGGGGAAAAAAAGAGTGTAATTTTTGCATTTCTTGTTTTACTAGCAAGGCTTTTTTTTACTTCTGTGTTTCAGTTTTCTTGTCAGCAGAGAGTTGTCTTTTTGCAGCATAATGAGCTCTAAATTTAAAAGAGATAAGCAGGACTACTTAGCTTAGTACATTGTGGTTTGCAGAGCAATTAGGAGGCCTACTGTGTGATTCCACTTTTTCTGTGGTAGATGTCGAAAGGATTTTGGATCACCTGTTTAGGGTGCATGTTGAAGCCTGGCCCCAGAGGCACCAAACTGTGCAAAATGGGTGCAAATGCACAGTTTGTTCTTCAGGTATCTATGTCTATATAGATATACCTATCTATCCCAAGAGAGCTGATGGGGGGTCGGTGCTGGGATCTGCCTGGCAGCCCTGTGCCTCTGGCACCACGATGTCCATATAGCAAAAGAACAGTCCAAATAATGAAAGAGTCTTTAACTTTTGCCATAGCCTGCTGGACCTTCGGGGAAAATAAGGATGTGGCTCCAGCTATAGAGCAAAATGGTGGGGGCATGGGGCAGAAATCTTAAAAGAATAGGTCTTGGCTGGGAGCCCTGCTGGTCTGGCAAGTAGTCTGTGTGCATCTGCTGCTTTGTGTGTGTCCTGTGGCTGCAGACTCTGAGATAGCCCTTTGCTCTTGCCCAGTGTCTGGTAAGACCTCATCAAAATCTCCTGGCCCTACTTCTAATGTATCCAGATGGATTTACAAGAGATTGGATTCATCTTCCAGCTCTCTTTGTGTACAACTCAGGCGTGTCCAGCCTTAGCAAGGGATGACAGGAGGAATCCTGGATGCCCCATACGCCCCATGCTCTAGATCTTTATCTGTGCTCTCGTTTTCCTGCTTATCTGTGCACTCTTCCTCCTG
Source organism: Ploceus nigricollis (assembly GCA_013399945.1). Lineage (NCBI taxonomy): Eukaryota > Metazoa > Chordata > Aves > Passeriformes > Ploceidae > Ploceus > Ploceus nigricollis. The sequence goes on from VXBC01004657.1 coordinate 222,127, forward strand.
CCTCATTGCTGTTACTCCAGTGCTGGTGGTCCCCACTATCCAGGCAGTTGTGGACCCCAGTAAGTGGATTTTATTGCCTGCCTTCCCTTTCCACAGCACAGATTCAGCTGATGGAGTCTCTGGGGTAGCCTGTCCAGCCCTGTTCTTCATGTTCCCTGCCCATTGCTACACCTCTGGCCACAGAGGACCAGGGCTGTGTGGATCTAGCAATGCACATGCCTTTTTTTTTTTTTACTTTCCTTCCCCTAGGATGGCTCAATAACGTAAGAGGGGAGATATGGGACCACTGGAGTTCATTGTCCAGTGCAAATACCAGCTTTGCTCCTTCTTTGTATTGTAGCCACAGTCTTTGAAGCCAGAGCAGAGGCAGGGAGACCACCTTCTTGTCCTGGTATGTATGACTGAAGTGGAAGAATTTAGGGGTAAACCAGTCTCCCACCAACCCACAAAATTCAGATGGAAGATTTGAGCTCATGTATCAGGGGCCAGACATTTTGGTGAATGGAGAGATGTCAGCACCAACCTTTGGCATAGATACCTGAATAAAATTTTAGTCAGGGAAAACCGATGGTCTTACATTTTTCCTATGGACTCCTATGTTCTAGATCTTCAAAGTGGTAGAAATTCCAGTTTGCAAAATGTGATTGCCAGATCAAGGAGCCAAGGACAGAAAGGCATATTCCTGTACACAGAAGACATTGACTACATCCCATCTAGCCATGGTATAGGTACACACCAGTCTCTGAGCCCTCACATAGCTGAGAAGCTGAAGGAATTCAGAGCAGAGACCAATCAAAGTCTTGTGACCTTGTCATATCAGGTGGTCATAGATGTAGGGATCAAATGGAAGTCCACAGGCAGAAAAAGCTTCATTTCCCACAGAGACCCATAGCAAGTCTGAAATTACAGCTAGAAAGTCACAGCCATGAAGATTTTGGCTTCAGTGCCAAACCTAAATTTATTTGACAAAAAATATGAATTGATTAGTCTGCAGTTAATTAGGTTTCAATTGAAAACTTCTATCAGAGAAGGGGAATTAGGCAGCTTTTGAATTTGACAAAAACATACTGGCTTTGTGTCATAAGAAAAATACTGCCTCGGTATTTTTCATGAATGACTTCAGAAGAGGTTTTAAATACCATTTCTTGGCTGCTAATTTTCAGTAAATAGAAGTTCAGAAGCCAAGATTAGTAAAGTTAATAAGTATTTGATAAAGGTATAAGGAGATGTAAATATGAAGAGGTAAATGGTAATGTTTGAACTGTTTTAATAATGGATTTCATTGAATGTAACTGCAAGGTAGCAGCTAGCCAGGCATTGCATAAGTGTATTACCTTGGGTCACACGTGCAGCAAATAAAGTCCGAATTTTCTGGACTCCTTACATGGCTCTTGTATTGTCGTTATGTCTATTTTAGATAGCCTTAGCTTTATTCTCCCTCCTGCTGGTCAGTCTGCTCTCCTGTGCCTGGCACAGAGCCACGCTGGCCGTGCATTTCTGCTGCTGGACAACGAGTGCTGCTCCTCTCGAGTGCCAAAGCAGATCCAAGCCCACTCTGGAGCTCACAGGTGCAGAGGACTAAAGAAGTGCCAAGCTGTAGCTGATGAAGCAGTTCTGGTGTTATCGAGGCCTCACGAGCACTGAAGGTTTCCATGCCCTGTGTCCCTGTGCACTCGCTGTCTGCTCCAGTGGCGTGACACGGGACAGAGGGACACGAGACCAGGCACATTCTGGACAAGGTCAGCGTGCTAACAAATTGCTCACTTGTTCCCCTGCAGTTCCTCTGTTTAACTCCAGATCCTTTGTGTGTTCAGCTGAGCAGACTTACCTAAATGGAAAAATACAAAGGAAAGTCAAGGGGCAAATGGAAAAAGTGGCAATTAAGAAGAAAGATTAAAATGAGAGGTGGAAATGTTGCAGGCAGGTGTGTGTCAGAGGGATGTAAAGAGGCAGGGAGCAGATGGGATGCCTTGAGAGTGGGGAGGGAGGCAGAGCTCAAGCGGAGAGGTGTTCCCTCCCAGGCATCCCCCTGCTTCTGCAGGATGAACCCCATGCATGCAGGCAGTGCTCCTGTCCCTTTTCCCAGCCTGACAATGTTCCCAACATGCATCAGTCTTGAGCTGTGTGGTGTGAGGACACTGCCTGTGCCAATCCCCTCTCCTTCCAGAAGAGTTTCATGTGAAAGGTTTTGAAAAAGAAAACCTCTAGCAAGGGAAGAAGAATTACTGTAAATATTCAATTATCTTGACAGCTCAGGGCTCAAATTCCATCACAGATGAGAAGTTTGTCTTATTTAGCATAGTTTAGACTTCTGAACCTGTCCTTCTACTCACCCATTCACCCAAGAGGCCACAAAATAATTTAGTGATGCCAGAAATGAGCTGCTGTTTCCCTCAGAAGAGATGCATATCACCCTGTTCCCTCATGATAAAGGGGAAGGACTCACACCCAGCACAGTCTTTTTTTTTTTCTTTCCTCCCCTTCCCACATACTAGACTTTGTCTGACTGCCCCCAAACCTTAAAGAATTTATGGTGTTTACTACCAAGGCATGTCTTAAGTAGCCAAGAAAGAGAGGAGAACAAGATGAAGGGTAGTCAGGTAATGGGGGCTACCCTCACTCATGGCACTGAGCTGCTACAAAGCAAGGACAAGGAGTCTGAGAGTCTCCTGGAGTTCAACAGGTGGCAACCATTTTGTACTAGCTGTAACCTTACCTTGGTTTACAAACACCCAGCAAACGCAGGGTTCTGCAGGTTGCTGATGTGATAAGGATCCAAACCCCAGCTTAACAAGAGTCCAAACAAGCACAGTACACCTGACCCACCACCACAAGGTCTCTAGACACAAGAAATGTGAACCTGAAATAAACCTGCTGGCAGCTTCTGACTGATTGCTTTTTGTGAGGAGTCCCTTCGACTCTGTGTCAACCTGACATCACCCCCACGTATGGCATTAGGAGATGGGGTTCAGCCCAAACCTAGAGGGGGTTAAGTGTCCAGGGTTTCCAGGCTGTAGGGAGCAGGGCTAGCTGAAGAATGATAATAACAAAAAGAGCTGGGCTAGCAACCCCTGAAATGCTGCAGATGCCTGCAGCCTCCAGCAGAGTCACTTAGAGATCCTATTTCATTGGAGAATGGAGGCAACATTTGGATTTTATCAGTTTTACCTACACAGAAGATGGGTGGGTTTTTGCTGATCAATGGAGTTTCACTGCACCTTGGTCATCTGCATTGTGTGGGCATGCTACCATTGCACTAAGAGAAGAGTGAGCATAAGCTGATGCTGAAGTGATCACTAGAAATGAAAAGGCAAAAATGAGCAGCTCTAATGCAAAATTACACTGGAATTGCATCAAAGTTGTTTGGATACAATCTGCGTGACTACAATAGCCATATCTCATCCGCAGGGACTTAAGCATCCTGGATTTCTCTGTTATTACAGCCAAGACCAGGAGGCCTCAGGAAGAACTGTAGGCAGAAGGGGTCTGTTCATCAAGCTGGAGCCTCCTAGGGCTGAGTTCATTTTTGTTACAAGTTGCTCTCTAAAAGATTCAGTGTTTGCCCTTTTCTAACCCATCCTTGGGAACAGCCTGCTGTTTTCCCTGGCAGTGTGATTGTCTGTTCAGCTTTTTTATCTGGCTACAGTGGAACATAATGGCAGTAAATCTGTGGCTCTGGCCACTGAGGGCTGCAGGAGGCTGGCTTGCTGCTGTCTGAACCACAGAGCTGAGTTAAGGCAGTATTTGTCTTGTGCTGAAAGGACCCACGGTCACTACTTGGATGACTGATAATTTTCTAGTGACACAGGAACTGTACTATATAGGTGGCAAACTCATTCCAGCTAGGAGAAGGCAGTGATGGTTAAGGTTACTCACATGCTATAGCCACAAGAGGACAAAACCCAAATGGTTTGAAAACATTTTAAAATTAATTTTGCTTGGTTGAGGCTAAGAGAAGATGTCACCTCCATTTCATGTCACTCCTAGCCCTGTGCTTTTCCCCTGTGCTTGGTTTCTCTGAGTATTATTCAGGACTTCTCATTTGGCTCCTCACAGTTCAGAAAAAAATACTTTCTGAAATTAGATGTATTTTGGGCCAACAGCTTACTTGGCATTTGACTCTTGTTTTGGGTTGTTCTGCTACTGCTCAAATTCTTTTTTTTTCTTTTTTTTCCATCAGAGGCAACCCAGTTCTCTTAGGAGATAAGTGTTTTTGGGAGAGGAAAGGAAGTTCAGTGGGACTTCACCGAGCTTGAGGCCTTTATGTTTCTGTGCATATACATACCCCCACAACAGACTGCAGCGTGGGGGTTCCTGCAGTCAGGAAGCTGCTTCTGTGTGTCAGCCCTCTGTGAAGAGCTGTTAGCTCATGCCCTGGGAGCAATACAACTCTGTCTGTAGTGTGCTTTGCCTGTAGCTGTAATTCCAAAGTTTCAGCAGGTCTGTCTAATTCTTAAGCAACAACGTGCTGATGAGACAGTCATGCTTTATTTGGAGCAAGGTTGCTCGGTGCTTACTGAAGGCCCTTTCACTGTGTGCCTTCGCACCACACAGGGACGTCCTGTAGTTATCTCCACGCGTTTACATCTCTGCGTTCCTCCTCCTTTCGTACCTGCTTTCCAATTTCATCTGACTGCATCCTAAGCCTCTGTCTATCACTAATTCTTTCTGTAGGCTGGTTGAACATTTCTGCTTGGTTTGGGGTCGGGGCTTTTTTTGGGCGTGGGAATATTTTGATTATCTGCATGAAATCCCTTGTCTCTTCTTCTGCACTTGGTATATGTGGAACTGACAGCTCCAGGGAGGTAAATGAATGCCACTGCATTTCAGAGGAAGAATTATTTCATGCAATTACCCTAAAAGTGCAGGAGAGAACAGACTGAAAGGAATGAGGGAGAGAAAGAAAGAGAGCATGAGAGAGGATAATCACAACACTTCAACAGGTTTACCCCATCGTGTTTGAAAATCTATCACTCTGACAAGTCCCGTTTGTGAAAGGTGTAGACAGATAACCAGGCATTAGCTCTTCAAGGTCCTCTTGAATGGAGGGTAATCTATAAAAGGATCGGTCCACTGCTCCATTTCACTCAATGCCTCTCCCTGATTATTTTTTACAGACTGGCTGTACCCCATTTCCCTCTCACTTTAGCTCTCATTTAATTCTCAGCGATTCCTGGTCAGGGGGATTTGGGTAAACTTTTGGTTGACTTGTGGGTCTTTCTGTATAAATTATGTTTTTGCTCTGAGAAAGGGTGCAGTAACAAAAGGCTGTCCCCCCAGTCCCTTCCTGTCTCTTGAGTCTTGTTAAAAGGCCAAGGAAAAGGGAACTTTTTGTAGTTTCATTATTCATGTCTGAGAAGAGATTCAGTAGAAGCAGTTCCTGTCCTGACTCTGCTGCTGTTTCACCTGCCAACTTTGTCACCCTCTTGATCCCATGCGCAGACCAGAGTTACCCAAGGGAAGCTGGTGACGACAGCCCATGTCCTCCTGGGGGCCTCATGCATCTCTCTTCATGAAAACATGAAAGATGATTTGAGGTTCTCAGGTGGAAGTTTCTGGACAGGATTATCATTATATCATTATAATTATCAAATTATCATTATAATAATTTCCCGCCATGCTTTTAAAGAGAGAGGACATTTGCCGTAATGGATGAGGAGAGAACGCGGGGCTAAGGATTGCTGGGCCAGGTCACTTTTTGTCACCTACACCTCCTGCTCTTGCAGCAAAGCCAATGCATGAGTCACACCTATTTGCACTTTGAGGTTATTTACAGCACATGTTGTTGGGTTAGGCAAGCTAAGGTCTAGCATATGAAGCCTATGTCCTAAAATTAGGCTTTTCTCCTTTTGGTTGGTGTCAAAAAGGAGTGATTCACAGCCATGGGGGAAGCCTTTCCAGCTAGTCAAAGCAGTTAGTGCTTTAAGTAAGAGGGTTTATTTCCGTGTGAGATAAAGCAAGTTTAGCTGAAGCTGCCTCCCGAGACCACACCCTGCAGTGGGAGATGAGGGGAACGCAGGGAGCACCCTGCTGTGCTGCAGGTAACTCCCAACAAAACTGGCCCCACGGCTCCTGTCCTGCTGGCTTTGTGTGCAGTGGCCACCCCATACATGTGCCCTGGCCAGGAATGCCAGGATGAAGCTCAGGCTTCATCCCCATAACTTCCAGAAACTCTTCAATGAAGAAATTATAAACCTGTGGCTCAAGCCAAAATTCTGGATTCTTTTAAACTTTCTTTTTCTCTCTTTTTTTCTCTCTCTCTCCCCCTCTCTTTCCCCTCCTACAGGATGGTGGAGTACTCCCTGGATCTCCAGAACATTAACTTGTCTGCAATCCGTACTGTCCGTGTCCTGAGACCCCTGAAAGCAATCAACCGTGTGCCCAGTAAGTCGTGCTTCCCCCCCACACCCCTCAGCTCCGCTTGTGGGGAGGACATGATCAATAAGGCTGCCTGTGCTGGTGGTGTCCCAGCAGGTACAAAATGAATAGAGGCTTCTGTAGGGTGTGTGCAGGCTTTTCCTCATCACAAGGCCGAGAGGTGTTGTTGGATGGGCAGAAAAACAACAGTGTCCCAGCATATCTGCCCTGGTCATCCTTGTGCATGCCCATGTTGATGGAGCTTCAGGAACCGAAGGTGAACAATATGGAGTATTGGAAGTGGTTTTTCTTTCTCTTACTGTGAAAGACATCACAGGTTTAATGAAGTCTGTAGCCTCAAAAAGGCCTATGTGTGAGGTCTGGACAAGGATGAGCTTCAGGAATCAAGGAGAATTAGTTTGCTCAGGCTTTCACAAGACCTTCCAGATCCTCTCATATGAAAAATTTTCATGCCATTACAGGTTAGGGGCATGTAGCACTGACTCTTTTTTTTTTTTTTCCTCCTCACCTTCTGCTTTGTATTCTCTCTTTTGTGCCATCTATCCCCCCTGTGATCTGTTGTGTGTGTATGAGCCAGGCCTGGGGCTGCCAGGGCTGTGCCCAAGCCCAGATGTGTCAGCCCTGGGAGACTTCAGGCATTTCTTCTGTAATTTTTTCAGTCTTACAGAATGGCAGGAAGCCTCTTCGCTGTTCTCCATAATCTCCCGGATTAGGCTGTCTGCAGTGGCTAGGACCTTGCCAGAGCTCTCCTAATCCTTCTCTCAAACTCAGATGCTCCTTTTTCTTTTCCAGACCTGAGAAAGTTTGCACAGTTGACCTCCTAATCTGCATCATATGTTTTCCCTTGTGCCAAAGTAATTTTCATGATGTCACCTATTTCTTGAACATGCTGTGGAGGTGGATTTCAGAGACTCTGGCTTCATGCAAAGCCCTTCTATAAGAGGATCTTGTCCCTCTTCCTGGATGTACTTTTATCTTTGAGCAATAGCTCTGAACAGAAAGTGCTGAAAGGTATGAAAGAGAAACTGAGGCACAGTCCTGTGTGCCCAGCATGGCAGGAGGGGACCAGACAAAAGAGCCACTGGTTGGGGCACTGGGAGAACACCCAGGAATGTAACAGGTCTATCATGGGATGATAAAGGTGAGGTTCAAGAGAAGCTTTTGGCTATTCATGGTCAGCAAAACAACCCGCCCTCAGTCTGTCTCCATCTCTCTGGTGCTTCTCCAGAGAGGAGAGGACTGGGAGCCAGCCCTGGTCCTGGGGTTGATGCCTTGAGAGGCTACCTAGAACAGAGGCTAGATGGTGTTAAAGGAATAAAGTAGGTACTTATTAAAAGGCCTTCAAAAGATAAACCTTGGGCAGTACAAGAGCCCAGCCATGGCTCCACCCAAGATGGACACCTGATCAGGAGGTTTCACACTTTTATAAGTTTTGGTCCATTTACATATTGGGGTTAATTGCCCAATTTCAGCTTCAGGTTATGAAGTCCCATCCTCCCAGATTGCTCTCCTCAATCCACCGTTGTTTACAAATTTTGGGCCTGAAGCTGCAACAGTGTCCTTGGCTCTCAGGCTGGAAAAGGATTGTTTTGTGTAATTGCCCTGTGAAGAGAACTTGCTAACACTTTATATGAAGTTCAGAGTTACACACTAAGGCAGTACAGAATCTAGAAAATATGAAAGCTAAAACTTAAGGCATCACCTTTCTGTGAGGGGGTGGCCTGGAGTGCATGGCAGACTCACCCCTTCCAGGAAGATATGGGCAGCTACGTGAGAGCAGCACCATCCACACGTTGTGCAGCCTCCTTTCCTCCCTGCTTCATCAGGCGCGCCGTGAGTTTGTGCTCAAAGACTGCTTTGAGAGACTGATCTCTGTTATCAGGGTAGACTTAACCTTGGAGGCAAATGGAAACATCTGGAATGACATCCAATTAACTCTTACAGGTGTCTGCCATTTTAATTGCTGCACAAAGGTGGTCAGGAAGAGAGCTTGCCTGGCAGAAACTTAAGGCTCTCTATTATTCCTATTTATCTCCTGGAACAGCCAGAGCTGCCCCAGGGAGGAACAGTGTGAGCCACATCAAAACTGGCCTGCTCCATCCATGCAGAGGTACCAGAGGTGCTTTCCATCATCTTTCCTGACCCTTGCAGAGCAGATGCCATTGAATTTTTCCTAGCTGTCCCTGCCCTGACACTGCCTGTTTGCTCTTTTCATCAGTATAGAACTACACCTGTGTGAAATTGATGCTGTTTTAATTTCCACTCTGTGGTTAAACCTTTATGTATTTTTCTTGCTACATAAATCTGTGGTTATATGCAGAGAGTGTTTTGGAAGAAAGACATCCTGCTATTAATTAAAACAAAAAAAAAAGAAAGAAACTGGATTCCCTGGGAGAGGAAGCATTGACTTGAGGGCTGAAAACTAGCAAAGAGGCTGTAAACAAAGGTTTGTGATAAATGGGAAAGAGCTGCATTAGAAGAAGGTGCCTAGTGGCCTACAACAAACATAATTAATGGGACCTTTGGCCACAAATCTTTTTTTAATGTCTTTTTAAAGTTCTTCATTACTAATCTGAAGCAAGAGGAAAGTCTATTAGTGAGATGTACTGATGATACCAAGCTGGAGGGGTTGCAGGTGCTACCAAAGAAAGTGGGAAATAGGACAGCAGGAGGCAGAAGGAGATCGAGGTCATGGCTGTGAGTGTGAGATGTCTGGGGAGAGGCAAGGAGTGGGGGGTGGCTAATCCCAGAGGCAGATACTCGGCCAGGTTCAAAAGGCTGTGGTGGGACAGGGGGGCCCAGTGTTCACCTTGAGCATTTCAAAGGCTTCCACACAGACACTCAGGTAGGGACTGATTTCCACAGGGAAGTCTGGCTGTGTGGACTAAACAATGACAGTTTATTATCAGGAGAATAGACAAAATGATTAGGAACCTGACTGATTAGAACACAAGTGGAAGAGTGCTCAAGTGGTCTGTCAGGTAGATTATTTAGCACCCAAAGAACTCTACTAATCTGTCAGTGTTTGAAAAGTCCACATATTTATGTGAGAAATTTCTGGAGAAGTTGGATAGAAATTTTGTATTACATGAAGGAAAAAGAAAAAGGCAATAACAGAAAATTAGAAGAGAGGAAATTCAGAAGGAATTTCTAAGGAAACAGTAGCAACATGGCAGAGGAAAAAGTTAAATAAACTTATTTTATATTCGTAGCAGGTGGGCAAGGCTGAAGCTTAAATGCCCAAATTACCAAATTGGATGTGTCTAAATTCTGCTTACGCGTGCTCATTTGCAACATGAAACTACTGAAAGCCCTTGCTCACAGTGACACTGCTGAGGCTTTTAAACAATATCCCACAAAGAGCTGTCAAATTCTATTTACTCATTATCTGTGGTATAAAGGATGCATGTAAGGATGTAAAGCCTCTCTGAGTCATGATAGAAGAAGAAAGGGACAACCAGTGTAACCAAAAGGTGGTAAGTGTCCATTGAGAATGGCAGTTTCTACCCAGTTTGTAGTTAAGGCTGTAAAACTCGCTGCCACAGGAAGTGGCACTGTGCAAGTAAAGGAAGTAAAATGGGATTTTCCAATGGGATTTTCCCATCCCTGGAAGTGTTCAAGGTCAGTTTGAATGGGGCTTTGGGGGACTGGACTGGCGGAAGGTGTTCTTGTCCATGGCAGGGAGGTTGGAAGTAGATGATCTTCAATATCCCTTCCAAACCAAACCATTCTATGAGAACTCACATGGAGACACTTCTGGATTTAAACCTCCTTTGGGGTTACAGCTGATCTTTAGCTACCAGTTATCAGCAATTGAGTGCATTTCTTGCAGTTCTCAGCAGGATGTGCTACTGACCATTTCAGATTTCCTGTCTGAAGCAGTCTGGGGTTCTGCCCTGCCTGATCATTCCTCCATTCTCACGCCATCTGTGGAGCGTGCTAGAGAAAACACGAAGCACCCTGGTCTTGTAATATGTATCACACCTTCATTAACATTCCCTCTTATTTTTGCCTTCCTGACTACAACCCCAGGAATTCTGCCTTTTGGAGTAATGTTTGAAAATACAGGAAATGAAATATCAGAGATTGGTCTGGTCTTATTGCCATGTGATTCAACTCCATGGCAATGAGTTGGTGTGACAAGCCCTGCAAGTCACTGAATCAGTGTAAAGAGTAAAAAAATACCCTCCAGGTCTCTGTCAGAGGTAGCTGCCTTCTGCACTGGGCATGTCTGTGTCCTGGTCTTGGGGTGAAATTCCACATCCATTTGTTGTTATCCTTTTGTAATTGTGTGGCAGGTTGCTGGGTGAAATACTGCTCTTTGTGCTGGCTCTTTTTTTGTTACTTCTTCTCAAGGCAAAGCACAAGGTTTGGGGGGGAAGCTGGCTTTGTTTTATTTTTGCCTGCTTTTGAGCAGTGAATCTGTGATCATTTCTGATAATTTGAATTTCTTGCTCTTCTTTTATTAAGTTTTTTTGACATAAAAGAAGGAAATGTTTCTTCATTTTACTCTTTCTTGTCACATTGGCCTTATGCAAAGAAGAGCCCTTGCATTATGTTTGATGTCTTCCAGTTTCCACTTACAATTTAGTAGCTGATTCATCATTTGGAAGCAGATTTCTTCAGCTGGGTGCACTGTATGCAAGTGAAGGAATCTGTTGCAAAGCAACTTTACAGAGTAGAAAGTATACATATGTGCTAATACTCTGTCTGTAAGTACAGTAATATTTATGTGGAGTTATGGGTATTAGAAAAATAGCATTATATGCTTATTATTTGGTGTGCAGGAAATAAAATTTCAGATTTGTGGGTAGTTCTGGTTTTTCTAAATGGGTTTTTTTTCAGTCAGAACAAAAATAATCTTTTCCCATCCATTTTAATACAGCTTTATGCTGCCTAATTTTAGAAGGTTTGTTTCATTTAATGTTTTTTCTTATACTGGATCCTGACAAAAAAGTCTAAAATCAGAAATCCTTAATCATGCCATTCTAGTATAAGGATGCTTTCCTCTCTTCTTGTCCTCCTTTTCTTTTTGCTAAATGTTTTAATAACTATTGCATTGTTTTTATTTCAATCAAATAGCATTTTTTTTCCTAGTACAAGTGCTGTGTATAAAAAAATCTTGGTCTAGTTCCATGTTTCTTTATTAACGATTGTAATTATAGTAGCTCCATGGGTCCAAATAGACTGGAGTTTTCTTCTTTTCTTCTACAGATCTCAAAGATATAAACTATGGCTTGTTATTTTTAATCTTTCTTATGCTTCACACCAGGTTAGTGGGACCCAGTGAGTGTCACCAGCAGACTCAGGAATACAACTGACATCTCTTAACTCCTAGGTCTGCATTCATCTCACTAGACCAAAGCCCCAAAATAAAAATAATCTGAACCATCTGAGTGCTGAAATGGGAAAAGCAGATGTTTAACCTGTATATGCCTGCTTTAAATCTGTATTCCACACCAAGGTACCTGTGCTTGGCGCTGTAACAGTGCCTAAAACAGAGTAAGCTGGCTACGAACCCCGCACTTGGCATGGGGGAAAAGTGATGACATTTACTTCTCTAAATGTGTTTTTGACGAACTAATTTCACTGATGAGCGTGTGTGAAATGAGCTTCTGACTGAGATATATGAGGCTGTAAAGGAGTCTCATTTACAGCTAGATCAGACAAAACCCAAGCACATTTGACAGGCACAGTCCTGCCCTAGCAGTTGGAAATGCAAACGGATTATGAAATTCCTCTTCTAAGTGCCCCCCATGGGGTCTTTGCTTCAGATGCTTTAGTGTTTTTGCAAGAGGACTTGCTTCTTCTCTTCCAACACTGATTCCCTTTCAAAAATGTACTCTGCCAAATGACTCTTTTGGAAGTACATTTTTCCCCCTCTCAGCTTTATTTGTGAAGCAACAGCTGAAACTCAGATACTGTTGATTTTTCCGAATATTTAAACTTACCCAACTCACAGTTCTTTGTATGAGGTGCTCTGTAAAGACTTATTATCACACCTCAGTGACAAACAAACCACACTCTCAATCATGTGCTAATGTGTACACACAGAGATTTATCCACATACAGCCTGAGCAGGTTAGTAAGGGCACAGGAGTGATGCTCTCTGGCAGCACCCATACAAAAAAGTTAAGAGGTCACAAAGTCCTGTTCATTCCCTGATCAGACTGTGTGACTGAAATGTATTTAAAGGTGAAGCTGCCAGCTTTCTGTGGGGGACAGATCAGAGATGGAATTGTACTCAGAGCTGCACTATCCTGTCTGTGCAGCTCTTTATCAAGTGTCTCTATCTAGTCAAGCCCTAAATTAGATGGGCATGCTCAGGATAAAGGGAAACCGTGTGAAGGGGAGCAGAGCAGAATGAAGATCAATAGGATGAGAAAAAGAAGGGGGGCTGGAAAGAGAAATGCACAGGAGGCAAGTAGTAGGGTTGGTCAGGCACAGCACATGAAGGCCTGAGGCACCTCTGTGTGTAGGATAATGCAGAAAAGTGGTGGGGAGGAAATCAAAACTGATACAAAGTCAAGGACAATATAAAGAAGATCTATTGACTCACAAATATGCTGGATGGGTTTGCAAATCAGTGCTTCTCTGAAGCTTTTTAACAAACCAACTGGTCTGTAACCAGACCCACATTTTGCAGGGCTGGAGGAATCCCTCATAGAAGCCTAGAATGGTTTGGGTTGGAAGGGACCTTAAAGATCATCTCGTTCCAGCCCCCCCAGCTGTGGGCAGGGACACCTTCTACTAGAGCAGGCTCCTCAGAGCCCCATTCAGCCTAGCCTTGAACACTTCCAAGGATGAGGCATCCACAATTTCTCTGGATGTTCCAGTGCCTCACAGCTCACAGGAATCAATTTTTTCCTGTACTTAATTTAAGTCTTCAGTCACTGAAGACAGGCTCCAATTTTATTTACTTCTTGTCTGATCTCAGTGCTGTTTTTCATGTGGATTACAAGTGTGCAGTGTATTGCCAGGTGTTTAACTGGGCAATCAAAGTAAATTTTGGAGAAAAACCCCAAAACATAATGAAAATTATATTCCTTTTTTAATGTAGCATCATGGCATGGCAAGGAGCTGGGAAACACTGAAATGCAGGAAATAGAGACCTGGAACTGTTTTGTTTTGTATGATATATTGCTTAGTTTCTATTTTTTGTGATCACAGGTCATGGGAGAAAGTAATATTTCCTTCTCTGAACCAGTCCACTTCATTTCACTATTATTAGCAAATATTCAAAAGTCACTAATTGTGGGCTTGTAGGTTTTTCAGATGGCTTCAAAGCCATGGGAGTTCAATAAGGAAAAACAATCACAGATTATAATTATTTATTTTTCCTATGGCTTTCAGACCTTTATACCTGTGAGTCGTATTTTTTTTTCCACCCATAGTAGTGGGGAATAAAAACTTATCTCCTTTTTTTTTTTTTTTGCTGTAATCTGAGATTTTCAAGTCATAGCAAGGTTTCCCACCTGAAGGTTTCTGCCATGCATCTGAAGACTGATGATAAAAATCACAAGAGTCTGTAACAACACTTCAGAATTTGTGTTACTGAAAGTACAGCAAGACTGGAAAAAACCAAACCAAAACATTACAGAAACCAGTCACAGAAAGACCTTTGATGGAATCCTTATTTCTCCCTTCTCCTGTAGGGGAACCTGCAGAGCCAGAATTTTAAAAAATGCTTAGTGCCTCACAGCTCCCATTGTGACAATTCTGCTGCCTGTTCAAACAAGCTCAGCCTCCAGTGTACACAGCAATCACGAAAGCCCAGCCATGTATTTTGCTGCCTAAATGGGAGCTGAGCTGTTTTGCAAAATCTGTCCCATGGGACCTATCAAGCAATGGATACCATGGAAATGTGAGCAATAATGACAGTGTATTATGGGGTGAATGATACTGTCATATTACACTAATGCAAATGAAACTTTGTGTGTGGGGGCAAGGCAATTTACAATCATAACCTTAAATTTCTCTATCTTTGTGTATTTTGGGACCGATTCTCCTGTTCACACTCATTTCACGTAATGTCGTGTCATTGCCTGCAGTAGAAAGAAACATGATTCATGCTAGTCACAGCAAGAGGAAATTAGCCCTGTTAAATCTTACCCAGAAGTTGCATTAATGCTGTTTTACATAATATTTTGCATTATTCTGTCCCACTTAGCACTAGAGATGTGTAAAGAATTTAAGGATATTTATAGAACGGAGGCAAGTGGCTGGCAGCCACAGCACTGGAGTTGACTTTTGTCCCTGGTGTTAGGTGGCTCCTGCAATTCTGAAAGAAAAGCTGGCACTGTATGTTTTTAATAGACTCTTCACCAAAAGTGAATGCAGTCATCACTGCAGTGATAAATGGGGAAAAAATGAGATGATCAGTGAATGAACTACTGTAGCAGGTGGTAGTAGGTGTTGCTTATTAGATGTTCAGTATTACAAAAAAGAACAGAATGACAGTAATCCCCCAGAGAGACACCTCTCTTAAGAAATAATCTGACACCTGTCATCACTTTCTAAGACAAGGTTGCTTAACAGTCCAGAGCTTGCAAGGGGATAATGGCAAAACAGTGAAGAAGGGGGCTACTGACTGGGACCTTTGCCTGCATCCATTTCTGCTCATCTCATGGATTATGTGGCTACCAGCCATGCTGTGGTGGCACGTACTGAATGTGACTGCTTGTGGAGGAGTTTTCAGTTGTTATCTGTGAACCTTAGCTGGGCTTACAGCACCCATCATAAGGTGCAGCCTGCTGCAGAGCTTGGGTGTCTCCTTCATTTTGGAGCTTGGACTGTGGCCACTCTTTTTGCAGAAATGTCAGCATTTAGGTGTCAAGGTAAATGCTCTGGATTTTGCTCTGCTCTCTTTCTTGAGGCCACTGCAACCGTGGGGTCAGGTCTGCAATTAGGAGGCTTCACTTCTGAGCTTGCTTCTTCACATCACCTGGCAGCACCACCTGAGCCTCCTTTGGCAGCCTGCTGAGCACTGTGGCTCTGCAGTGCCTGTGTGTTTATTTGCTCCTCTTCCCCTCCAAGGAAAACAGCTTATCTCTGGTTTCATTTGCACTCCCTTTTCAGTGGTTGTTTTAGCTGAACGTCTGTTGGGAGGTGTTTTAAGTGGTGCATTTTGCTTCCCTTCTTACTTTCCTTTTTCATGCTCATGACCTGATCAGCTCCATGTCTTGCTCTCTGACTGAGGTCAGGTCTGTGTTAGCCCCTGGATCCCAAGGGAATTGTTTCTAGAGCCTTGGAGCAAGCTTAAAGAGATTTTTTTCCTCTTATATAAGTGTACTCTAAACCTAGTCTGGAAAGCTCTGTTCCAGCAGGGTGAAGTTCTGGCCAAGTTTTTTTTCTGGAGTTTGTCTCTCTTTTGGTTACCTCAGGCTTAAGCTGAGAAGTACCTTGAAAGTAAGGATTAGGGACACTTAATGTTTAAACTTCAGTATTCTAAGGGAAGTCATTGTATGAAGATGAGGATTGGTATGCCCATGCTACTGAGAAAATGAACAACAGTTCTCCATACTGGCTGAAGCTTTATACGTGCTGGAAATGTCATGTTTTGGTCTCTTCTGTGGTTACACTGGGGAGTGACAAAGATAATTTGAGGTTATGTCATCAATAGGCTGTGTAGGATGAGGTGCCTGAGCCAGTCAGGGATGCTAAAAGGCTTTGCTTGTCAGTAAGGCAAGAGTGGGGATTTGGTGAGGAACTGACCAGTGCTCCTGAGCTATGGATCATGCTGACCACTGCAAGTGCTAAACCCCCAGCTCTAAATGTGTCCTGCAAATGCACCCAGAACCTGACAAAGAGATTGATGGGAAGCTTTACGTTTCTCTGAATGAGGCCAGTGTGTCTGGGGCAGTTTTTCCTTAGCAGCAGAACTGGCTTAAGGTCTCTCAGTACCTCATACTGTCAAGTGGACCCGTCTTTCCACAGAGTTGATTTAATTTGGGTCTGGCCATCCATCCGGACACGCTCTCTCTCTTGCCTTGGTGCAAAGCAGGTGGTGATGGTTTACAATGCGAGTGAGGCTGGCTTTGCAGCTTGAGGACAAAGCATCTGGAGCTGCATGCTGGCTCTTCCAGCTGAACTCCTTTAGCTTGCACGTGTTGTTTGCAGAAGAGGCCTCAGTTAGAAGGAATGCATCAAAGAGAAAAGTTCTGTGTGGCCAGGGAAGCTGTGGGTTATAGTACAGCTCAGCTTGGCAGTGTGTCTGCTGTTGGACCTGCAGCTGATTGGTGTCTCTTGGTAGTGTTTGGCCCAAGTTGGAGCTGATGTTTATGAATGCAATGTGTGAAATGACAGCTAAGCCTTGGGTCAGCAGGAGATCAGTGAGGACAGCCACAAGTTGGAGCACCAGCTTGCACTGTGCACACAAACTGAGATTATTTTAACTACAGGGGTTGGCTGCAAAATTAAAAAAAAAAACCAAAAGAAGGTGCACGTCTCTCTCTGTGTACTTTCTGCACAATCTATCTGCTGGAATGGTTCCTCGGTTCTGAAAATTTCCATAAAGGAGCGTGCACAGGAAAATCCTGCCAACCTCATGCTAGCTGGATGGACTGCCATGTGTCCTGGGGCAGGGGAGGAAGGAAAGAAGGCACGCTTGGACAAGCAGCCTGGCTGAGGGACATAATGACACTTCCGTTTCTGCATTCTGCAAAATGTCCTGCCAGCTACAGTCACAAGTGCTGACGGGAAGGAGATTTGTTTTTGTTCAAGTTAAAATGACAATTGGTAGCTTGGTCCACGATGCAGGTGACATGGGCGCTGAGAATGATGTTCTCCTCCATCTGCTTTACCCCAAGCGAGGGAACGATTGCCTCAAAGCGCTATCTCCTTTTGACTTCACATGCGTTGGCTTTGTCCCTCACACTATAGCTGGGGCGGATGGAAAGCCTCAGAGGTGAGAAAGAACAGGGCTTCTCACCCGCTCCTCAGCCAGTGCCCCGCTCGTATCACAGGGTGGTTAGCACAGGGAGTGAATCAGCTCAGCTGTCCTGGCTCGGGAGGCGGCAGGCGGGGACAGGCCGAAGTGACAGCGCTGCTGAGCCCCGGCGGTGGCGAGCACAGCTCCCCGCACCGCGGGCTCGGCTGCCCGGGGCTCGCCCCCTGNACGGCAGACGAGTCCGCTTAGCTGCCATAGCCGGGCTAATCAGGGTGATGGCAAGTGTCTGGAGGGAGCTAGGGTCATTGTAGTGTCTGCTGAATTTGTCAGGAAGGGCCTCTGAGTGCCACCAGGGTGAGACAGACGATTTAGTTCTTCTGTACCACGGAGGGAGCTCAGAGACTTTGCTCAGCCCTGTGCTTCCTTTCGATGGTCACTGCCGGGCACTTCTCTCACCTTGCCACCATTTCTCACCCCTGTACATACTTTCCCCCCATCTCCTGCTGTGTTTGAGTGGTGAACGCACCTGTGGCTTTGCTCCTGTGGGGCATCTTACCAGAAGCAGCCCTGCCTTCGAGGTACCATCGAGCACCCTTCTCTACTCCTTGCTCAAGGGCATGGGTGAGCAGCAGGGAACCATTATGTGAGCACTGTTTCCTTCCTTGGATGCCCACAGACAAGGCCATTTCATTTCCTCCCTTTCCCTGGTCTCCTGGTCAGAGTGAGTGGAGAAAAGATTTTTCTGAGCCCACACCTGGCACTCATGAATATTTAATGTTTCTTGCTTTTATTTCCCTTGAAGAGCAAAACCTTTTCATATTTGATGCCCTGAAAGGCTGTTTGGTTGCTGAATGTTGTTTCATCAATGCTCTCCCTCCTTGCTTTTCCTCCAGACTGCCCAGCCTCTCTTCCTTTCTCTTCTTGAGCAGTGTTCCCTTTTTTACAAAGGATGCTTCAGAAAAGGTCACTGTCCCTTTCATATCCCCTCCTTACTGTGAGCCAGCACGGCTTCTGCTCTGCCAATGGTAAAGGACAAATGGGGATGCGGGGAAAGGCAGCAGTGGGGAGGGAGACCAGGAAAAGTGTGCACGTAAGCTGAGGAGCAGCACAGAGGCAGAGAGGAGTTGTAGGCAGAGCAAGAGAAAAATGGCTAAGCAGCAGGTAGAGGCAGCAGAAGGTGGGAAGGAGGCAGCAGCAGGATTTTGATGAAGAATGGGCTTTCCAGCACCTTTCAGAATTTGTCATTCAAGATGTACAGGTGTTGCTGTGGATGGCAGCTTGTCCAGCAAGGGCCCTTTGGAAAAGGGAGACATCCCTGCTCCCCAAAACAGAATACTCCCAAAGTTGCACTTCCCATTTCCACTGTTGGGCAATTGCTTTAGAGCAATTATTATTTTGGCCACCAGCTTCTATGGTAAATCATCACCTCTTGGCCTTAGGCCATTCAGCCTTTCTCCCTCTTTCTCCTGCAATTGCAACTGATGTTCGAATGTTTGGATGGGTGTAGATTCAGCATTACTGCTTTTGAAGAGCCAATCTCATATCCACAATCAACATCAATGGGAAAAGAATGCTGAATCTGTCTAACTGTGAAATTAAAAAAGACAAAAACCCAAACTGGTTTCATTTGGACTTAGAACCTGTTAATGCTGAAATTCTTTGTGATGTGGAAAAGATGCCACAGGGGCCACCTGCCAGTTCTTGGGTATTCCCCAGAGGGCCTAACATGGGGGCAATAGCTATGATCTTGGAGCTGTGGAGAGCATAATCTTGTACCATCAGTAATCCCTCTGAGGGTCAGGATGGAGAATGTATGGGCAAGCAGGATGTTTCCAAGAAAAAGGCAGACAAGTTTTGCACTTGCTTTCTCTTGGAACATAGACAAAATAAATTTTTGTAAATTCTGACCCAACAAGGATGCTGTCTGTAAAATTCTGGTGGGAATGTCTGTTTTGTCTGTTCTGCATTTCAAGGTAAGGGCAGCCTCATCTCTCTCATTACCCAGCTCTGAAATGGAGCTAGCATCAATTGATCTGAAAAACACCACACCCTCTTGCAGCATTACTGTCACAACTTCCCATGTCACTTGGCTCTCCCTAATGTACTGGCCAAGACAGTTTATGGGAACTACTGAGCACGTCCTGTGACACAACATTAATGCTGGGAACACGTAGCACTACAGTGAGGGTGCACGGTCTTGAAGTCCCAGTGCTGTCCAGAGCATTTCTCCAGGGCCCAGCAGGTCTCAGTGGCTGTGCTGTTGGACTTGGCGTGCTGAGAGGTCAGAGAGCTGTCAGTGACTCAGGGCACAGCTGTGATCCCCAGAGAGTGGCTGGAGCTGTGTCCCTGGTGTACTCATCTAGAAGCTGCCTTATGCAGTGACTGGTGACACAGCTGGACAGACAGGCAGCAGGGCTTAACTACTGCTCCACAGCCTGGTCTTAGAGCTAGTGCCATCATCCCTTATCCTTCATGATCCCATGGAGGCACCAATAAGCATCTTCTCCTTCCTACACATCAAGTACCTGTAAGTACCATTCCTGTCTCTTCCACCCCACTCTGCCTCCAAAGCATTCTCTACTAATCTAAACCAGTCTGTTGTTCCACAGCAGGCACACTTCTCCCTCTTCCTTCAGTGTTTATGAATTCCATACCTGCCTGCCCCTCCACAGATCCCACTTCCCTCCCCTCTCTGTGGGGCGAGCAGTCTGGGGAATAGACACGGAGCATAATGTATAGTATTGCGTGGTAATTACTTGGTGCTGGTTACACAAGGGAGATTATTTTGTGCCTCAAAGGGCTGTCAGAGAATCCTAATCTTATCTTCCCCTCCTCTTTCCCCTTCCCCATCAGAAGTAATGAATTGGTTATAAATACCTAATTAGCTAATTATTTGCTGGCCTACATGGAACATCTTCAGTGAAGGAACTCTCTAGGTATCTGGGGAGGACCTCCATGGAGACAAGGAGAGACAACCTCGTGAGGTGTGCATGGGGATAAAGGCAGTACTGTGATGCTCAGAAGAATTTCTAGACTTTCACCATCCCTGAAGAGCAGAGGAAAAGCCATTAGCTCCATGGAGAAATGGACTGTGTTTACCCCTACTCATGGCTGTGCGCTAAATAGCCAAGGGGAAAATAAAACCACACGAATAATTCATTAGATAATTAGAGAGTAAAAAAAAAAAATTTTTTTTAAATATTTGCACTGGGCAGAGATTCTGTGCTGGAAGCTTTTTGGGCTGTGCCTGCTACTTGTGCGCTTCAGCCCCACTGGGGCATGAGGACTAGCCAGGGGAGGAAATTGTGGTTTTCATGACTGTCTCTTGATGATACTGTCACTGAAAAAAAACCCAATTATCTATGCCAGTTTATATGTTCTGAAAAGGTTCATCCCACTGGCAGGCTGGCCTTGATCTCTCCATGCAGGTCTCACAGGCTGCAGGATACAGTTGCTGTACTGGGATGGCCTTCAGTTGGATCCATTGGATAATGGGGCTGTTGAGCTGACATGCCCCTTTGGGACAGTTGTCACTCTGTTGTCCTTCTGCAGGGAAAGGGGAGGGAGGTATGTCAGTCAGATAGCTGATGGCACCAAAAGTCTCGTTCTCTTTTCTTCTCTGCTGCAGATGGAGGCCTAAGGTTAGGAGATCACAGCAGCTCTGCTGGCTGCCTGTCAGTAGAGGTTAGGACAAGAAAGGGCAATAACCATAAATCTGGCCGGGTCTGGACAGTAGTTAATTTCTGACACTCTGCTTTTATTTTCATGGGGCTTTTTGCCTTTTTTATGCTTATCTTGTAAAGTTCTTTTCTTCTCCTTCCCTTCCTCTCTCCCTTTCTCTATCCCTGTGTCCCACACTTGCTCCTTCTGGTTCTCTTCTCCCCCTGCAGGCATGCGCATCCTTGTGAACCTGCTGCTGGACACCTTGCCCATGCTGGGGAACGTCCTTCTTCTCTGCTTCTTTGTCTTCTTCATCTTCGGCATCATTGGGGTGCAGCTGTGGGCTGGGCTGCTCCGCAACCGCTGCTTCATGGAGGAGAACTTCACAGTGTGAGTGACTGGGAGACAACGTCTCCTTCCTTCCTTCCTTCCTTCTGTGGATGTTTCTCTTTCACTCTGCCCGCTCACGTCTTCTGCCAGGCTCTCTGTGTATCACTTACTCCAAGTTTTGGGTGATAGTGTGCAGGTGTTGGGAACATCTTGCAGTGGAAAGGGAGGGTGGGCAAAGACAGCTGGTTTTCTTCTGTCTTCACAGCAGGTGTCTGGGCTCACTTGGATTTGATCAAGGCACAGGTTAGCATGGCTGTCCCCTCCAGCCATGCCTAGTAATACAGGATGGTGCTCCTACACCCAGAAAGAAGTGAAATTCTGAAACATGCTGCCAAAAGATCCCAAACCTACTCCCTCTTCAGAAAACAGCACTCGCAGGAGTCTTACAGAAAGCTATAGTGCTGCCTGATGCATCCAGGGACATCTTTGACACCACCAAAATGGAGCTGGGGTCACTGTTTCAGCAGTAGTGCATTACCTTTGGAAGGACACAGAGAAATTTCTAGAAAACTTCAGGAGTAGAATTGCATGTGGCCAGTGCCATGGGGAAGGGATAGAGGGCTGTGGGAGAGGTGTCCCATAGCTGGGTTAGTAGAAGTGAGAGCATCTGAAAGCAAAGAATGAATGTTTGAATGGCACAAAAAGCTCATGGAGAAACATGGGAACAGTTCTGGCAAAGAGTGCCTGGAGCCACACAGGGGTCAATTACAGGTATCTGAGGTTTATTTGGGGGTCAGGAGGGAGTCTGCAGAGCACAGCTTTACTCCTCCCACAGGCAGTGAGGTGGAAAAGCTCCTGCCTGCCATGAATTCTCTGATTACCCAGTTTCAGGCCAGAGCTCTTCCTGTTGACTCTCTGGCTTTAGTAGATCTCAGGCTTTAAAACGTTTTCTTAAAACCATATGCTAATCCCAAGCGTGCTATCAGTGTAGACTGCTTAAAGAAAACCTAGAGCTGTCGATCTGTTTAAACTGATTAAACAGTTCTGAAGCTTTAGAGCATCTCAAATTGGGAAAAAAAAAGTGTGAAAATACAATGTGCAGAACAGCAGCAGAGTTCCAGAGTAGGAGCTGCTTAAAGCAGGCATTTACTGTGTTTATTTATTCCTTGGGGAAAAACTACTGTTTAGGATGATTGTCCTTTATGTAAATCAGGAGTAGCACTTCTTTAATGAGTGTAATTACATCCATGCAGAGTTGATCTAACTGGGAAGTGAATTGGGGCCACAGCCTTCACAATGACAGATACTAGAAAATGTTTGCTGACCATTACTAGGGAAATCAGTTCTGAAGGTGCCCATGCACCAATGATGAGGATGAGTTACAACATACCTTTGTAGTTTCGTCCTGCTTAGTTAACAATCAGAGCAATCAGAGCTTGTCTTTTTCTTTTTCATCAACACCTGTCCTCTTCCAATGACACTTAGTGAAAAACTCTGTGTTTGCACCTTGTGAAAGTTGTGCATTGTAGCACTGCAAGGAATACACCAGACAGAGCTTAATCTTTTTTTTTTTTTTTTTTTGTATCTCCGCCTTTCACTTTTCTGATATTAGCTCGTGTCCAGCTAGGCAAGCATAGATGATTTTAATTATTCATGCATTTGGAAGGTGCTTGCATTATTTGGAAAAAATACATGAACTTGTCATAAAACATTGCACCCATAATGCCAGCTGTCAAGGAGGAGTCAAAGTTAAGGTTAAGTCAATTTTATCTTTCAATTTCCGAATGTTAAGGCTTATCTGTGCAATGTTAATTATGCATGAACTGGATTTTTTTAGAAGTACAGAAGGTTCACTACCAAATGTTATAAAACATGTCCATCAGCAGTTACATATATGAACATATTACAGTAAAGCCTGATGAACTTCCTTAATGTCATTGCATCTGTTTTAGCTTTGATGTTAATGGGGAGAGTGATCAGACTGTAAATCTCTGCATTCCAGCTTTTTTTAATCTCTAAGCAAGCAGATTGTGCAATTTGGCTTGGGGTGATCTGATGGCAGGAAAAGCTCTGAAAACTGGGGGCTCACCCTAGAAATTTGCTGGTTTTCAGAAGCCCTGTCATTCCTCCCCTTCTCCTAAGTCAATAAACCTGGAAATCCCCTACCCAGTACAGTCTCTATGTCAGAATGGGGGCTCCCAGCCCCACCAGTATCACTGATAGATAGGAAACTCTTTGTCCCAGGAAATTTGACTGTGGGTTCTTTTGCAGACAAGGTGACATTGTCCTGCCCCCTTATTACCAACCAGAGGAAGATGATGAGATGCCCTTTATCTGCTCACTGTCAGGAGACAATGGAATTATGGGCTGTCACGAAATACCCCCGCTGAAGGAGCGAGGCCATGAGTGTTGTTTGGACAAGGATGATTATTATTATTACAATTCAGTCCGGCAAGAGTTTAATGTCAGTGGCATGTGTGTGAACTGGAACCAGTACTACAACGTGTGCCGCACAGGCAACGCCAACCCGCACAAGGGTGCCATCAACTTCGACAACATCGGGTATGCCTGGATTGTGATATTTCAGGTAAGTCTGAGTTAACCTCCTTACAAGGCTCAAGCTTATATTTCTGTTTTTCAAATTTAGTCTTTCTGGGCTCCAGTGGTAGTTTCTGCAGGGTGTGACAGAGATGCAAAGTAAAGGGCCTTGTAACTCCCCCGGTAAGGCAGACAGCGCGCACATGAACGCGCTTGCCGAAATAAGCTCCACTCTTCAGGCTGACTTGTACCAGTTTCCCCTCCAGTCCAGACAGCTATAGTAAAGGAATCATTTTTTTTTTCTTTTATTCCCAGCACGTGTTGCAGATGGGAGCTAAAATCCATGCCTTTTTTCTTTTCCTCCGGCTGTACGCGGTGTCCAGTCCAAGGGGCACAGCAACCTGCTGTGGGTTTTCCCCTGCTGCGATCCAGGGAAATGAACTATTTTAATGAAATATTCCTGCTGTGGACTAGAATGATCTCACAGGCTTTGACAGTATGCCAGTGTCACCAAGCAGTACCATGCTGATTTCCCAAAATGGAAATTTGGCTTTGTTGAAATGAATTGTTTTTTCTCACCTTTCTTGGGTTGCATCTGTCCTGCCAGTATCTGCTTGTTATACACTGAGGAGTAAGCTCTGGAATACCACTCCTGTTTCTCATGTTTGTCTTTGCAGGTGATCACACTGGAAGGGTGGGTGGAGATCATGTACTATGTGATGGATGCCCATTCCTTCTACAATTTTATCTACTTTATCTTGTTGATAATCGTAAGTATAAGGTTTGATGAATGTCAGCAATGCAAGTTAAGAGCTGACAAAAAACAGGTCTTAGGTCAACATAGATACTGGGGAAGCAAACTTCTAGAAATCTCAGAAATCCAGCTAGTTGATTTTCACCAAGAGTCTGAGGCAGGATCACATATATAGTTGTCAGCCAAGTTATTTTGCTCAAAAACAGACTTAAGATTGATTTTTAAAGTTATACATGCCCAGTGTAGAATAATGTTCTCACTGGCAGATCTTCTTGCAAAGTAAATTCCCCAAACCAGTTGACTTAAAAGCCAGTTCTTTCTCTGCCCTTCTACTAGGTCTCTATACAGTTTAAGCTCTTGAGTAATTTTTGAGCCATGTTGAGTGAGGAGCTTTTGGCAGCACCTGGGTTTATCAGGTTCAGAGTCTGAGATTCACATTTCGTTAGATTCGGGGTCTGTCATGCTGAATTACTTCCTCACCAGGAACGAAAAGGAGCTATTGCACCAGAAGTGTCAGCAGTCTGAAATAAACTGGCTGTGTGAGATCCCTTGTGGATGATAGGATGGGAAGAGAGAAGTGTGTCAGCAATGAGAACTTAATAAGCAGTTTATAAGCTCTGTAGATTTATGCAAATGAAGTTTGAAGGTTGGTTTTCTGCAAGGATATTCATTATCAGCACCTGGGATGAGAGCTGAGAAACATGGTGCCATTGCCTCTCCATTCCTCGGGCTTCCCTTGCATAAGTGAGTTTTCTTGGAGGGAATATCCTGTTTCTAACAAGGAAGGATTTTGTTTTTTATGAAGGCTCTTGCACATTGTTCACCTGGGGGACCAAAGTCAAGAGTGAAATGGAAAGACAGGATGAATTATGGGAAGTATAAAATCTGTACATGGTAGATGCAATTTAGTTTCAGGTCACTGAGTAAGGACCTCAGTGTGTATTTCCAAGACCAACATGCATTTGGATGAATGGACCTGCCCAGGACTCTGATCTTCATCCAATACTTGTCCTGTGGGGCCATGCCCTCAAAGAAATAGGATCTCTAGAAGCAGTCACCCAGTAACACTAACAGACTGACCTAGTAGAGGATCTGGTTTACATTCAAGCTGGCATGCAATGACTTGAGATAAAGCAGACTTTAATCCATTTCTGTGAGAAATTCTGCAGCCTGTACATATGGAGGGTGGCCCAAAAGAAAAAAAATCTATTGGCCCGTTCAGGTCAGACAACTTTAAAAAATCTTACTATATCCTTGATTTCACTCTGCCTTACGGCCTTCTATTCTCACAAGGGAAAGACAAGGAGATAAAAACGGGAATATGACCTACTCCCTGTCGGCTGAAGCGTGAACCTGGACAGCAGAGGTGAAATAGACCTTAAGGATTGTTGCTTTTACTTTGATGCTGGAGAGTCCCAAAGAGACAGTGCAGAGATGTGATTGCACAGGATGGGATGATGGGGAGGAGTTTCCACAGGCTCTGTTCTCAAGAGCAAACTGGACATCTACTGTTTTTTCGGAGTTCAGAAAATAATCATTTCCCATGAATTTTGTTCATATATCCCTCAATGCAATAGATATTTAGTACCCACCTGCATTTTTACTTCGAGCAGCATGGTCAGGATACCCCAATTTGTAGAATATGCAATTAGACACAGACTTTACTCCTTGTCCCACAGCCCCAGTCTCTCCCAGAGCCAGGAAGGACTGTGCAGGATTAGTGTTTAACCACTGGGGCACACATACCTTGTCTTTTGTAGGCCAGTTCCAGAAACTGCCCTTCCCCCCACATTTCAAACTACATAAATTCTGTCAGCGTATTTTTGGTTTCTAAGTATCCTTCTAGTGCTGGCTCACGTCATGTGGATTCACAGTGATTCAAACTGTGTCTCTGAATTTGCAGGCACCGAAAACCCTCAATTAAACACTCCACCTGAGATGTTACTGCAGAGTGTCATTGACATTTCAAGACACTCCCTCCTCATTTGCAGAAGCCATATAGGTTTATTTCTGTCAAACACAGGAGAACATGAATCTCAGGTTACTTTGGGGACTGCTGAGAACAAAGGAGTCATATGCTAGGTGGAATATTTTCTTTACCTTTAGTGGAGTTAGGCCAAGGAGGTATTTAGCCTTCCTGCTACCTTCTTGGCGTGTGATGCATCTTTTGCAGCACACAGCAATGCCACCGTGTCTAACTTGATATCATTTGGCTGCATTTTCTATCTGAATCTTCATCTAGAAATGATGATCCCTCTTTAAGTCTCATGAAGTACAGCCCTTCCAGCCTTTATCCTTCCCCCCTTCTCCATGTTTTGAAGACCTGGCTTTCTAAGCAGGATTGTTCTGACAGTTGTACTTTAAGCCCTGACTCTTTGCTTTTCCACACACATTCTAGCCTTAGTTCAGACTTACTCTTCTGGGGCTGGATCTCTGCAGCTTCTGTCTAGAGCTGTGCTTTCATCCATGACTTCTTTCCTACAATGATATCTGCAAACACCTACATGAGGGCATTACCTGCTACTGCTCATATGGCAGGAAGAAGGCTCCACCACCTGGCTGTACTCCCAGCACAGTTAGAAATCCTGCTAATAGATGTGCTTCTCTGAGGGGAAGGGTGATGACTGACTGTGGCACTCTTGAACGGCCTTGTCGAACAACCTGGGAAAAGAATTGTATGTGTTCAGCAGATTTTAAAATGCTTCCCCCTTGACCAGAGATC
This sequence comes from Ploceus nigricollis, assembly GCA_013399945.1. Lineage (NCBI taxonomy): Eukaryota > Metazoa > Chordata > Aves > Passeriformes > Ploceidae > Ploceus > Ploceus nigricollis. Next base: position 249,397 of record VXBC01004657.1, read on the forward strand.
ATGGATATGACATGAAGGAAGGACTACTCCCTGCTCTTGGGTCAGTGTTTCACTTGGGTTTTTCTGCTTGAGGTCCAGGTGTCTCTTTGACACTTCTCCAGCTACTTGGCCACTGCTATGGCTCCTGAACTGGAGCAAGCTCTTCTGAACACTTACACTGGCATCTGCATTGCAGCACTCAGAGGCTCATTGAAGGGCTCTGTGCTTACACGTGTGGGCCTCAGAAGGCAAGCTGGATATCCAGGCATACGCAGTAAAAGTAATTGACAAGTCAGGATCTGCAGCACTGCTAGATATTGCAGAGATGGGGCTTGAACTTTGGGCTGAATGAGGCCAGGATCTGCTTTATCAAAGCACAGCTCAGTCTCAGGGCTGAACAGGACGCTGTGCTGGGACTCGGATTCGAGGGTCTCCGTCTGCTTCTCTCAAATGCTTTGACTCCATGTCTGACTCTGTCTCTCTGCTCAGCAAGCTGAGATTAATCACTCAATTAGGAGCCTTCTGGGACCCTTCCTGTCCTTCTCCTAGCTGGGAGGCAGTGCCAAGCTCAGCAGAGACTGAGAGTTTATGGACTTGCCTGTGGTTTTAAGGATTAACCAAGCTAATTTGCTTTGTGTTTGATGTTCCTAGCTAAAAGAATAAGGATGGGGAGTAGTTCCCATATCCAGTCCTCTCACTCCCCCCGCTTTTTGTTCATCTGGTGGGAGAAGGCAGCAAATGGTGCCTGTGAGGACAGGGCTCAGGGATGTGAATGTGAACCCCACTCCTGATTCAACCCTAGGCTGACAGTGCGGTCCTGGTGAGGGCATCTCAGCCCTCAGCTCTTCCTCTTGTGGCCTAGAGAGGTGTTGCAAGCCCTAATTGCTTGTTGTTTGGGAGTTGTGGGAGGTTGTAGAGTACAGGGCGATGTCACAAGTGGTGTTCCAGAAATGCTCACGCAGCTGGTGCCCATCTCCCTGCCCTGCCTCACTGAGTGCCAGCTGAGGGACATAACCAAAAGGGAAAGCCCAGGTGAGTATCATGCTGCTGAGGAGAGTGCATTGGAGAAGAATTTGGATTGCCAGTAATATGCTCGTCAGTTAAAATAAAACATGCAAGACATCACAGACTAGGGAAAATGTTGGGTGAAGGCGAAGGAATCTGAACGAGGCATTATTTTAATTTTCAAGGCTGCATGCAGAAGCTGAAGGGAAAATAGGCTGAAATATGGGGGAAGGAAAGAGAAGAGAAGGGTTCAGTGATGAAGGGAAACAGAATTAGAACAGCTTTGAAGGGTGCTGAGAGGAGGAGGGGGGGAAAAAAGCCCTTTATTTTGAGATACTTTATTGTCCTTATGTTGAATCTGGTTGGAAAGAGCTTCATGTTTCAAAGGGTTATTGAGATGCTAGCAGGGACACCTCCCCTTTGGACAAAGGCCACCTGCGTCCAAGAGGAAGGGTCACCCAGAAGGGCAAGCTGGTTGGGGGGCAGTGAGGGCGATGAACTGAGGGAAAGGCTGCTTGGATAGGTAAAACAAGCTCTGAGGTACTTGCTGAAATAAACCCTTTTTCTATTCACAAGCACTGGGGTCAGGTTATCAACACCTTTGCCTGCTCTGTCCCCTTTGCTAGAAAGGCTTTACAGGAGAGGAGACATGTGAAGACAAGGTCAGGACTGAATTCTGCTCTCTGTCAGAGTTGTTTGCTTGCAAAGGAGGGACAGTGAGGTGAGACTGGGTCCTGTGTGGGTTTATACAGGAGAAACTGGTGCCAGGATGCCCCTTAGGAGGGATGCTCACAGGTCCAGGGGAAGCAGAAGTCTTGAGCTGGTGCTTAATCTCCTCCCAGGGGCTGCCCCACAGAGTTTGTTTCAGAGCACTTCGGATGCATAGTCCTTGTTCAGAATTTAGGCTCTGCATTTTATCAGTGCCCTATTGACACAGCGCTGCAGAGAGTAGGCACCAATCAAGGTGTCATAGCTTTTGAAAATTATTTTGAATGTAGTTACTAGCCCTTTTATGTATGAAATCCTCATCATATTGAAACCCAGGATTTATCCTCTATCTGTCTGTCTATGGATAGATCTCCTGGTGGAAATTAATTCCTAATTTCATGATATGTAACACAGGGTGAGTTTATTTTGCCTCCAGAACTCTCAGCACAAAAAATCCTTGCTCCATTTTATAAATAGGAAAACTGAGGTTTAAAGGGAGCATGCAAGTTTTAAATTAAGCCTGGTAGACATTTGGGCTTCTGTATGGAGAACGGGGAGAACTTGGGCATTTTGTTTGCTCTTTCTGAGAAATTGGGAGTGTGTTTTTTACAGTTTTTGTGTTTGAAATGAGAAGCCTAGGTAGGCCAGAGGACAAGTTAAAGAAGAGCTAATATGGTGTGTCTTGTATCTGAAGAATAGAAAATAAGCAAGGAAGTCTGGCTTTACCAGACTACTCAGTGTCCTTCTAAAAATTGTTTGACTTTGTAAAATCTTTTTTGTTTTCAAAAGCTCACTCATTTCAGGAAAGCCCCATTTCCCTATATGGAGAATTAAGGTGCAAATGGTAGAAATCAATAATATGCCCCAAGTATACTAGTATGTCATTAAAATGATCTGAGAATACTGACATTTCTTCCAAGAGGTGGAGACTATAAATGGCAGTGCATGATTTTTCCACTGGTAAATTAATAAGCAGAGGAGAAATCAACCAAACTGGTTCTCTGTCTCCTGCCGTCTATTTAACGCAAAGAAGAGGGGAAAATAAAGTCCAGTTTTCATCAAACTCTTTGTATGTAACTTATAAGCTAAGGGTCCTAAAACTTGCCAAAAGTTGGACCTATTTCCTGAATTTCAATGCATAGCTTTAAATTCTGCATGGAAATTATGTTGAGTATGCTCTCAAAACCAAGCTCATGCACTCCTGGCTTTCTCTGAAACCTCTACTCCATACTCAGACTGCTTCCCACTCCTCTGTCTGCCTCCAGTCACTTTCCCCTCCTCTCTCCTCTTACTTTCCTCCTCCCACATGTTCTTTTTCATGCTGACATTGGTCCCTTCTCCTCCTTTGCTGCTAGGTGGGCTCCTTCTTCATGATCAACCTGTGCCTGGTGGTCATCGCCACGCAGTTCTCGGAGACCAAGCAGCGGGAGCACCAGCTGATGCAGGAGCAGAGGGCCCGGTACCTCTCCTCCAGCACCGTTGCCAGCTACATGGAGCCAGGAGACTGCTACGAGGAGATCTTCCAGTACGTCTGCCACATCCTGCGCAAGGCCAAGCGCCGCACCCTCGGGCTGTACAACAGCGTGCAGAGCTGGCGCCACGGCGGCGTGCAGCAGCCCGGCGATGCCAAACCCGGCAGCAACAGGAAAAGCCAGAGGCACTACAGTAAGGATTGCGTGGGTAAAGCTGGAAATGCCAGTGGGGGAAATGTGAGAGTAACTGGGAGCATCTCCATGTGCCAGCTTGCCAAAGGACCTGTGCCTATGAAGCACAGAATTAGAATTAACATTGGCCATTGAGCGTGGCACCATGGCCAGCACACCAGGCCAGCAAGGTAGGGATGACCAGCAAGAATGGGAATGAAACAGGGCTGGCCAGCAGGGAATATGGATAATCCAGATCTGAAATCCAGAGATCATAAAGAGATAAAGACTCTGAGGCTTGTAAAGGGCTCCATGTCTGGTATAGCCAGGGGTTGATAGCAGTTTGGGAGAGAGAAGAATTGCCCCCACGTACAACAAAGTGGGGCAAAAGATTGCACCTGGTGGCACAGCAGGTCTCCCAGAGCTCTCCTCCCAAAGTGACTTGCTTCCAGACCTCAAGAGAGAGGCAAAGAGAGTTGAATTGCAATAAGGTGTTGCCTGAACCTGAGGAGTGATGCTGAAGAAGTCTGGTTGATATGCAAGGACGATGGAGACAATTTCTCTTGACGGCAGCACATGCTGTTGCGTAAAATTAGATGTGAGATATCACTTAAATTGGGTTCCTGGCTGGAAAAGTCACTGTAAAAATGGTTTTATAGAGTTAGTATTAACTGCCTGCTGATGCCTTTCCTAAGTTATGCTCCCATTAACAACCAAAAAGGCAGATTTTCTTTCAGCATGTCTTGCATACTCAAACTTTCATTTTCTTTACTTGCTGGGAGAAAAGTTTCTGCAGGCTTCATGCATTGTGTTAATGAATTAATTGCTTCATTTCCCCCAGTGTCCATTTGATCTTCCAGGCCAAAATGGAGGATCAAGGAATACAGATTTATCTGGTTCACAGTGCACACTGTCAGGGGGAAGTGTTCCTGTGTTACCTCTTCTGGCTTCTTGAGATGCTTTGCTAATGTTTCTCTAATTTAGTGAGTTCAGTTCAGCCTGGGGGTTCTCAGACCCCACTTGTAGCAATTCAGGCCAAAAGCAGCTCTCGTGACCACTTTTCCCCTCAGGTCCCACTTAACACAAGCTAGTGAGTCTCAAGCTATGATTTCTGCATGAGACAAAGCAGTTCTTTCTCTGATGGACATGAACCCTTTTCAGCCTAATCACAGGCAAGCTGAACAGTACTGTGTGTTTTGGAGACACAGTCTGTCAGCATAGAGCCCCCAATGGCAACAGCTCCCATTGCTGGCCTTGAGATGATGTGTCAGTGCTTAATCATCCTTACAGCTAAAAAGCCCAGTTACCCTGTCTAAATACCCAGAAGCCAAGCAGGTGTCCACTTTGAATGTCTTTTTCGTATCCTCCTTCTTTAAGCAGCACCATTTCTCTTTCCAGGGTTTTGCCAGCAGCACAACTCTCTTGGCTGCCCTCCTCAGGGCTTAGTCCAGCCCATCGCTGTGACAGCAACCTCTGATCCCACCAACTGCCCCCGATGCCATAGGGCAGAGCATGAAGCATCCAGAAGGCTCTCAGTCCTGGATAGTGCTGGCTCACACCAGGAGGATGGAGGAGCCAGTGAGGGGGAGGGAGAGGGCAGCCAAGAAGACCAGGGTGCCTCAGCGCTGGAGAAGGAGGAGGAGCTGGAAGAAGGAGGGCGGCTGAAGCTCTGCAGTGACATGTGGCGAGAAGTGAGGGTCAAGCTTCGAGTGATTGTGGACAGCAAGTATTTCAACCGTGGGATCATGATTGCAATCCTAGTGAACACCATCAGCATGGGCATTGAGCACCACGAGCAGGTAAAGCACCTCAGGGCACAAGGTGGGCAGCGTGAACTCCCCCTCCTGCTGGGGGTTGTGGCCTTGCTAAGCAGCTGATGCAACTTGGTGGAGGCAAAGACTGAGCAATTTGGACCTCAGACTGCAGCACAGATGGGTCCCAGCATGACTTTGGAGAAAGCCTCAGGATCTTGCAGGGTCTCTTACTTCTTTATACCTGTACTTAATCGCTTTCTCTCTCTCTCTCCATGTATTTTCCTCTCACCTCTTTTCAATGCCTCTCTTTTCCTCCTCCCTGGTCATTCATCCCACTGTTTTTCTTTTTTGCCTTTTTTGTCTCCACATTCTGTCTGCTTCTCTCTCTGTCATCCTCGTCTCTTCCATCTTCCTCATGTCTCTCACTCGTTTCTCTCTTCATTAGCTTACTGAATCCTTAGTCTATGTGGTTAATTTAATGTGCCCTCTGGGGATGTCAGAGGCACTTCACCAGCATCTCAATTCAAATCCATCAGCTTGCTAGCCTTCCCAACTTAATTAAGAGATGTCTGAGCACATTCTATCTATACAAAAAGGCTAGGAAAGGCACCACCTCCAGTCTCCAGTCATTTTGGGGGCTCAGGCTGCTTGAGCCTTTCCTTTGCCCTGAGAGTAAGAAGTGATAGATAGGTCAGACACAAGCAGCAGGTGTGGGCATAGGCTTGACTTTCACACTGGTAGTTTGCAGGCAGCTCTGAGTCAGCTGTACACTTTATCCTAATGACAGACTTGTGAGATGGAGAGGAATTGTGTGCCCTTATTTTATAGCTGGGAGACAGAGACTGTGTCTGCACTGTGATGGGCAGTGCCAGCATCAGAGGGGGTTAAGCATGCCCATGACCTTGCATCTGCATTGCCGGTTGGTAGCCCTGCTGCACTTTGCATTGAATAGTCCATGCTGTACATCCACATCTCAGATCTATGCTGCCAGTCTGAATGTGACCAAGATTCACTCCGTGTGTCTGCCCAGATCACAAAATAAGAGATTGCTGCATACTGAGATGCTGACTGTATTGAAGTCTGGAGCCAAGGTGAAGTCTCGTCCTGAGCACAGTCTCAGGCAGCAAAGAGACAGGCAGTGAGCCCAGTTCAAGCAAGGCACTCAGATTTGTCCTGTGCTGGATCAGGATGAAGATACCTTCAGACCCAGAGTATCTTAAATTCCCCTGTGAGGCAATACAGTGTCTGAGCCAGTATTTGAAGCCTCAGATGTCTGGATCCCACCCACGTATCAAGCTTTAAACCAATTTTCAAAGCCCAGCTAGTTTCTGATACAAGGCTGTGACACCTTAATTTGATCCCAGAATTCAAAACTGCACTGGCTGCTTCAGTACCAGAAAAATACTGGCAGGAGCCCAGAAGAGAGGAGAATGAAGAAGATGCTGGAGGGGTTGACTCATGGAAATAGATAAAAAAGAGCAAAGTATTTATCACATAGCAGAGAGATGACTAAGGGCTGGAGCCCAGGACAATTTGAAAACTGCCCACTGGTGTTTTAAAGATGTGATCACCAAGCAGGGAGAGCCATTGTTCATCCTGGTTTAATGGACACAGTGTGAATAATAGTTTGACAGAAGAAAACTTGAGCTGGAGATAGAGAATTCCCTCTCATGTTCTGGCTATTGTATGTGCAGATTAAGCCCTTCTAGGATGCCTCTGCTGTGTTTGTACAGCCTGCAGCACAGTAGGATCTGCCTCTGCAGCCTTGGGGTTTCTCATAGCAGGTTCTTAATGATAGTACTTAAAATTGTACTATCACTTTTTATCCATAAATAGTTGGGAAAAGCTTATGACCCTGCATGCTGTTTCTACCAGAAGAGCTGTCAGCCAAACTGATCATTACTGAAAAAGGTGGTGCAACCTGTTTATTCAAAATGTATACTCAATTCTGTTTTCCTGGCACAAGAAGACTAAAACATATTCAGACCATACCATGAATTTTGGGTTCTTTTCTGTCAGCAGTTAACTCAGAAGCACACATGTAGTGAGCCAACCGCAACACACACAGACATTTGTACCCCCCTTTGGTCTCGAGTTTTTCTCAAACCATGCCATCATTGCACCTTAGGCTGGTGCTTCATTGCCTACTTATTTCTCCTTTCTTTCTCTTTTTCCTGTTGTCTTTTCTCCCAAAAGAACAAATTTTCACAGGACGAAATCCAGCAAAGCCTCTCTGCCCACCAGGATCTGTGATTTGCAGGGTGACGCCATCCTATGATTGAAGAAGCTTCTGTTGCTTCAGCTATTTCATCATGTGATGTCTTCTGACCCAGAGCTAATGTCTATGGACACCTCTTGAGCTTTTATTTTCTGGTACATGGGATATCACAAGCCCAGCCACTCTCTGGGGACATACCTGGCTGGGCAGCTCATGGCATGTGTGTCAGCACCTTGCCATTCCACTTTTTTATGGGCTGTTCACCAGCAAGCTGACCAAAGCACCCACAACCATCAGGTTAAGGGGTGAGGCACAAGTTTCAGGCTTATAAACACAGGAACCCAGGGGAAAGAGCACATGCCTGAGTGTTGCCTGGTCTGGACCAACAGACAGAAAAACATGAATTTAAACTGTTTGTTATAATTCAGGGGTTTAGTATTCATGGTGGTTTTCTTCCAGGAGACTTAACCTTAACAACTCAAATAACTTTACTCATATTCAAATGACCTTGGAATTTGGCTTCATTTGGCTTATTCATCCAGTCTTTAATCCTGTCCTGATTGTGTGGCCAAGGCAGTTTCCATCTGCATATATATTTCTTGTGAGGGAAATAAACTCATTTTAGGAGAAACTGCATTTCTATGAGTCATTTTTAATCCATGATTTTATGACAAGATATCATTCGTAAATAGCTATGTTTATTTAAATCCATCATTGTGCAATATACCATGTAATATTCTCAGTATTAGGCCTTTAAATATTGCTGAGACATTGCATAAGCCAAGCCCCATCATTTCAAGCTTTGTCCTGTTTGAAATAGTTTTAGCAGTTCTTCAGATCTGCCTCTATTTGGAAATGTCTATTTTTAAAATCCAGTGTAGAAAATATTAGATTCTTGTGGCTGTCCAGAAGAATTCTTTTAAGAGGCTTATGTTTTTCTTAATATTCACAGTGGGTCTGGTGCTGCTGACTTTTCTCCCTTATTCAGCATGAGAATGAAAAGCTTGTCCCAGCTGAATCTCCCAGACTGCCTTTCTCATCATGTATTTCTTGAATGGCCTGTTGGACTCAAGCCTCTCTGCCATTAGCAGCCATTTTAGACAACTGCTGAGCGACTTGGTTTATCTTCTCCAGTATCTACTTAACAGTTTTCCTTCATACTTCAGATCAGTACTTTATGAGGTCTCTCTGTGTGGATTAGATGATGATCCCCTGCTTCCTAACTAGACCCATCCTGTGGATCAGTGCCTTCATATCCTTTAGCCTGTGTGATTTCACTTTATACCAGCATTTATTGCATACACAAGTTTGTACTTTACAGTTATTGCTTCTCTTTTTGTTATTTGCTCCCTGTCAGAAACATTCAGCAAATGTCCAAGCCAGCTCATCATACTGATGTTTAGTGAGGATGGAACAGTCTCCCCGGAGTGGTGGATGAAACCACACTACCTCAGCCTTGTAGAACCAGAGTATAAAAATCATGTAATCCTGCATTGGTTGTGGGGTGGTGGATTAAACTTATGTAAAACTTGGTATGTTCCATAGCTGATTTTTATGGCTCTTCTAATTTTTGCCAAGTGACTTTGAAATTGTGAGTAAAAATAGATAGGCTGGAGAGACCTCTTTATGGAATATTTCTTTTTCATGTTCTCATCACAGAGGCGGTGATGTGTAGGTTCGGTAGGGCTGGTCTGCATAGGTCACATCAATTACTCTTCAGTTTCTAGACAATTGCAAATTTACTCCTGGTTAGGAGAAACTTTTCCTGCGGGGGCTTCACAGTGATGTGTATTTTCTTAGCCTTTCCTATGATGCAGGAGTTTCTGTCTGCTGCCAGATAATGGACTAATTATATTTTCAGTCAAATCTGGCAAAAGCGCTCCAAAGTTAGTAAGAAACTGAAAGGGAGGAAAAAAGCTGAGCTGCTGCCCTCTATTGCCCCAGTTCTAGTTTCTGATCATGGGACAGGAGTGCTGAAGTAAATCTGAATCATATATTTTACTCTCAGTATTTGATCTACATTGTTATAGACTGAGGACTTTATTCCACAAAGATGTGAATTAAATCGTTTCAGGGATTGGGAAAGAGATCCATACACAGGATGGATTAACCATTCTGGTTAAAACACTAGCTCTGGACATACTTTGCCCCCTGGCATCTCTGCCCCTTCAAGCCACCCTCCTTATCCCAATACTTAGCTCCCATAATTATGTTCAAGTTTCACTTCTAGTATGATGGGTAATTCAGTCTGTCCTCTCTTGGCAATGTGAACAGACTACTTGTGGGGAGATTTCTGGTGTTCCTCTCTTTTTCTTGGGCTAAAGCAGCCTTGAGCTCAGTTCTTTCCGTGGGGATCCTTCAATTTACAGTTCTAGGTAAACCTGGGAGGAGGAAGAGTTTAGATGCTGAATGCCTGAATGCTGTTTGTGGGAGCCTGGGGAGACCTCACAATTGCAAGGTGACACATCCACTGTGTTGGAGAGCCCATGTGTTGGTAAGAAGAAAAGGAGAGAACCAGTTTTCCCATTTGTTTGTCCTCTTCATCAAGTTCACCCTTCCCTGGCCAGAGAAGGGTCCCCTGCACCAGCTGAGTCCCAGACACCTGCCTCATCCATTGTCACTCCCAGCCACACCGCCCTAGGAACAAGGACATCGCCACACAGGACACAACCCCTGATGAGCCCCACCCTGCAGCCTTGGCCCCCAGCTGACTCTGTCAAATTAGCTCTATCTCCAGACACGGCTGCAATGCTGGATCTGCCTTAGTGCCTCTCCATCTGGCTCCTCTTTATCACCTCTTTTTTTCCTGAGTTCATTTCTTTTGTGTTGTTCTTCCTTTCCCAGCATTTACTTCTTTGCTACACTATTTAAAACAACTCTTTCATTCTCTACTTCTTGTGAGTGCTAGTGAGTTTAATTTTTTTCCAGCTTTGTTTTTTTATTATTTCTCTTTTTCTGCTTTTATCTCTGCCCAGTCTTTCCTGTCCCTCTGTCTAGGAAGGATGTTTTGCTGGGACTGCTTGATGGTCCATTAGAAACAGATTAACAGGTGAGGATTGACTAGAGAAACAGATGTCAAGGAGGGAAGGAGAGCAGAGGAACAGGTGACCTTTTCCACAAGCAAGATGAAAGCATGGTTTTTCAAACATCAGTTGCTCCCTACAAGAGCATGAGAGAATGTATGGAAAGCAGAGAGGAGGATAAGCCACCATCATAACCTGTTGCTTTTTTGCATTGCTTATTTTCACTGACATAATGGTTTGATTCAGACTGAAACTGGCATCTCAGTTTAACATTTAGACCTCATGTTCTCAGCAACTGTTACTGCTGGGTCTCGGTGAAGCAATCTTCATCCCTCCCTTCCCGCATGCACTTGCTCATTCCTTCTCTCTCTTATCTCCCCTCCTTTCTCTATCATTTTCAGGGTGGTTTTGCTATTCAGATGTAACTGTGGATGGACATTGATCCATCTCCACTCCTTTCATTTTAAAGACATGGACTATTTTAATAAAAAGCTGCAATGAGGAGTGCAAGAAATTAACAAAGGGCATGGAAAACCAGAGATGTGAGGAGCAGTTTCCAGTTCATTTGTTCACCTGGAAGGATCTTGGCCCCTGGGGGCCTCAGAGCAGGGGTTAAAGCAGACCCCAGCTTCAGGCAGAGCGCCAGAACCAGAAATGCATTCCTCCCTCACTTCCCTTTCCACCAGCTGTATAGGTAACAGGCATGGCCAATGCAAAGGCCACCCTTCAGCAAAACAGAAATTTGCAGACCATGGGAAGAGACCATGACTTCCCTTCCTTGTGGACACAAATATTGATTTAATACTAAAAATATTGGCTCTGACCTGCAGGGATTCACTTTCTTGTTTCTGCAGTGCCAGGAATGTCTGTCCTCTCTTGCTCTCTGCAACAGGCATTTGCAGTTTTCTTGTTCCCATCCATTTTATGAGATGCTTAAAAGAGTGGCTTGGTGGCCAGGCACAGCTCAGACCAATGCAATGGAAGATGCACCTTCTTTATTTTTCAGCAGTCATCTTGTGTCATTCTTGGCTTTTTCACCTTGTGCACTTGCCTTTCTCCTCTTCCTGTCCATTTCTCTGTATTCTTCACCCTTTCCTTCTCTCCCTGTCCCGTAGGTTTTAGCAGTGTGGTCCTCCTTGCTGTTATCTTGTCTAGTTTGATATTTTCTTGGGTGGTTATTGAGACCACTCTGAGGATAGAGGCATAAGACTGATGGAGCAAGACCAGGAAACTAATGCATACAAGGGTTTGGTGGGGAAAGGGGGAGAGAAAAATGGGGATGTGAAAAAATAGAGGGGAAAGGGGCAGATTGGTGCAGTTATGTTTAGAGGAAGATGGGGAACTGTTTTCCAGTCATTTAAATGTTTTCAAAATTTCAGAGAAAAAAAAAAAAAACAAAGAAGTGCCAGCTACCTGTGGAAACCTCAGGAGGAAGAAATTATTGAAGGAAGAGGTTGACTGCAAATCAGCCAGTTTTGCTCTCCTTCAAGAAATACTCAAGCTCTTTGCCCAAAATAAAGCAGCCTTTAGCCAGGGAAATGGGATATGGGGTGGGATGTAGGAGGTGCTTGGTCAGCCTTGGCTGTGGGAATGGCTGTGGCTCCTGATCGCCTCTAGTAAAAAAGTTGTTAGGGATCTAATCTATGATGAAGGTAGCAAATCTGCAAAGGAACTGGAGTGCAAGTGTCGCTATCCAGCTCCACTCTAGCCTCACCCATGGAAATTTACAACTCCCTACCAACTCTGTTCCCTGGGAAGGGTAACACTTTATTTCCCATAATTTCAGGGCTTTTTCAGTTCTGACTCTCTGAATTTGCATTCTCTCTAGCCAGAGGAATTGACCAACATCTTGGAGATCAGCAATGTTGTCTTTACAAGCATGTTTGCCCTGGAGATGATCCTGAAACTTGCTGCTTTTGGTCTCTTTGATTACCTTCGCAACCCCTACAACATCTTTGACAGTATCATCGTCATCATCAGGTGACAAGGGCCTTGGGGATCCGCTGAAATACACACAGAAAAGAGTACACAGAGCTTGCACACTATTTCAAAAAGGATTTAGCAGCTACAATGAGAGGAGCTGGGCTGATGCACAAGGCCAAGGATTGGGAGACCAAGATGTCTTTTCCCAATACTTGGTGTTGGTGCTATGCAAGCCACACGGCATTTCTGTCCCTTAATTCTCTCCTCTGTAGAGTGGAGGCCGTTGCAACTGCCTTGTTAAGTTCACCACAAATATTAGCTGTGAAATATTTTGAAAATGCACAAATTGAAGATGTTACAAAGGTTTAAAGTGTGATAGAAGAACTTGTCTTGCTGGAATTTGATGCTGCAAGCCTTTCTTCATTCCTGCAACATGTACTGCCACATTCATGTTCTTAAGGCATAAATGCAGCTTTCAACATACAAGGATAAGCTTGTAGTTCATACTTCTGCCTTGCTCAGATAGATTTTCTCTCTCACCCCTTTGTACTGCCAATGCCAGGGTGAAGACTTAGCATTGTTATTCCTTGTTTTCTTCTGTTTGTTCACTTGTATTTTCGTTTTTTCCCTCGTACTTCCCGTGCCGCTCTGGACCATAGCATCTGGGAAATCATTGGCCAGGCAGATGGGGGCCTCTCGGTGCTGAGGACATTCCGACTCCTCCGGGTGCTGAAGCTGGTGCGTTTCATGCCAGCGCTGCGCCGCCAGCTTGTGGTGCTGATGAAGACTATGGACAACGTAGCCACCTTCTGCATGCTCCTCATGCTCTTCATCTTCATATTCAGGTGAGCAGGCAGTCAGCGCACAGTGTTCTGGAGTGGCACTGTGTGGCTCATAGGGACAGCAGCTTCAGAGCATGACTGCATAACTCATCTTGCCCATTGCTCCAGGCCAAGACAGTACTGACAAATATTTATTTTTTCATAAGGGCTGAACTTGCTCCTGCCTTAAATTGGATTCAGCAGCTGAGGGTTTTGGCCTGGATGGGGCAGTGAAATGCTGCCAGCAAATGCAGACATTGAGCATAATGTCCCATTGCAGGATAGTTGAAGTCTCCTGTTAATCAGCACTAGCTACAGGAACAGTTCAGTCTGGAGGCTGATTCTGGCAGAAGAGCAGCAGGAAGCAACCAAGAAAGTTTGTCTGTGCATGCCATGGATGCCCTGACAGCAAAATGAAGACATATGAGAGCAGAAAGGACAATAGAGAGGACAGATCTGACTGGTTGAAGGCAATATGTGAGCTCTGAGTCAGCACAGATGGAAAGCAAATTTTTTGGTGACCTACAGGGTTGCAATATGTAGTTCCTTTTTCACAGATAGCTCCCAGTGGTCTGACTGTGTTGTTGTATCCCTTGCTGCTGTGATGTTGCATTAGATTTTCAGGAGAAGAGAATTACTCTGATGAGCTCATTGTGGTGGCAGAGGTATTTATATTTGACATCATCTTGTTCCAAAGCATACTGGGAATGCACATCTTTGGTTGCAAGTTCAGCCTCAGGACAGACACAGGAGATACAGTTCCTGACCGGAAGAATTTTGACTCCCTGCTGTGGGCCATCGTCACCGTCTTCCAGGTGAGCCCACTTTGCTCTCTATGGGTGGGCCCGGGCAAAGTGAAGAGGATCAGGAGATGCTTTTTCCTCACTGAGGAGCACTGCACTGACTCCTGACAGCACAAAAGGTTGTGGAGGAAGAACAATTGCATATTGGAACCAAACAACTGGTGTATATCCCAAACAGGGGACTTTCCTCCTTCCTTGGAGATGGTGTGCAAAGGTCACTCCTGTTGTGGCAACTCCCAAGTTTAACACTCTCATCTCAGCCCATGACTGTCCTAATGGTTGTTCTTGTTTCTTCTTGCTCAGCTGAGGTTTTTGGTGCAGCGCCACAGCTGGACAGTGACAGTGGGTGTGTGTTAATGGGGAAGTTCAGAGGCCTGGTCTGGTCCTGATGTGTATACTCTGACTGTCCTTTTCTGGGAATACGCTTCATGTTCTTCCTTCATATTTTCTGACTTTCGTCCTCTCTTGCAGATCCTAACCCAGGAGGACTGGAATGTTGTACTCTATAATGGCATGGCCTCCACCTCGCCATGGGCTTCCCTCTACTTTGTGGCTCTCATGACATTTGGCAATTATGTACTCTTCAATCTTCTGGTGGCCATTCTTGTGGAGGGATTCCAGGCTGAGGTGAGCTGCCACCAAGGCTTCATCAGGAAGAGGAATAGAGGTGATAAAAAGGGATCCTTTGTGACACTTTGAGGATACTGGACTGGAGGACTTACAAAGTATCACCCCTCTTTAATGTCACTCATGAAATAACCCTTGTTAGGGTAGTATTCAATTAAGCAAAAGGAAAAAAACTAGTGTTAATCTTTGCAAGGAAAGAGGATCTCTAGAAGGGGATTCACAATTTCTGTTCCGTGTAACACAATAGAGCCTACCTCAAGGTAAGCCCTTTATCCATCCAAAAGCAGCAGTGCAGTCTATCAGCCATCTCAAATCACAGAAGACTCTTTCCTGTGATCACACTGGATGCCTGACTGCCGAGGACAATTTTGCAGTTGTTCCAGAAATGAAAGACAAAAACAAATGGTTTTTCTGTTTAAGTTTCCAACTTCTAAATTTGTGTGTTCCAGGGTGATGCCAACCGGTCATACTCAGATGAAGATCAGAGTTCTTCAAATATGGAGGAGTTTGATCAATTCCAAGAGGTCCAGGAAGGCTCAGGTACAATAGCTCAAACAGTCTTATTTGCTTGTGTCCTACTGCTCTTTGGTGAGAAACCTAAAAGCAGATTCTGCAGAAAATTTACTCCCACTTCTGAGAACTTGCCAGTTTTTATTTTGAACTTTATGCCAGTTTGTGGTGTTATTTGTGGAAAAACAGAGACATGTTGGCATCCTGAGGAATGCAGTAGCTAAGTGGAACAGTTCTTGAATGACCTTCAGAACAGCAACTGAAAGTGAGAAGTGAGGCTGTCTCTGGTTATCTTCAGGGTCACTATTTCAGGAACACTGTATCCAAATCTGAAACCCACATTTGGAGAGGGGATACCAAGATGGTAAAAAGGACTCAGGCAAATCTGGAAGCCTTGCCTCATAGTGAGAGACTAATGAAGCTTAGAGAAATCAGGAAAGTTACTTGATCACTCTCTCTGTAGTTGTAGACCAGAAGGAGGGGGTTGTGGTGGTAGATAGCTCTTTAATTGAGCAGAAAAAAGCATAATGAGATTGGAAAGGTTGGAAACTCAAGTTAGACAAATTCAGGCTGAAAAAAAGCCATATATTTTCAAGGAGAGATAATTAACAGTGGGAACAACCTGAGTACAAACCAGCTGGTAAGGTCTCTATCCCTCAAAGACTGAAAATCTTTCTACAAGAGGTATTATACTTCAAACAGGACTTGGTGGCAGGGAGCAGTGAGAGCAGCTTGCTCTGCAATGGATGGTGAGCCAGGAGTTGAAGGGGACAGAGAGCCAAGCAGGAGGGCAGGGGTCACGCTGCACACTCTTGCACCAGGTGAGCAGAGCAGGTCCACTGACAGTAGTAAGAGTCTGCCAATGGTTCGGTAATTACCAGGCAAGCCCACAGGGGTGAGGAAGGTCTAAAGTCAAGCCAAGAAGTCCAGTCAGCAAGACAAGATCAGGATCAGCAAGGTGTGAGGACAGATACAAACATACTCACAGCACAACTCAGACAAGCACCACTGGCACATTTCTGAGCGTAAATGCAGCTCCCACAGCAGGGAGCAGTGGCTCCAGTTTTTGGCTCACAGTTTTTTCCTGCAACTTAGCTCTTTTCAAAGCAGTCCTATTCTGAGTTACATGGCTGCACCATATCAGAGCTTTTGTTGAATGCAAGCAGCCAAACTCCTGAGATGGCAGAGGAGGAAGAGGTTACAGAGGTGTTAGTGGACTCATGGCTGTCTGTCATGCAGACGTGGATAGGTGACCTTCATTATGCAATAAGTCAAACAAAAATGATTGCTCCAGTCCTTTCAGGCATTAAAATTCAACACCCTGTCCTTTCCATGCACCTCAAAAAATGCTGATGGTCATCTACAGGACTTAAGATTTCCCTCAAAAGTGTCCTGGATCTTAAAGGTCAAGGATCAGTCATTTGAAGAAGGCAGTGTAGTAGGATAGACTGGGATGCAGTTTTTGTGTGCAGTATGATTGCAGGAATTTTAAGGTGACCTCAGTACATGGATGGCTGTGGCTATCCCTACATCTTAGTCTCTTGTCCAGTGTTTCAGCCTAACTGCTTTAAGTAGCCATTCTGACAGCTGGTGGAATTTGTTCAGACCTGGAGATGCTGGTGTCTGCTCTTGGCATGCAGAAGCACGCTCTTGTCCCTCTGTTCGCCTTCATGCTCTGCCTGTTAGTCTGAGGCTGCCTGGCCACCACTCTGCTCGCCTGTCTGTCCCCAAGGAGAGATGTGGTTGGTTTTGGAGGCTGAGGAAATTACTTTAAAGCCTTCCTAGCCTGCACTGCCTTTGTCACCACATCCTAAATCAGAGAAATTTATGTTGATTGGTGCTAAAGGGCTAACAATCTGTTAGCTGCTGTCAACCTGCTAAACTGCTTAGGCATCAAAACAGTCACTGGATAGCGAGGAACCCAATTTCTTCTTTCTTCATTCTTCTTTCTGTATCTTTCCACTTAGATCCCAAGCTCTGTGCAATTCCTGTGACACCTAATGGGCACCTGGACCCATCCTTGCCCTCTTCCAACCCACCAATGGCTTCTGGGGGGGTCACCAACTCTTCACGCAACTCACTGCAACTTGACCAGATCCGTGTTGCTGTTGGCTCCCGGAAGAGCAGTGTGATGTCCCTGGGGAGAATGACTTATGACCAGCGGTCCTTGGTGAGTGAGGGAGTATAAATGTTTATCATACCCTTCCTTTGAAAGCCACACACTTTGTTGGTTTTCTGCCATCATCTGGGGATTTCTGGGAAGGATTGCCCTGCTGTTGTGGGCTTCTAACACAACTGCATTGCCTGTCTTTAGAATCCAGATCAGTTCACATTATTTTTCTAAATTTCCAGATTTTGAAGTCTATTTCCAGGTTAGTTATATATATTCCTTTGAGTGTGGGAGAGGGAGAACACCAAGAAGACAATCTTCCTCTTACAGTGGAACATGTTTTTCCTCCTTGACTTTCCTTGTTCTCCTAGAGTGAAGGATGCAAAATGTTGCCTTGAGTTAAGAAGTGATGCCAGAACCACCAAGTCCTATTACAGATGGGATTTTATCAGAGCTTTTGTAACAGGGGAAATCTTGTCTTTGAACTTCCCATGGCAGATTCTGCTGCCCCATAGCACTTCCCCAAGCATGCAGGTTTGTCTAACCAGTACATCTCAGACCTGCCCACCTTGTAACATCAGCTTCTGGGCTATCTACCCACTGACATACACAGCTCTGGGGAGTGTCTTGGTGCTTAAAGGGTTCATGCCCCTGTTATTTCCAAACAGGGAGTGCTAGCAGCCATGTGATACGTGATACCTTGCTGATGTGGTTGGACTTGGCTGTAACCAACAAGCCCGTTTCTCTCATTTCTCCCTTTTACTAAGACTGGACTCAAAGATGGTGTGTCAGATGATCCATCACCCTGTACCTTGTGCTATCCTTAACCCCAGCGCAGTGTATAAAAAGCTGCCAGTCAGATTCTTTGAGAACTTTACTCTTGCTCTATGCTGGTGTAAGTAACAGTATCAGGCACCTGGCCTTTGGCTTTATTACTTATCTTCCCTGAAAGTGCTTTGCACACAGATGGTGCTATAAAATAATCACAGTCAACACCATTGCTAACTCATTACCAATTTATTGTCAGATTTACCAAGATTGCTGCTGAATTCCCACCATGCAACTTGCTCAACATCTGATAAATGGCAGCCTTCTGGCTTAGGGGCTTAGGGAGCAATCTGTGATCTGAGAGAGGATCACATCCTCCCTCCTTGTGCCCAGAGTCACTGAGTCCCCATCCCACTCTCTTACAGTCCAGCTCCCGCAGTTCCCACTACGGTGCCTGGAGCCGCAGCGGAGCCTGGGGAAGCCGTCGCTCCAGCTGGAACAGCCTGGCCCGGGGACACAGCCTGAAACACAAACCTACCTCAGCTGAGCACGAATCCCTCCTGTCTGGGGAAACGCACAAGGCAGCAGATGGGGAGCCGGATGGGACAGGAAGGGTGTTTCATCACCGCCGGACACTCTCTCTGGATAACAAAGGCTCGTGTGACCTGCTGGAGTTGGCCTCGGTCCCTTCTGGCCACAGAGTGACCCATAGGCTGGGAGCACTGCCTGGGGCCAGCGAGCATCAGGACTGCAATGGCAAAATGCCCAGTATTGTCAAGGAGATCTTCCCAAAGATGAACAACCACAAAGAACGGGGAGAGGATGATGAAGAAATAGATTATGTGAGTACCTGGTGGAGGAGCCTGGGGTTACATCACAGTGCTCTGGGTTACTCCAAATCCATCCTCAAATTTCAGTCTTCTTGCATGTGGATGGGAAAGCTTGCAAAGCTTTAGGGAAAGCTCACAAAGGTGCTTTAGGAGAGCTGGAGGACAGCTGGAGGACTAAATGCAGGTAGGACTTTCTAGGCACAGACAAGCTCAACCACATTGTCATGCTGCTTGCAAGGCAGATGTGCGACGTACATGTGGTCATTCAGGGGGTGTTATTTCAGAGCAGTGCAGCCAGTGATTTCTACAAGATAGGAGAGGTCAGGCTGTGCAAGAGTGAGAGTTTTGTGTGGGGAACATCAGCAGACCAGAGCAGGAAGCACAGGCACCACAGGCAAGGCAAGTGGGTTTTGTGGTATCAGCCTGGGGGACAGTAATCTGTGAGCAGATCAGAGAGTGGAAAAAGTGGAGTGAGGGTCAGTAGAAATTTGAACAGACATAAATGTCTGTATGAAATTCTCAGCCCAAGTGCCAACAGAAAGTCTTCTTGTCCTGTCTTCTCATTTAGCTGAGGTAGGGAGGAAACATTGCCCTTGTGTAACACAGTTCCTCCAACACCGCTAAGAAGGCATCATGGGACAGCATCCTGCTCTAGAGGGGACACCAGCAGTTTTATTTTTCATTCTTTGGGGAGGAAACCAGATACCAAGAGGTAAACAAGCCCTGGCAAAGCAGCTTCTACCTTCTTTGCCATGACTCGTTGCCTTTGAGTTGATTTTCTCAATCAAGGGATTAAAGAAAAGCAGGTAGTGGTTGCGTTTGAGTCAGATGTGAAAGGAAGAATGTCTCTCTCAGGCAAGTGGGAAGGTGACCAGTGGCAATTGCTTCTGCTGAATCCCTACAGAGCCTGTGCTTTCGCATCCGGAAGATGATGGAAGTCTATAAGCCAGACTGGTGTGAGTTACGGGAAGACTGGTCCATATATCTCTTCTCTCCACAGAACAGGTTTGTGCAGTTTTTGCCATGAGAGGGTTAAGAAGATGGGGCAGATTCTGTTGCTCTGCTGGCCGTATCCCCTGATACTAGGTGGCAACTTCAAACTTAGCAGCTGAGAATGTGCATTTTCTCCTCCCTTGTCCCTTCTACAGCCAAACGGCATTTCTTTTCCTGGATTGTGGCAATGAAAGGAAAGTGAGCAACCTAAATAGCTATTGTGATCTTCCCTCCCTTTGGAGCATCCCATTTTTATTTTCTGTAATCATAAATATTTATAGCAAAGCAAGGCAGGGAATACTAATGTTAACACAAAGAGGATAAAGAATGTATTATTGATGACTCCGTAATACTGATATTTTCTCTCCTGCTACCAGAATAGCATCTTCATTTAATTACCAACTTACCAGCAGTTATATCACACCTTTTAGGGTAAAGTTAGAATTCTTCTTGCCTAAAAAAAGGAAATTTGGGTTGAATTCTTCCTGTTAAAGAGATCTCACCAGGAGAAAATCCACGTACCTCAGCTAACAGTATTCTCACCCATGCATATTGCCGCTTGAAAAGGAAGGGCTTTCATCATAGGTCACAAGGGAAAGCTTTTTGCTCTGTGTGACACCTATGTTAATATACACAGTGTCTTTCAGAAGTGTGGTCACCATGACTGCCAACCTACCTGCCTCTCCTGAGCTTTCAGCATGTGGCCTCTTTGCTGTGGGGGTGGTACAAAATGTGAATTTGGGAGGAAAACTGGAATTCAGCCTCTTTACAAGGCAAGAGAGGAGCACAGGGTCATAGTGGTTAGGATACTACTCTGGCACTGGAGAAATCAATGGAGGTTCAGCACATTGCTCTGCCCTTGCTCTGCTCCAGGCTCCCTATGTGACCATTTACCACCCTGAGCTACTGCCATTCCAAGGGACATCAGTATCAGAGATAGGAAAGCTGCTATATCAGAGCCCTGTTTTGACCAGAACGCTTAATTCTGTGTCCTTTTTGCTCCTAAATCCGTTCTGCCCAAGGCACAGGTGCCTACTGGAACTCTCTTGCAGGTTTCGCCTCCTCTGCCAAACCATCATTGCTCACAAGCTCTTTGACCACGTAGTGCTGGCCTTCATCTTCCTGAACTGCATCACCATTGCCCTGGAAAGACCCCAGATTGAACACAGAAGCACGGTGAGGACCACTACCTGTCACCCACTTTTTAGCACAACCTCAAACAGTGGTTCCTGAGTGTTCCTGGTACTGGTGTGATCTCTGGAAGAACTTCAGCACTAAACACCAGCTCTGACTCATCTATTCAAATGCCTAAATATTAGTAGTTGACATAAATATGTGTTTCCCCTGCAGGCTCTTATAATGGGGTAACCCAGTTTATAATACAGAAAGCCTGGTTCCTTCTGTCTTGGAAAGTAAGAGTCTCCTCCAGGAACCTGCATATAAGGGATGAATGGCAAAAGGGACAAGGAGTGGATCTGAGATATAGAAGTAACTTCCATGCTGTAGGAATGGCACATCATCATTCATGTATGCTGCTCTTGACCTATCTTGGAGGTGGCTCAAGCTGGCAAGTGGAATTACTTTTTCTGCTTGTCTGCCTTAGCTGACTCCCAGACTTTGCTGCACTTGGACACAATCAGTGGTCTGTGCTCAGCAGCTCTTCGGGAAGGAATGCCAGGTCAGTGCAGCAGGTTAGGCCTGAGCAGCACTGACAGAAAAGGGCAGAGGCTGCCTTGAAACCAGATCTGCAGGATGCAAAAAAATATCATCCACTATGGTCTGGCAGAGCTGCGTAGGATCCTGTCCCAGCCAAGGTATATGAGCTGAAAGCTGCCTAGCACTGACCTCTGCCAAGGGCTTCTCCCTTATTTCATCAACTTTCAGACCCCTCACAGGAATGCAAAAATATCAAGACCATCAGAGGGGACTGACAGAGTAACAAGAAGTAGTCAAAATACATTTAAGGTCTTTCTCTGTTTTTTTTTTTCTTTTGTTTTTGTTTTTTTTTGTTTTTTGTTTTTGTTTTTTTGTTTTTTGTTTTTGTTTTGTTTTTGTTTTTGTTTTTTATCTTTTTTCTAGGAAAGAATCTTTCTCACTGTGTCCAACTACATTTTCACAGCAATCTTTGTAGCTGAGATGACACTGAAGGTAAGTTACTGGAGAACAGCTCAGAGCCTTTTTCCAGTGTCAAACACTGTTCATGTTTGCTCAACACCCTTTTAAAATGTGTTCATCTTTTCAGTGTGCCAGTCCTTCCCCCTACCTTCATAAAGGCAGATACTGCCTGGGGCTCAGTCCTGTCTTGTTAGGCATAGAGGAGATGTTTGTCATAGGCATTAGATCCAGTTGGATCTTAGTATTCACAAGGGATAGCTGTCCATTCCCTTTCTCCTGGAGCAAGAATGGGGGACATTACAATATTAATGACATGCTCAAAGTTGAGATAATTATTCAATAGATGTCAAAATACTTTGCAACAATCAGAAAACCTTGTTATTCCCTTCTCATATTTGGGAAGAAGTCCTAAAACTGTGTGCTGGAAGTTAAACCCCTAAAATTCATATCTGAATTTTGACTGTGATTTGCAGGATGTTAATATCTCCTCCCCATGGCCACCAATTTCTGTAGCACCCACTGTTTTTGAGAACTGTTGACAAACAAATTACCCCTTTAAGAGCCAAAGTGTGGATTTGGTGCCTGACTTTATCTCCTAGGTGATCTCTGAATCGGGAGACTTTCCCCAAGTCTCTGGTGTGACAGGGAAAGGTTTCCTGTGTGTCCCCTACAGTGTCATGTTACTCAGGGAGGCAGAAAAAAGGTGTTTTCCTTCACAGACATTCAGGTGAAAGGAAAAGATTATGAGATGACACTTCAGTGTCATGAGGAGTTGATAACTATTCCCCCTCCTCCCATTCTCTCCATAGTTGCCCTCTACCAGGTAACATAGGAGCCATTTCACCCCCTCTTCTCTCCCCTCTCTTGCAGGTGGTCTCTCTAGGACTGTATTTTGGAGACCAGGCTTATCTCCGCAGCAGCTGGAACATCTTGGATGGCTTCTTGGTCTTCGTGTCTCTCATCGACATTGTGGTCTCCGTGGCCTCTGCTGGCGGTGCCAAAATCCTGGGGGTGCTGCGAGTGCTCCGGTTGCTGCGCACCCTACGTCCCCTCCGGTCAGAACCCCACTGGGCCCTGCTTGGCCCCCTCTTCCCATTGGTTATCCCCAGGAGGGGTCCCAGGGTCAGATCCAGGCAAAGTGTGGTCTTTAACAAGCAATAAGCCAAAAGTAGGTCCCCCTTAGCCATGTGGGTCTGATGCTGGAGGTACCTCATGAAAGAACAAATCCATGAGAGAGAAAAGGCTTTTTGATCACAGGGGAGGGATCTCCACTGAGGGGTCACTGCACATGGAGACAGGAGTCTGCTGCTGCTGAAAATGCTTAGCTTAGGCCAAACATCCCTGCCCTGTCCCTCTGTCACTCTTCCCCTTCCTTCCTTTCCAGAGTCATCAGTCGAGCCCCTGGTCTGAAGCTGGTGGTGGAGACACTCATTTCTTCCCTCAAACCCATAGGAAACATTGTCCTCATCTGCTGTGCTTTCTTCATCATCTTTGGCATCCTGGGTGTGCAGGTAGGTTATTACTGTCTATCAAACAGCCCTTGAGCCCCCACCCCACGGGCACCTGTACCCCCAGGTCCTATAACAGACACAGGGAGCCAAGCAGAGCAGGAGAGACAGGGAAGCCAGTGAATTTTCTGTATTTGCCCTCTTCCACAAGTCATGTCCATAATGACACAGCCTTTGGCAAGCACAGACATGTGCACAGGAAGTGCAGGCATTGCTGGACATGAGAGACAGGAGTTAGTGCTCACACCTGGCAGCAGCTGGGTCAGGGTTTGGATCAGTGTCATAGCAAGAGCCCAGGGCTGGCACAGCACAGGGCTCACTGGACCCATCCATGTCACCCCACTAGGGCAAGGAGCTCAGTGCCTGCTTGCATGAACCCTGCCCCCAGTCAGCTCTCTTTCTCCCCCTCACTCTGAGCCCTAAATCCACCCACAAACTTCTTTAATTTTTTTATTTAATCCTCTTTATTTTTGGCTGTTGCATTGCAGAGGAGCAAGGGTGTGGGCGTTACTTCCATCTCAGGGAATGCGCTAAACTTAGTTTGCTCTGATGCATCTGTACAAATGCACAATCCAGTACCTTCCATATGGGGAAAAGAGCCCTGGGCAGAAGAGTCACAGAAGTGCAGTGCAGCTTTGTGAAAAAATGTATATGAGAAGAAGAAGAAGATGCTTTTTTCTGGTTCTTTACCCTCAGATGAGGTCTTCTTTTCCCATCAGCACTCTCAGTAACTGTGAAGCAGGGAGAGAAGATTACTCTAGGAGACTGATTAGAAGATACTTTTCCCTTTGTACGCAGAAAGGCTGCCTTAAGGGCTGTCAGATGGTGGGCTTACAGTCACTGCTGGTCTGGAGCAAAGGAAGAGGCTGAAAAGCCAAGTGTGAGCTCACAAGGGTGGTCCTGGCTCCTTTGCAATGGTTGAGCCTGTGCTGTACATTGTGTTGGTGGTGTCCCTGTCATGCTCTCTGTGGCTTGCAGTCTTGCGGGCCATGCAGCATCTTGGCAGCTCCTGTACATCCCAGGGAGCATGGGGAACCCTGTGGGGAAAGGGGCTGATGGGGTCACTCCCCTCCTGCAGCTTTTCAAGGGCAAGTTCTACCACTGCCTGGGGGTCGACATCAGGAACATCACCAACCGATCTGACTGCGTGGCAGCCAACTACAAGTGGGTGCACCACAAGTATAACTTCGACAACCTGGGACAGGTGAGTTTGCCCACAGCCCCTCCCTCTGATGGGAACCCAACACAGGTTTGTCTCCTCCCCAGGGAACAGATGCAGTGCCTGGAAAGCCAATGCCTGGGCCAGAAGGAGCAGTTATTTGGCATGCGTGTCCATGCAGAAGCTGTGTCACTAGTGGGTTGGTATCAGAATGACACTTACAGGATGAGTGGGAAAGAAAAGTGGTGGCAGCAGAGAGTTTGATTTTCTCTTTTCTCCTGCCATGAAGATGATGTTCTTCACAAAGTCTCTCCTCTGATGGGTCTGGCTGCACATGGCTCCCTGTCACCCCATCCCTGTCCTCCACAGGGGAAAGAGCAGGTTTTGATGTGTGCAGAGACACAAAGAGTAGAGTATTTCACCATATGCTGTGTGTGTTAGAGCATAAATCCACAATAATTTTTTTTCTGCCTGCCAGATGCACCTGCTCCACATCAGCTTTGCTTTATATGTTGCAGGCTCTGATGTCCCTCTTTGTTCTGGCTTCCAAGGATGGCTGGGTCAATATTATGTATAATGGACTCGATGCTGTGGCTGTTGACCAGCAGGTACATGGATTTTCTTGTGAAAGGACCTTTTCACTTTCCTTGTGCCTGTAAGGCAGAAGCATCCTTTAACACCCTGCTTCAGATACCTCCCTCAAACCAAGAGCCCCTTCCAGGTCTATTCTGAATCCTTTGCTCACCTATTTGCAAGGGGTCAGGTCCATGGCCTTCTCTAGTCCATGCAGGAAGGTGTAGCTGTGGCTGTGCTGTGGGTGTCTGTGGTAGGGTCACTGGGCCTGTATCTATTTGTAATGAAGAAGCAATAATGCCATGTGTCTTTCTGGGCATGCTGGCTCCCTGCTGGCCCACACATGGTTATTTCAATACCTTGTAAAGCAGGATCTGTTGGGCTGCCACCCACTGCATCCCTGTTCCTCTACTGCTAAAACAATGTCTGCCTCTGTTCTCCTCCCACTCCAGCCAGTGATCAACAACAACCCCTGGATGCTACTCTACTTCATCTCCTTTCTCCTCATCGTCAGCTTCTTTGTGCTCAACATGTTCGTGGGGGTGGTGGTGGAGAATTTCCACAAGTGCCGGCAGCACCAGGAGGCTGAGGAGGCGCGCCGGCGGGAGGAGAAGCGCCTGCGACGCTTGGAGAAGAAGCGAAGGAGTAAGGCACAGCCTAAGTGTTTGGTTGGTTCGTAGGCCAAGGTTTTTTGAGAAAAACCTTTTCCTCTTATTTTTCTTTCCCAATGGGCTGGTCTCCAAAATCCATCGCTCGTGGCCGTGCTCTCAGCCTTCCTCCCCGCACCACTGCTGTGTCACCACACACCTCACTGGGGCGGTCTGGGGAAGAGGGGTGGCTGAGGAGGTCTGCTGGGACTCCAGGGAAGGCACTGGGGAAGGGTTTTAGCACCCTGCTCCTCAGGAGATTATGTACCAAAACCACCCCTGTGCACATGCCGACAGGCACTGTGGGCATGGGGTGTGCACACATTGATACGCTTCCTGTGCTTGGGGTAGAGTCCCACCTGGGCTTCCTGCAGCTCAGCTGGTGGTTGAAGAAGAACCTGGACAGACAATTCTTTGTGTTTAAACCCAAATCTAAATAAGAGGGGGGAAAAAAAGAGGAAGACCCCTGTGTTTTGTGTCCCAGTGACCCCAGTGTTGCAGTGTCACTCCTTGGGATCTCAAACCCTGTGTGCTGAAGGAAACCTTCTATTCCTAGTGTTTCTGTCCTGTTTTGTGTTACCTTTAGATAAAAATTGCTGAAGCATACTTGCTCCTGGAAATCATCCCTACTACCCAGGCTTCCATTCACAGCCTATGGGCATGCTTTCCTTTCCTCTGCTCCAGTTTTTCCCTTCTCTCCTATAACACCCCAGGGCCTCTCCTTGAACCATCTGCTCCCTTTTATCAAAAGTGATCTTAATTTGTCAAGACATGAAATGCTGATTTAGCACCATTCCCACAAACACAGTCTAACAGATTTTTTCCCTAGTATTCTGTTCTTTGTCTTTTTTCTTACATATTTTTCCTCATTTCTTCTTTTGGTTTTTGTTTTGTTTGGTTTGGTTTTTTGGGTTTTTTTTTTTTTTTTCATTTTTTCCCCTCCTCCCTGTGTCCTTTACCTATTCTTTTCTGGCTTTTCTCTCTCCCAACTACATTCCAATTTCTTTCAATACCTATCACCAAGCTTACGCCTTCTCCCTCCTCAGTGTTTCTTACCCATTTCTCTCTTTCTTCTAATTTCTTCCTAACTCTGCCCATATCCCTCTTTCTGCTGAAGAGGCGCAGCGTTTGCCGTACTATGCTACCTACTGCCACATACGCCTCCTTATTCATTCGGTCTGCACCAGCCACTATCTGGACATCTTCATCACTTTCATCATCTGCCTCAACGTGGTCACTATGTCCTTGGAGCACTACAACCAACCTGTGGTGAGTGAGATCATGGAGATAAGTCCTGCCTCCAGACACTGTCATTTTGGTACAGCTCTCTGGTGACCACTGCCCACCAGCATAAGTAGAACACTTGGATGTCTCTAAAAACTACTGTTAAAGTTTTGTAGGAATTAGTTATGTGGTAGGCAAATTTGTATGAAGATTTTCATGTGTATCCAGAAAGGTAGTTCCTACTCAGACACTTGTTACCCATTAAAATCAATAGAGAGAAGGTGTCTGAGCAAGAGTCAAGCCCGTAGAAGGCATGGTGCAATTAAGTCTCTGTGCTTTATATTAGTAAGTGGATATTTGGGTCACCCAAATTTAGCTGCCTGCTCTGCTTTTTATGTTCCCCTGGATCCTAATAGGAGTGGTGGAAGCAGCAGTGTCCTGGGAGCTTCAGGCTTTGCATCAGATTTCCAAAAGTCAGCCCAATTCCTCTGCCATATGGCCTCAGCTGAGAGAACCAGAGTGGCTGGTTGTATGTCATGGGATGGGCCATCTTTACCAAGCCACCTTTTCTTTATAAGAGAAGCTGCAGGGCCAAAGTGCTGAGCAGAGCCTCTCTCAGCTGCAAGGTGTGGTTCCAAATACAGCACCTTGGAGGCCAAATAAGTTTTACACTTTGCTTGGGTACAGACCATGTACCTCTCAGTGTTCCTGGCAAAGCTGCAGATGCCTTTGGTGGGAAAAATGTATACTGCACAGATCAAAGGAGCCTTCTGCCTCCATATGTAGACAAAGCATTCATCATGACATCTGCCCAGTGACATTTCAGCTTTTTCCTCAGAAGACCTTTGGTTTAGGTGACAGCTCTGGTGTCTGAAGAGATTGAGGTAACTCAGGCTTTGATCAGGAGCTGAATCTGTCCTCATTCAAATCTATTGCCGGGGTCCTCTGTTTCCTGCCCACCTTGCCCAACTGCCCAGCTTTCATCTTGCCCTAGATGGTGCCCAGTTTTATATTTCAGGAACTCTCAACCTTTATCTGTTGGCATCCTCACATCAGATCTTTGTTCCTCAACAAGTCACTCCTCTTCCTTACTCTTCAGCTCCTTTCTTTAGAACGCAGCTCCAGCCAAGCCAGCCTGCTGTCAGGCTGTGTTAAACAATCTTCTCAAAGCACTTCAAACCCTTCCAGTACAAAATGCCACCAAAAGCTGCCCACTGCTCACACTGGTTCTTGGTGGTCGTGAAGGGGCAGCACATGAAAGAGCCAGAAACCAAATAGCTCAGAGATGTGATGTGCTGGCACAAGACCAAGGCACAGCAGGGTTTCCTCTGGTCAGAGATGACCTGAATCCACAACCAGAGTAACCTCTGTGCTTCACTCCTGGTTGATAGCTATGCCAGTGCCATTAACAAGGTGTCATTCAGGTGGCACGGGCTATTGGCAGAAGAAAAGCCTGATGGCATTTTGTGGATCTTCTTGCAATAGCCTCCTCCTCCAGATTATGCTGAGCAGTACAGAAGAAAGGAGCAGTAACTGATCCTGAGAAGAACATGGGCAGAGGGGCTGGCTGGTTGTTGCCCTTAGTAGGCGACCTCCACATTCAAGTAGGTAGGAAGTGTGGGGCCACTTCCCCACCCCACAATGAATACCTGGGGCAGCTTCTGCACCCCAGGATGAGTTTCTGGCACTTAGGAGAGTCTTCACTCAGGGGGGTTATGTGTTTGGTGTTGCTTTTGCCTCAATTCTTTTCCCTCTCTTTCTGTGGCAGTCCCTGGAGACCGCCCTCAAATACTGCAACTACCTGTTCACCACTGTCTTCGTGTTTGAGGCAGTCCTCAAGCTGGTGGCATTTGGTCTGCGACGATTCTTCAAAGACAGGTGAGCAGAGGGCTGTCAGCTGGGTTGGGGGTAGAGGTTTGGGGATGGTGCCCTATCTAGACCGTGAAGTGGTGGCAGAGTGCTCTGACTGCCTTCCAGTTCTGCACCGCATGGACCTAACCTCATCCTCCACAAGCTGCAATGCCTAGGCAATAGCAAGAGTTGTCCAAAAATTGCCTCTTGGTTGCAGTCTGCTGGTTAGGCTAGAAAGCAAAGGAGATGAGGTTAGAGAGAGACATTTTTTCTCCTGCCCTTGAGGCAAACTGTGAGCATGCTAAAGCAGAACATATATAGGAAAGTTGATTCAAGGTAGTAAGGCCATAAAAAGCTGAGCCTATTAGTCAAAGCATAGCGCCATAGTAACACAGCTCCATGCTTTCAAATCAGGCTGGCTTGCCTCTGGCTGCTCGGGGTGTGTGCAAAGTAAATCTCTGTTTCTCTGGAAAAGCCCATATAGGCTGACTCAGAGTGGGCCATGAACTCATACATAAGGAAATGTTTTGGATGAAGTGGAGACAAGTACCTTTCTTTCTCAGGAAAATGGAAAAACTGTGTCTTTGTTTATTCTCTTCAATTTTTCTTCTAAAGGTGGAACCAGCTAGATCTGGCCATTGTGCTGCTGTCTGTCATGGGCATCACATTGGAAGAGATTGAAATCAACGCTGCTCTCCCAATTAACCCCACTATCATCCGGATCATGAGGGTGCTGCGCATCGCCCGGGGTGAGAGAGACACTGGCCAGAGCAGGGGTGCACGTGGCCATCGAGCGCAACTTGGTGCCATGACTCATTGAGCAGTGGCTGTAAAGTTGTGAGCTTGCCCTGTCCCCAGCCCTCGAGGAGCCTCTGGGGTATCCTTCATCACATCCCAGCAGGGATTCTAGGATCTAGGACAGCCTAGAAGCTCACGCTTTCTGGTTCCCTGGGAGGTGAAGCACTGGGAGGGTGGGCAGATCATGTGAGAGCTGAACTTTCTCTGTTACTCATTTCTGGGGCAGCAAAATAGTGGTGTGGGGAGCAGAGGCCACCAAGCAGGTTGAAATTTGCCAGGTAAGGTGGTGGCCAAGGTGTGCCAAGATGGTATAACAGTGATGGCTAAAGGGAGAGAAAGTGATGGAAGGAAAAATCAAAGCAGAAGGGCAATTCAAATACACATTCCTGGGAAGAAGCATGTGGCTAGAATGTCTGGGTGAAGCAGAAGCAGCCCAATAGACATGGGTGGCAGAAACAAAATATTTAGTCAAAAGGATATGAATTTGAGGAGAAGGAACAACTGGGGTTGTACCATCAAAAGCAAGGAGAGGAATGAGGGGAAATCCAGTTCTTCTAGGGCAAGGAGAGACAGGACATCTGTCTTGTGCTACTGTTATTAGTAAGTCACACAAAGGATGCCTCTGAGCTCGGTCTGACTGACACTTCTCTTGTGCTTGCTGTGGCAGTCCTGAAGCTACTGAAGATGGCCACAGGAATGCGAGCACTGCTGGATACAGTTGTTCAAGCCCTGCCACAGGTAAAACATCATCCCAAAAGACTTTCCTCTTCTGTCCCTTTTTCCAAAGGGTTGATTCTTGTGGGGTCTCAGAGGTGGTGTCTACTGTGGTGTGCAGACAACTGCCTGAAGGTCATGTCCAAGTTCTTGTGTCATTCATTCTTGGGTCAAAGCTCTTGTCCAGCCTGTGAAAGAAATAAGGCTTGACCCCTGGATAAGGGTAGGTTTCTTCCTATCACATCTAGCTAGTGTCTAACTGTTTGCAACTAGTCCTTGGCTCCTTTCTCCTCTCTCCATAAGAAGGGAAGAGTGATTGGAAGCCATTTCAGGAGGAAAGGACATCTTTCTGTCACTGCAGCTCTCACCCTTCCCTGAATGTGCCACCTTTTCCCTGCTTCTCCTTCATTCGCGCTCTCCTTTTCTTAGCCAGTGCTTCCCCCTTCCTATTTTTTCTTCTTTCCTCCTCCTGGATCCCTTTGTGTTTCTGAGCATCTCATGCATGAGAAGCAGTGACACGCTCTGTTGTGGCTCACACAGCCGGCAGTTAAGTGTCTGCTGCAAGACATCGAGACAGAAGGATCTCATGAGCTGTGAGTGGCAGCTGCTCCCAAACGAGATGCTGACACAGTGCTTTACACAGGCTTCAAGCCCACTGTGATCATCCTCCATGATGGATGAGCAGTCGGGGAGTCTGGTCCCCTTCCTTCTGGATTGTTGAGGGAGAATTGTTAAGCGAGGAGTAATGGCACCAAGTGGCTCTGTGGATCATACATCAGCCTGGTCCCTTGGCAGGCCCTGAGAAGGCAGCTCTACTGCGTGATATCAAAATGCACAGGCATTTGTCAGTTGATTTATCAGCTAATGTGCCAGTGCTGGTGAGTGATGATGAGCTGGGAATCAATCTGAAAACAGCATGAGTAGTTACCCAGGGAATTTACTTCTGGTGTTGGTGACAATAAATGTCAATCTGAATTAGTGGAATATGATGGCACAAAAGTGAAAAGGAAACTCTGTGATCTTTTATGGATCCTGAGCTCCGTCTGATCTTCCATGCTTTTTATTAAGCAATAATTATTTGTGCTTTATGATAATAATAGTAATAACAACAATATTAATAATTCATGTGTAGGATATACAACATCATACAGGATAGTTGTGGGCTGAGATACACTGGACAATAGAAGGAAGGGGAGATGAAGGATGTTCTTAGTGCAGGCAGATCTGGAATGTAAATTTTTATTAGTTCTGGCTCTGCTGCCACAGACTGGCTCAGTGCAGCTTCTTTGCACCTTGCTCTTTTCCATTCCAGGAGCCACAACAGACAATTTTTTCTCAGAAAAGGATCTGGGACAGTGCAGGTCTTCAGATACAGTGTCTGCATGTCTGTGGCATGTTTATTCTGAAACCCAGATAAATGCACTCAGACATTAAGAGCTGGTGAAATAGTATCCAGAAACTGTTGGTGAGAGGACTCTGCAATACATTTGCACTTAAATGATGAGATTCAACTTCTACCCCCAAAATACAGATAATAAATAAGAGAGGAGGAAATATTCATATCCCTGTCATGTAGACAGAGAAACAGAGTCATCAGACAGTTAAGTGTTTTGCTCAAGATGGCAAAGAGCACAGCTGGGACCTGTGAGTCTCCGTTTCTGGTCCTAGCCACAAACCACAAGTATATTCTTCCATACTTTCTCATTTCTGATTTTTCTGTCTCCCATTTGCCTACGGCTCCTTTGCTAACCGAGTTTGTGGGCCAGGTCTTTTGGAGGTCAGTAATACCTGCCTCAAAGCAAGCAGATGTCTGAAAGTTTGGTCTCTGGGTATTCCCTGGAAGATAATAACAAGCAGTACTTAATC
Source organism: Ploceus nigricollis (assembly GCA_013399945.1). Classification (NCBI taxonomy): domain Eukaryota; kingdom Metazoa; phylum Chordata; class Aves; order Passeriformes; family Ploceidae; genus Ploceus; species Ploceus nigricollis. Next base: position 281,567 of record VXBC01004657.1, read on the forward strand.
CCTCCAGCATCAAAGCCTATGACTTCCTATTGACTGGCTTTTGCTACTTCCTGTAAAAGGTTGGCTTTGATTAATAAAGTTGCGTAGCAGGGAAAAAAAATCCCTCCATACTTATAGTTGTGTAAAAATCTGAACTTAAAGGTCTAAAATCCATCAGTTTCAGTATTAAAAGAATGAATCTAGTCTCCATATTTTATACACTGGGTCTTTGGGGGACAATTGAATTATCTATAATATTATTCTCTAAGATTTATTGGCTTTGCCAAAAGAAGTAGTTTAAAATAAGCTGTCCTTTCCCTTGCACTCTCTCCTCTTCCTGACCTTTCTCTTTTTGTTCCTAGAGCACAGACTCAAATCAGGGATTTTGTCTTGCTAATGGCATACAAGGCATCTCCAGTTGTCCTGTTTCAATTCCCTTCCTGTCTTTGTTACACTGCAGCAATTCTTAATAGCGAATAGAGCTTTAATTTTAAAGAGCCCTTTAGAAATGTAGTCCTTAGCTAACTTTTATTAACTTCCTTTTCTTAACGCCCTGTAGACACAGACCAGCACTGTGTTTTCACAGCATTTACTATGGTGTCTAATTTAGTGATCAGAAATAATTCCTTCCAGTGAGTATGTATGGAGCCAGGATGTGGCAGTCCAGGGGAGTGGGTGGGCTGAATAATTTATTTCTCTCCTGAATTTGGATGGCACAGCAGTTGTAATGACTAAATTAGATTCCTGAAGTGATGATCCTAATGCAGGCCCAGTGACCACATGCATTCAGACCAGAAACTGCTTAGTTTAAAAAAACCCATTAGGTCCTTAATTTTTCCATGCCTTCTCTTCCCACCTTCCTGCTCCTCCTGCAACCCTGATGGCAACTGGAGCCATCCCTGGAAATTTCTCAAGTGTTGAGCAATTGTTTGGTTGCATTTGTATCTCGGGATTTCACAGCTGTTCTCTTCAGACTTGGAAATGCAGAAACACTTTCTGTACAGATGGAATAGGCTTTGGGATAGGCTGACAGTGCCATTTGCTTTCAGGTGGGAAACCTTGGACTCCTTTTCATGCTCCTCTTTTTCATCTACGCTGCTTTAGGAGTGGAGCTCTTTGGAAAATTGGGTAAGTCTCAAGCAGACCATGCTTCAGTGTGAGCTACAGACATGCTGGTTGGGGTTTCACAAAATCAGAGCTCTTCAATAAAGGGACTGAGTTATTTGATGCACTTTATTCTCCCTTATGCATAATTGATGTAAGAGGAATTTCCCTCTAAATTGTTGTTGTCCTAACAGCCTAACAAAATAAGAGCAGCCTCCATTTTCTCTTATATTCTTAAACATTTGCTTTTTGTGCACTCTTTCCCTGACATTGCCTTCAAGATTACAAGAAAAAGTTTGTGAAATTTTATTTACATCTCTTGCCATGGAATATTGATCAAGAAGAAAGGCAGCACAATGACATGCTGGGAGGATCCCCCTGAACAACAGTTACACTGCCTGATGTCCTGGGGCTGGGCCATCAGGGATTTTTCCATACTGATGGCCAACAGCCAACTGTTGGGCAGGATGCTGATACCATTCATTACCTGAGGTCTTCAGGTTGTGAGTTCATGTTGTTGGTCTCAGGGCTGGTAGTGTGTCCTCCCCTGGGTGTTGTGCTCTGTGCTCCCCTTGTTTTTCAGTGTGCAACGATGAGAACCCCTGTGAGGGCATGAGCCGCCACGCCACTTTTGAGAACTTTGGGATGGCCTTCCTCACACTTTTCCAGGTGTCCACGGGTGACAACTGGAATGGAATCATGAAGGTAACTGGGACTTGGAGGCAAGGATCTCCTACTTGTGGGGAAAGAGAAATTCTGATGTGTGGTCTGTTCAGCAGAGCTTGGGCTAGCAAAGGGAAGGGGAAGAGAACACAGAAGGTGGGCTGCTAGATAAGGTCCCTGCTTGGTCCAGAGTCCCTCTCCCCACTATGGTAACTCATGCCTTGGGCTCGTCTAGTCCTAGATACAACTGATTGAGAAAAGTGCCAATTTTCCTTGGGAGGAACAAGAAAATCATTTAGGCTGAGGGAATATCCAGTGTAGTCAGGACCTGACTACGGTCAGGACATGTGTGTTGGACATGGCACTCATCTGCAAAGCTACCAGGAAAACACAAAATAAATACTTCTTTTAGAGGACGTGGAGAAAGGAAAGTTCTTTCATCACAAATGGTGCTTTTGAGAATAGATGGGAGAAGGTAGTATCAGCCTGCTCATTTTTGGTCTTGTTCACATGCGTGGGGCTACGGTGGCAACAACATGTCATGGTCTGAAAGTTTGCTTCATATGCCTTTGGATGGTTTTGCTCTGAAGCAAACAGCATATGAACACAGAGTGTCCCAGATTCTTTGGGGAATTATGCCAAAAGGTATGGGGTGATAGAAGTGTCCGCCTTGTTCTTTCCATTAGCATCAGTGTTTTTTGACAGAGAGAACAGCCAAGCTTCTGTTCTTACTTTAGTCTTTCCTTCCTTCCATTGTTCCCTCTCAATCCCAACTTCCCCTCAAGGATACCTTGCGTGACTGCAGCCACGATGACCGGAGCTGTCTCAGCAACCTGCAGTTCATCTCCCCACTGTACTTTGTCAGCTTTGTGCTCACAGCCCAGTTTGTCCTCATCAATGTGGTGGTAGCTGTGCTCATGAAACATCTCGACGACAGCAACAAGGAGGCCCAGGAGGATGCAGAGATGGATGCTGAGCTTGAGATGGAAATTACTCACGGGCTGTGCTCCCACAAGTCAGGCTCTCCAAATTCAGGACAGGGAAAAGGAGCAGGAACAGGAGGAGGTGGTGGTAGAACAGAACCTGAAGGACATCTGTGCATGAGATGTTACTCTCCAGCCCAGGTGAGTACACCTTTGAACTTACTAACCAGACTGCAGCAAGGAGCTGTGGGCATTAGCTGGGCAGCTGAGAAGATTGAGGGCTTAGCAGTAGCAGAGTCTTCCACCTCAGGGTGAAAGGTTTGCTTTCAGCAGGAGACTTCTGAGTTGATAGGATCATGTAGGGACAAGGCTATGACAGCAGTGTGTCCTGTTCATTGTCATCATGGTGTAGGAACCTGAGGGCCAGCAGAGGAGGGATGGAGCAGATCAGCTAAAGGTGTGACAGGAGCAAATTTGAGAGGGGAGCTCAGGAGAAGAGTGCAGGAGAAATGGCAGATCAAGAGTGAGTGACTCCAGCAGAGCTGGAAGGGAGATGTGAGCACTGAAAGTGAGTGAAGACTGTCCCTCCTTATTTTATTTTTTTTTTTCATTGAACTCTGGCACCTTTACACACCCTGTGGAGCAAATGTTCCCCCCAGTGACCCTGTGCAAGTACCTGCAGAACAAGATGCTGCTCCAGATGAGTCAGGGTGGAGAACCCAGCCCCAAATTCACATGAAGCTTGAAAGCAAAAAACTCGACATTCTTAAAATGATCTCTCCCATCCTCCCCCCTTTCTTGTCCCCTAGGAGAACTTATGGCTGGACAGTGTCTCTTTAATTATTAAGGACTCCTTCGACGGGGAGTTAATGATCATCGATAACCTATCGGGCTCCGTCTTCCATCATTACTCCTCGCCGGCCATGTGCGAGAAGTGTAACCATGACAAGCAAGAGGTAACCTGCGTACGAGGATGTGTGAGGGGACTCTTCCCCCCAGACCTGCACACCCACACCCACGTGCCCGCAGGTCATCCCATGTGTGCTCCTCGCTGTAGATTGTGTAGACAGTAGAGCTTGTTGACCTGTGTTTGTTATCTGTTGTGAAGTGCTGGTACTGCCTCTAGTACAGGCCTGCCCTCCTCAGCCACACGTGGATGTTTGAGGTGGTGGAAAAGTGAGACGTGACAGGACACGTGTCAGGAGGGACTGAATGACCTGTAGAGAAATGACTATGAAGGCATCCCTTGGCAGCTCTTGTTGTGTTCAATTCTGCAAGAAAAGTCTAAGTTCAGGCTCATGTTGGACAGAGGACTCTAAGGATTTCACCCCAATGAGACCACTCAGGAGCAATTCAGTGGGAGATTTAAGCTTGTGTTTTGTCCTCATTTTAAGCATGTGCTTGCTTATTCCCTATTGAGGTCAATCAATTAAGCACATGTTTAAATGTTTTGTTGAATAGAGTCACGTGTGTGAGCAAGGATTGGTTTGTGGTGAAAACCAGTTAATTAGTTTGAGCAAAAACTAAATAAAAGTGAGCCCACTGAGAAAGTTTGTTAGCTGACGTGGGCTGTTGCTAAGAGCAGGACCAAATGGCTTAGACTTGAGCTACTGAATTTGGTAGATGCTTTGGAAAACTCCTTCCTAAGCAAATAGTCTTTTCAGCTTGTGAAACTTGAGAAGCAAAATAGTCTGGGAAGGGTTAGGTGAGTAGCAGAACTAATTTAGTTCTGAAATAGTTTTATTGTATGTAGGTGCTCTGATTTTGTGTGGTCAGACTTGTAGCAGTAGTGTGGCTCTTCTGACAGTAAATTGGTACATCAGTGGCAAACTTCACCTTCTCCTTCCCCATAACTGACTTGATATGTTGTTTTAGCTTATAAAGAAACAAGGAAACTTGGGGAAAGCTCTTATTGGCAGATCATTCTATTCATGTTTGAAGAAAGCAATATTTTGTTTGGTCTCAGATGCCTAGTTCCGAAGCTCTGATATTTTTTCAGCTTCTCAGCTGTCTGCTTTTCCCCATTGCTTCTTTTTGAAACTATCAAAATGCAAACATTGCTGTAGTTTATCCTTATTGAGACACTTCACAAATTAATTCCGCATTAATGCAACCAAATAACTAGTTTTCAATTAACTGCAATTTCCATTGTTTTACTTAAGTCTTTATGTTCAGCAATCGGTGCTCAGCTTTCTCAGCAAATGAGATCTAAGGCAGTCCAGAATGACTGCCCCCAAGTCAAGTCATTTGCAGCTAGTTTGCTACATTTGAAAACCTTACAGATAGTCTTCAGTATCCGCCTACGAATGAAGACAACAACCCATTTTCTTACCTTTCCAGCAAAGAAACTGGATTAGCAAAATCTTGAAATTCAACCCACAGCCAGAGCAAAGAATTTGATGTAATTATCACAACTGAAAAATTATTCTTAGATCATACTTTCTAATGGGTGTTATAGAGCCATAAATTACTTTCAAAAATGGTATTTCAATACATCTAAAATGTGGAATTGAAAAGAACTTATCTATGCAAGAATGGGTTTAGTAATAAAATACAGATGTTTTATTTTGGATTATATGAGTCAAAGTGATACCTTAGGATTTTAAGCCAGGACTGACCATGACCTTCTCTTCATATTTCAAATTAGAAAAAAAAATGAGGAAATTTAAATAGTAAATCACTATATGGAGTCATAGCTAACATCAGCAATGCACAGAGTCATTAAATTATAGTGTACTCTGGTTCATCAACATACCCAAATGAGCATTGTACACAGACTGAATTGTACAGTGCCAGAAGCAATTGACAGCAAGTTACATAGGCAAAACTATTTATCCAGTGCTCTTAAGTGTGTGTGTGTTAGAAAAAACCAGCATGCTTGCTGTCCACCTGATCAGCCTTAAACCGCCCTTCTGACAAAAATCACATAGTAGGCAGAAATGTCCACTCCAATTTCATTGGTAGTTTAATTTACCAAGATGATGAGCACAGTGGATGGACACATTCAAACATATGCTCAAACTAGTTAATGTGTGCTAAGCTTTTTGTGGCATTGAGCAGAAGCGCTCAGTGCCTTTCCCAATTATGCTCCCGATACTTTATTTTCAAACCAATTATTTGTACAATTAAGGATTTTTGTGATCGTGGGTCTGTTCTTAAAGATATATCTGCAAGTAGTTGTTTTCTAAGGGATATGTGTGCATTGTTCAGTATCTCAGGCTGACGCTCCTGGTAGGTTTCATGGATTCGGATCTAGTCAACAGCCCCTTCTTCCTCATTGCAATTTAAAATATCTTTTTGTTCCTCATCTTTAGTCAGCAGATTTTAAAATATTCTACCGTAAGGGAAGCAAAAAGATCAAAACCTCCTTTTTTCATGGTGCTAAGCTCTTCTCTTGTCATTTCTATCCTTTCACTCTTGGGTTGGTTGACAGACTGCTGTATATGGATGACTGAAGTGTGTTTAGCCATGGTAGGAGTTTGTCAGTGATCACCAGTGAAATGTGTTTTCACAGCTGCAGTTTATTTAGTCATGACGTTGTTGATTGTGGGTTTTATGTAGATCTCAGGGTGGTCAGAATTTTCAAGCAAGTGGTTCAGTGACAAACAGACTGTTCTAGCTTTTGTTGCAATCCTTTTTTATGGATGGCAAAGGTAGTTACACAGATGTTACGTGTCATGCTCATGTCTCTACAAGCACAGCTGTAAGGCTGCTTTCGTGTAACAAGCACTTGGGAGAGTAAAAGATGAGTACACACATTAAGTGGGACTGAATGAAGACTATGCTTCTCTACAGGAGTTGTTGCTGACTGGTGGTTGTGTAGCATCCCTGGCATAAGTTCATTGTGGGCTCTGTGCGTTCATGCTCTGAGGAGTAGTTGTTGGTTTTGGGCTTTCTCCATGGTTGAACAGCACCATGTTCCTGTGTCAGAATAATATCTCAAATAAGGATGTCATTTGTGCACTTTATTTAAATCCAGCTCCAGTTTTCCATTCTGTTTGTTTAAAGTGCATTATCTCTCAGATGGAGACTTCTTCCAGTCTCTGGCATTGGCAGAAGCCACTAAACTTCCAGCTCAAAAGTCATCTCTCCAAATGTTTCACCTGCTGTCATGGTGCAAGAGCTGTACCTGTCTCTTGCAAACACAAACACATGGCCAGAAGCTGTCCTGACGGAGACAACCCAGAATACAGCTCTGAAGAGTTAGCTGCTGGTGGTGCAAACTTCTGGCACTCCAGAGACCAGTGATGGAAATTCAAGCACAGGAGGGACAGAGTAACTGCTTAGGCGGTAGAAAAAGATGCTTTTCAGGCATTGTGAGAAAGAGTTGTCAGGCAGAGGGATTTAAAAGCTTGGAGGAAAAGGGATGGGAGAGGGGCATATGTGGTATGAAACAGGCCAAATGATGAAGCAAGGTCAGGCATGGGATTGGAGCAGAGCTGAAGCATGAGAATGAGAGAGATGCAGTGGTCAGACTTGCTTTCAAAAACCAAGAGAGCTCAAGTATGTGGGTGGGGGCTGAGTTTAGAGATGGAGAACAGAATGGAAGACGGTGTTAGGTAAGATCTTGGGTAGGTTAGAGGAGAGGGGAAAGGCAAGATGCAGGAAAGCTGGAGAGAAACAGGGTTTCAGTAATGAAGGTAAGAGAATATGAAAAGCATGACACTGGCATGGATTGCAAAAGGCATGACTTTCCCTGGAATGAAAGCAACTTCATGTTTAAGCAGGGCTGTCTGTGGTGCCTTCAGAAAGAGGGGTCCACTCCTCATCCCTCAGCAGAGCTGGCTGCCCTGTCACCAGCCTGAGGGACCCCTCTGCCTGCCTGGCTTTACTTGCAGGGCCTTGGGCCAGCTGTACCGCTGTGACAGATGCAGGACTCGTTCCTCCAATTCTGGCACTAGAGGAGCATGGAGTGATAGCAGCCTGCTTGCAGATCGTATATTCAACCTTTCTTAAAAAGTGAATTCTCCTGCCCAGCCCAGTTCTGGGTTAGGCAGTTCCTGATATATCCAAGGATTATAACCTAAAATTGATTTTGGGTCTACAGGCTCTCACTTATCCACCATCAACAGTGTGACTTCTTGAAATGTGGATTCCAGGCATGATCTGTGACAGCTCCTTTCCCTTCCTGCAGGTCCAGCTGGCTGAAATGGAAGCATTATCCCTCAACTCAGACAAGTCCTCTTCCATCCTTCTAGGAGATGAGTCAGACAATCGAAACACTGCTCAGCTGAATCCTAAGGAGAGTAAGGTTAGCCTCAGACAGCCATGGGCATCTTACACCATGTGCTGTACTTATGCCCCTGCTCATTTCAGGTGTTCTGTATTCATCCAGGTGTCCCTGCTGAGGAATATAATTCTGGCCATTTTTCAAGAGCTTCTCCATAGAGACATACTGTGGAGTAGGATTTAAGGAGAACAAAAGAATAGATGTATTTGAAAGTTCTCTTCACTACTGTTAGTAACTTCCTCTGAATTAGTCAAAAGGCGATTTGGGCTGGAAAACTGAGCATCTCTTAGCTAGTTCTGATAATAACATCTCTTGAAGTTATTATCAGAATCTGTTCTTCTTGAGGCTTTGAAAAGTCTGCTCTATCATCTTCCATTAAATTTCACAAGGCTTTGTCCTCACTTATTTTTTCCAGCAGGACGGCCAGGAGAACTCTGACTCCACTGGGGCAGACTATCTGGGGGAATGCCTGCTTCCAGCATCCAGTGAGGATGGGTCTACAAACCCAGACAGTTACCTGTGTGAAATGGAGAATACACCTTTCGACTCAGTTCAGTCTTGGTTAAAGCATGAAAGTAACAAAGGTGAGCGGGGCTCTCATTCTCCTGGTCTGCTGAAACTGTGGCTTGGTTCAGCTCTGTTTTTCTCCTGCTTTCCCTCTGCCAGGGGGAGAGTTAATGTGACTTGGGGTTATACTAACCAAGAATTAGCTTTCAGTTTGCTAATTTGCTTCAGGAATGGGGGGAGGAGCAGTTCCTTCATTTTTGTTGCTACTTTTTATATCTTCCTTCAGACATGACTCTGTGAAAGTGCTGATCCCCATTTGCAGAAGTGCACCCATGCACGGTCAGAAAAGAGTGGGGACAGATTCTCCCGACATGGCAGCTGGATGAACTGTGCTCACTCAGCACAGAAAAACACTGCTGCCCCCTGAGACCAAGTAAAGGTTCAGGGAACATGTAACACATGTCTGCCCTTGGTGGAAGTGCTCCAGTTCTACTCTTGAGCATTCCCTGGTCTCCTGTGGTCCCCAGCTTTCCCAAAACACCACTTAATTTATCTCCCTTCATCCCTTGCCTTGCAGGATCTGGGATGAATGTCCTCTGGCAGTGATACATGCTTGAATCAAGTATAGCTCAGCATTTCTCTGTGAGAGCAACAACAGAGCTGGCCTGTTACCTTATGGCTGTGAGCTGTGTTAGGTCTTCCTGGTCTGGTGTGGGTTTTTGTGCAAAAAGTGGGATCCTTAGTATGAACACCAGACTGAGGCTTCTTGGCCAGGAGTGCATATTCCTGAATAGCCTTTGTTCACTGGACCTGAGACTTTGCTGTAACAGCAGCAAAGGCACAAAATAAAATCAGAGGACCCTTCAACTTTTTCTTCCTTCTGTTTCTGTTCTCCTCCCCTTTCTTTTGATGCTCTGTCAGTCCCTCCCAGACCCTTCTCTCCAGGTGCATCTTCCCCTCTGTTACCTGTACCAACAGAATTTTTCCACCCAGCCATCTCTGCCACCCAAACAGGGCCTGAGGAAGTCTCATGTCCACACAACCTTCCTAAGATCTCTCTGCAAGGCTCATGGGCATCACTGAGATCTCCAGGTGTGAACTGCTCACTTCTCCATCAGGTGAGGAACCTCGCTTCTTTCTGCTAGGAAAACTCAATTTTCATATCCCACCCAAACAAAGGGGGCTGAATGAGGAGGAGAGCAGAGGAAGGAGAAAGGCAGCTGTGGTCACGGGCTGGGTAGCCTGGATAACCTGGATCTGTAGGAGGAGCACAGTGGACTGCAGAATGCAGAAGGGTAGGGGAGGAGAGAGAGTAGTATAAGAGAGTGGTGTTGGATAGCTCTCACCCCGTGAAGTCATTTGTTCTGCTTTGGATCAACAAATAGTTTGACAGCTGCAGTGTGCCCCACATGAAGATGAAATCACATCACTCTGTAGCTCCCCCCGGTCCCTGGCACTGGGTGTGCTGCAGACACCTGCGTGCACAGCAGCCATGGTGTGGGCCAGGGAGGTGACAGCTGCACAGCCTCCTCGGGTCCTCTAAACACTGTGACTCCAAATCATGCACCTTCTTGGCTGGAACAGGCTTCTTCCCACCTGCATCCTCCACATCCCCTTAGTGCCCATCCACACACTGTGTCCCTAAGCTCACTGTTTTGCACTGCCCACTTAACTCTCGCATCCCAAAAAGGTGCCATCTCTTTCTGAAAAGGCATCTATTTCTCACTAACAAAAGAGAAGAATAAAAGCATTGGGGGGGACATCAGGTGTCTCTGAAGTGCAGAAAAGGCAGACATGAAAGCCCGGTAGAGATCCCTGCTTTTGTTCTTGGAAGATACTCCATGAACAGGGGCACGCTGTTCCAGACAAACGAAAAAAATAAAATCAGATGTTATTCAGCTATATATGACAGACACTGTTGGCACAATACCAATGTGTATAAATTCACCAAGGATAAATTTAGCCTTGATCTGAGACTGAGTTGTTGCAGTGTTGAAGCTTCTGGTTTAAATTAAGACACAAAAGAGGTAGAGCCCTGGAGCTGGCACACCACTGGGACAAAAGTACTGAGCTGTTGTAAAGGAGAAATTAGTAAACTTCTAATTATTTGACACAGACTGTGTTGAATAACTATGGAGACTGCTTCAGGAGACTGCTTCCAGTCCTACATGCATCATTCCCAGTGCAGCGTCCCAGTGATGATCGCATAGTGCAGACCAATTTCCTAGAAACAACTAAAATGCAGCTTAACTAGATGAGCCATGATACAAGGAAATTAAGGCTGCTTCCTCTTCCTGCGGGAAGGGCACCCCACCTTTGTACCCTCAATGAAAGAGTAGTTGCTGCTAGTGCTGGTCAAAAGAACCATGGGGCCTCTTTTCTCTCACCAGCTATTGCTGATTTTTTTAAATGAGAGGAGGTCTGTACAGAAGTTCCTTGATTCCTGTGCAGCTGATAGATGTGTCCACAGTCTGTGTGGCAGGTTTATAGGGAAGCCATGAGTGAGGACCCACAGGGTCTGCTGCCTCCTGGACCATCAGTGCTCAGGGAGAGCATAGTGGTGGGTGCTGCAGGGCTCACAGACACAGCATCCCTTCCCTTTGGTGGAGCACTTCAAGTGGGAGGGGCAGATTCATCCTGAAGCAGAATGAAATTAGCTCAAAATATCGAAACCTGTCCTCCTCCTTGCCCAGAAGGAAATCCCCATGGCAGGCTGCATGGGTAATGCCTTGTAGCATTGGTTGCTTTATGGCTCCCTTCCCCAGCAAAGAACAGCGAGAGAGGAATGGAGTTTTCCCCCTTTCTGTAATGGTGGCTTATTTTCACACCCCAAAGTACCCCCAAAACCAATAAGGCAAAGTCTCTTGCCCACTGCCCATGTCCTTCCTGAGAACTGTGTTTTCGTGCTCCCGCTCCTCAGTCCCCCGAGAGCGACACGTCGCTGGACAGCCGGAGCAGCAGCTCGGCCGGCAGCCTGCAGACCACGCTGGAGGACAACAGCCTCAACCTCAGCGACTCTCCGCAGTGCACCCTGGACCTGCCGGTGGCTCTGTGCCCCGTGCCGGCGGCGGGCAGCCAAAGACCCCTGGCAGCCCCCCTGTCCCCCGCCTCCCGCCGCCGGAGCCTGCGGGGCCGGGGGCTCTTCAGCCTGCGGAGCCTGTGCCGCCACCAGCGCAGCCACAGCAGCGGCGGCAGCACCAGCCCCGGCTGCACCCACCACGACTCCATGGACCCTTCGGATGAGGAGGGGGCGGGCAGCAGCCTGCGCGGGGGTGGCAACAACAGCGAGCCCTCGGAGACGCTCAGCAGCCTCTCGCTGACCTCGCTCTTCTCGCCGCCCCCGCCGGGGCTGACCGTGGTGAAGAAGTGCAGCAGCACCAGCAGCCTCCACGCCAGCCCCTCGCCCCGCCGCCCCGCCGCTCACCACGCCAAGCCCTTCTACACCGTTGACCCTCGGGGCTTCCTCTCGATGCCCTCCTGGGTGACGGACTTCTGCAAGGACCCCCCCTCGCCCAGGGAAGGAGAGGAGCCGGATGGCCCCGGCAGACTGGGGACAGGGGACCGCAGCTCCCCGCTCCCTTCCGAGCTGGAGCTGGGAGACGGAGTCAGCAAGAGGAACAGATGAGGGTCCCTGAGGTGCAGGGAGGGAGCATTCGGCCGCTGGCATGGGGAGCATGTCTCACTAGCTTCTCCCTGGCAGCAATTCCAAAGGATTTGCAAGAAAAAGAAAACAGGCAAACAAAAATTTATAAATATATATATATATATACGTAAATATATATATATATACATATATATAAAATAAATATTCTGGTACAGTACCTCAGAGGTGTGGGAGAGTGCAAGCAATACGGGAACAGTCCTGCCTGAGGGCAAGACCTGGACCATCACCCCAGAGACAATAGTGACAAGAAAAGGCCGTGGGGCTGGCAGGGACAGGACCCTCCAGCCAGGTGACTGCTACGTGGCAGCTGTTTAGTTATATACATATACATATATAGAGAGATCGATTTATTTATTTTTTTTACTGAGAGATTATGAATTTCAGAAAGTGCTAAGGAGGAACAAGAGAATGGGGGGCCTGAAGGAGCTGCTACACCAAACTGTGAGGGCGGGGTGAAGGGAAGGGAAGCAGGGTAAGCGGCAAGGGAAGAGCATCTGGGGCTTGCCTTGTGTGTTTCTGGGAACTTCTTTATTGTCCATGCTTCCATTTCCAAGGTTAAAAATTGTGGGCCAGATCTTCAGGATGAGCATAAATTGGCAAAACATGCTGTTGGTGTAAAGCAGCAGAGTTCTGGCTTGAGGTGAATTCATGCTGATTTACAGCAGGTGAAAATCTGGCCCCAGCAACAGAGAAAAGCAAATAGCCATGGACCACAGGGAAACGTTTTGAGGTGAAAAGCCTTGCTTTGAAGGGAATGTGTGAACTCAGCGGGCACACTCATAGAAGGAGGGATGGAGACTACATGGCTTATTTTTGTTGTTGTTTTGTGGGTTTGTTTTTTTCATTTTCCAAAGAAAGAAAACTACAAAGGGAAAAAAATAAGGCTCATGGGGATATTTGGAGTGGGAGAAGTAGAGTGGAAGGGAAGGGGGAGGTAAAAAGGGGAGAGGAAATTGAACTTTTCCCCCTTTTATTTGCAGTAATTGTGATATTTTATTTTAGAAGCCCAAAGGTGCAAAAATTATCCCTAGAGAAACCTATCTGTTATTTTTGTATCTATAGCTATATATATTAAAAGAATACAAAACCTAGAATATTAAAAAAGACATAAAAGCAAAGGGGGCTTCAACAACACAAAACGCAGTCAGTCCCTTGACTGAGGGCTAACCCTCTTCCAAGTTCCAGTGGGAAGACCCTGCAAGGACATCCTCAGCTCAGTGGTGGTTCTGTCTCCTCCCTAGCATCATCCTCTGGCATCTTCCTGGTTTGCATCAGTGTAGCTGGGAGCAGAGCCTTAATCAGTGCCAACCACGGGCATGGAGAGCAGCGAATATTGATTGGAGAGTGTGTGTGTGTTTGTGTGTGCATGCCATGTAAGGATGCTGATGTGTGCTGTGTCCAGGCCAACTGGCTCACCAGCTGGAGAGGTGGGTGAGAGGGACAAGGAGAACTGCAGCTGTCCTTGTCTCTGCCTTGCAGGGCAGTGGGAGCGGGGAGGATTGCGGAGGGTGAGGGCAGAACGACCCCTCAAACCATGACCTGCCTCAGGATCCAGGATTCTGTCCAGCATGATTCTCTCCCAATGCGGTTGCAACAAGGCTTCCAGAGGCTGCATCCTTCCTTGCTTTTCCAGTGGTACAACTGTACAAGTCTCCTTCCTGGCAGGGCCAGCCTGGATCTCCTCCTGCAGCAACTCCAAGGTTTTGTACCCTTCCCAGATTTGCAAGTGGGTAGGAAAAACAACCACCCAAGGGGAACAAAGGATTTTGGATGTCATGTACCACCCTGGGGATGTTCCACTCAGGTGTGTCAGAGAACACAGACTGGGAAGGGCAGCAGGGAGATGATAACAGCCTAATGGAGACAGGAATGTTTAGAGCACTGAGGAGAAGGAGCAGGGCTCCCTGTCTCATTTTTTCCGTCAGACCAAGAGGGCCCCTGCAGCCCTCCCAGAGGTCTCCCAGCTGGCATATGAAGCATTGTGAAGAGGGCAGCACAAAAGATGTTCTGATTTTATTGTGATCTGTCTGACTTTAAAGCAGCTGCTGCATCTTACAGACCAGGGTTGTAAACAGTGAGCACATCACTTGGGACCAGCAGCCAGGAAAAGGATAATTACTGTGGGGACCTAATTCATTTGCTCTGTTGCAAGCATGCATGCTGACTGCAGGGAGGTCAGACCTGTGAGTAGAGGACAGGAGAGCCTGGGTCCTTGTCCTTGCAGAAAGGATGCAAATACAGATTTATTAAAGCAATAATAAGGGTCTTTAAATGCTTTTTTTGCACTGGTGGTTCTTTGGGTGAGTTGCCCCTGCTCACTGTCCTGTGGGCAGAGAGGAGGGACACGACACATGGTTTCACATCCTCAGGGAAGGAAGTCAGTCCCTAAATGGCTGAACAATGAACTTGGGTTGCACAAGGCTTCGACCCAAACCCAGAGCTGCTTTGAAGCCAGAGGTAGGGCTTACCAAAAAACCCAAAGAGTTGAAACCCATCCAAACCCCAGACACTTCAATGCACGGAATGCTCCCTGGAAGCTTGTCCCAAGAGAACGCGGAAGTGGGACTCCAAGCTGTCCTGGCAGTTGTATGGGCTGTGAAATGTTTCAGCTGAGCAATGAGACATCAGAGATTGGTGGAGTGCTAGAAATTACCTCAATATTTGATCATGAGAGAAGCATGGCCTGCACTTGGAATAGATGGGAGGGAAGAAGGGTAAAAACATGGTGGTGGTGACCTCATGGGGTGACTACCTTGGAGCCCCTTGGATGAATATCTCTAGGCTTATTCCCAGTTGTCCCTGGAAGTGACATCTTTGTTTCTCCTGTGGTTTGGGGTTTATGGCAGTCCTTCTGCTCTGCAGGATGTCTCCCCTTCACCTCCCAGCAGGGTCATGCCACCTCACCCACCTCCTTGCAAAAGGGCTTTCACCCTCCCCTCTATGACTGGAGCAAAAGGCTTCTGGCTTAGGAAGGAGGTTGCCAAGGAAACAGAAGACTAGAAACTTAAAGACTATTCTGTCTCTTTCTTTTAATTATTTACTAACTGTTTCAATAAGAAGCGGAAAACATCTATCCTTCCCAAAGAGGAGGCAGAACACCAAACCCCAGCAAGGACTTTGTGTTTTTGCTGGGGATTTCTGCAGCGCTTCAGGTTGTGCAGTTTGTCCTGGCGACAGCTGCCTTTCCCAGCTATGCCTGGCTGTTGGCACACAAAACCTCTGGCGTCACCCACCCACTTCCCAGACAACACCTGAGGACACCTTAGGATTTGCCCAGGCATCTATTCAGCCTCTAATACTCCCCACTTCCCACAAGGGACTATACCACAGGCAATTCCTGCCAGGGTGCTTCTGCTGTCATTAGCCCAATATTGCTCTGTTTTGCCCATTTGGGCTTTAGAGGTGTTTTTTGTTTTGGAGGTTTTTCTGAGGCCTGTGTAAAGGACTGCACACCACCAGCCCTCTGTGAAATTCTTATGAGCTGAGCAGGACTTGGTGGGACGGGAGGAACTGAAACCATTATTGAGCAAGAAAATAATTTTTCAAATAGAAGAAACATAAAGCAGAAAACCTGGAAGTGTTTCGAGGAATTTTGTACTTTTCCCACCAAAATGGCTCTCACATTCAAAATGCTCCCAAAGGGCATCACAGAGTTATTGTGGCCTGGTTGGCCTCCGGTGACTGAGTCCTCAAGACCCCAGGCCAGTTGTCCACCTGATGGGGCGCTGAAGATGGGTCCCAGGCAATGAGGTGCCTGCAGAAATATGCCCTGTACACCCGCTGTACAATGAGAGCAAAAGTTGTCCTAACGCTGGATCAGAAGCAGAGATTTATTTTTAGCCAATGTAACTGAAAACTCAACATTTATTATGGAAGATATGGAGGTAAGTGGCTTGGGTTCACTTGGGTTCATCACAAGAATTCCACAGAGAAGGAAAAAATTAAACCCCGTGGATTTTTTAACTAGCTGTTATACAAAACACAGTGAACCTTGCAGGAAGAGCTTGGTGCCTTGCAAACTCAGGCACCTGGATGTCTGCCACCCAGTTCAGTTTATCTATATGTGACCTGACTTTCCAAGTGTCTCCCTTCCCTGCTCTTCACGAATACTTTATGAGATCTGCCTTGCTTCTCCTTTTTTCCATGTTATTTTTGTTCCTTGCTAGGGACTGGTTTCCAGTAGGAACTCACTTTCTCCATATCTTTGAGTTATCACTCATTTCTTCCACCTCATTTAGATAGATATATATATTCTTCTCTAGCACTTTTTCCTTCTGCATATTTCCAAGCCCCTGTTTACATTTGCTGAGATCCTGCCACACAGGAGCTGGAGCTGGCAGTCTGCTATTCAATATTTATGCCTCCTGGCCACTTCTAGAGCAGATGTGCTCAGTTTACAGGGAAGGAGCTCTCCCCCCCTCCAAAACCAGCATCCCAGATGCCGGTTTGCAGCACACCTCTGCTTTTGCTCCAACATCAGCTGCAGCAATAAGCAATAACAGTCTGCCCTTCCCCTTATGCCAGCGGTGGGATTGCAAAGATGAGCCATACGGCAGGGTTCGTTCTCAGCCTTGCTTTGTGTGTCAGCAGCGCTGCCGAGCATCTTTCATGCCCATGACATCAGTAAGAGCAGGGAGGACTCCATACCCCCTGCAGTTGCTCTCATGAGCAGCTGGGCTGTTGCCATGAAAAGCACAGCAGGCTCCAGCTCACACTCCCCCTTTGCTGTGCAGTGCTATGGACACAGAGGAATACAAATCCTTTTCCTTAGTGGTTTTGTCTGTAGTCACCAAAGTCGACAGATACAACTCTCCCTTTGTCTCATGGTCCACCGAGCAGAATGATAGCAGAGGGAGAGGTACTGTTTTTCCAAGGACATTTTCAGAGACCAGAACACTTTAACCTTCTGTCTAATGCTGCTTTAACTATCTGCATTGTTTTGGAGAACTCTGAAAGATGCTGCAGCTGTGTTTTGTTGTTTTGTTCTGTTCTGCTTCTGGTTGCTGGGGCAGTGTCGGTGCACATAGTCCACCACACAAACGAAGCAGCTCTTCCTGCAGCCCTTCCCCTTTCTTTCCTCCAGCTGACTCATCCTGGATGACATTTTTGAACTGTAAGTTACCTGCTTGTGCTGACCACAGTGAGGTGGGATTCTTCATAGTTCTGCTGCCACAACTTTCTTTCTGTTCTCCTATTTCTTATGCTACTAAGGGAATACCACTGTTCCTTCAGAGTCTGGCAGAGTATCTTCAAAAAGCAACCACCCAGCACAAGCAGGCAGGGCAGCCACTCTTCCTTCATTCAGAAACACTCAGAGAGGCTAAGATGCTGCTTCAAAACAAATGATAAGTGATACCATGGGCTCTGCAGATGCCAATCTGAGGAGAAACTATTTTTTAGCTAAACATCTTTAATCCAAGATTTGCTCTTAAATTGAAAAGTGCCTGTTTAGGAGAGAGCCACCCATACACAAGGAGGAGAAGCATCATGCAAGAACTCAAGGTATGTGGTCCATGCACTGGCAAACATTTTTATTATCCTGCAAGTCCTTGGTATAAGACTTGCGTTGAGCTATCACAGCTCTGGAGATAAAGCACCAGGTGGACTTTCCTCTAAAACTACCACTGTCATCCTTAGCTGCTTCTAATAATCACTGGGATAACAACAAAAGTGGGTGACCCCATTTCTCCTTTCAATTACTTCACCAACACAGTTAATTTATTTTTTCACTTACACACTTCTTTTCTCACCTCCTTATCTGAATCATATGAAGGGTTCATTTCAAGATGATCTACAGACATATTCTAGGTAATAATAGATATTTCTAAGAAGAAGAGCTGAGTGCAGTGTAAATGGGGTGGTGTGGATGAAAGATCTGCTTTTGTGTGTATAATCCCTCTACATACATACAATTACCCCATCCTCCCTGTATGCTAATATTTTTTGGTAATTTCTTTGAAGTTACCTTACCCTGAAAGTAGAATTAATAACACGTGAGACTGTTAATCATCCTTGGCCACTGATTAGTTTCTGCTGTTATTGTAAGCCCAGGCATAGGAAATAAATCAGGAAGGTAAAAAAAAAAAAAGCAGCCAACAACAAACAACATGGCATTGAATAAAAAAAACCAGAGAGACTGTTCTGAAAATCCCTTGGTGTCTGCTCAATATTTATTCATATGCTTCCATAGTCACTGCTGCTTTGTGTATGTGCGTGGGCGTAGGCATATACTTGTTTCAGGGTGGCTGTGGCTTATAAACAGATCTCCCACTGGTCTCTTTTTTCAAGGATATATTAAAGCAGCCCAAACTGCTGACTCGGGACGCTGCTCACCAGCAGAGCCCACAGCACTGAGACAGGCAATGTCTGGGCAACGCTGTTTGTAACGAGTTGCAAAGGTCTCTGCTTGCCCCAGGGCAGTAAGCCCCGTGTCCAGCCATGTACTGTGGGCCTGGGACAAGGGACAACCTCAAAGCGTGGCAGCCTAAGGGGCTGGGCACGGCTGGGCTGCAACCTGTGCTAGTCCAGCCTGCCTCTGTGGGCAGGGGAAAGAGGGGCATTGGGTTGGCAGGGAGCTGAGCTGATCATGTAGGGGTACCTGGGGCTGTGGGAGCCGCCATGTGTGTGTTTGTGTGCGTGCACTTGCACTGTGGGGGACCAGCAGGACCCTCCTCATGCTGTGTAAATTCCTACTCCATCTGCTAATCAGAACTGAAACTCTGGCACTTAAATATCATCGATTTGCTCAGGAACCCAAAGAGGTCACAGATCCATGTTGGAACATGTTGAAATACTCTCCCTTTTGGGCAAAGATGCTCAGGCACCTACACTGGGAGGCCAGGGAAATGGCAGCTCTCCCTGCAGTAGAAACCACCAGTGTGCAGAGCCCTGGCTGGGGTGGGAAAGCATGGCAGTCACCTTTGCACTGCTCACAGATTTGGAAGGCTAGTTATTGTCTACCAGATGATGGCTCCATCCCAGCCTGACTGGTAAAAACCAGCCTTTCCTTTTAGGCTTCTGTGGACACAGCATTTTAAAGTTTATTTGTGTCCAACCAGCCTAGGTAACAAAGAGGTGAGAGGGCCTGAGGGGAATTTGCAGTAATGATGGAGAGAGCTAAGGGTCTGGAGAAGAAGATCTAAATCCTGGCTTCATATGGATGATTGACCTTGAGGGACAGGACACACTAGGGGTGCAGGTTTCTTCCCTCCAGCCTCACCCCCGCTCGCTGCTGCATTTTTCTGCTCTGTAAATACCGCAGGAATCAATGCAGCAGCTAATGTGGCATTTTGACATCTGAGGGAGGATTATTTCACCAGGAGTTTATAAACCTGCTTCATCAAAAGCTCAGAGTCAGCAAGCAGATGGCACGTTGCAGCCCCTGCCTGTCGCCTGGTGGTAGCCTCAGAGGGACAGGCCCCACGTGTGTGGAAAGCAACGGGGCTGTTGCAGCCCTGGATGAGACCAAGCATGCAGGTAGAGAAGGAAAGAGGCAGCCTGGATGGTTGTGTTGTTTGCTTTGCACTGGTGATGATGCAGTGGTATCATTTTCATGCTAAATGCTAATTTTCTGCTTTGCTGGCCTCAGAATAGCCTACATTCATATCCTTCATTGCAGCAATTAAAGGGCTGGGTGCTCAAGCTGAGGCACTTGTGATGAGCATGATTTTAATCAGTGTGCACGAGAGAGAAGGAGGAATGTGATTGCCTTGCTGCTGCTGTGGGAACACGTGACAGCCCATGAGGGGTAGGAGAGCCCCTACCCTGATATGAGCATGCATCAGCTTCAGCTCAGCACTGGACTGGGAAGAGCAGGTTTGCCACACCTTCCATTTCTCTGTCTGGTCAGGAATTGCTGTTTGACTTCAGCAAAACATTGGAACAAATCACCTGCTCCCCTGGCTCATGTTTATAGCCCATGATACCACCCTCCAAGGTGCCATGCACATGGCACAGAGATCCCCAGCCACTGCAAGACAGGCTGAACATCACTTGCCTGTCCCCTCCGGTGAGGAGGCAGGGCAGGAGGAGAGGGTCACACTGCACGTGCAAGATTTCCAGGTGTGCCTGTAGGCAGAAGGATGGCATTCCATAGGTCCCTGCTGTGAGATGGCATCTGAAACTGCTCTGCATGGCTGGGCAGGAGAGTCCATTTGTGAGAGTGCCAGGAGCAGTATTAGATGTAAGTACTTAAGCATTTACACTGTTTGCCTAAATCATAAAGCTCATCCTGCTGGATATGCTCACATATCCCCTCTGCCTCTTCAGCTGGCTTAAATGTCCCTCCAAAGGGGAACAGGGACTGTGTCCCTTGAATCCTTGCTGCTTTGCTTTTCCTCAGTGTGGCTCAGTGACCATATTTGCAGGGAGGGGACCACCCTGCCAGGTTTCCCAGCAGAGCTGTGCCTCTCCCTGCTGCTGCCACAGCACTATGGAGTCACAGCAGGTAACATGGGTAAAAAACCCCTGAGAGGTGGACTGGGGAGGGACACTGGAGCTTGGTTTCCTATGTTAAGGGATTTGTATGTGCAGGGATATCTGTAGGAAAGGAACATCTAGGGAGAGACCAAACTTTTATCAAAACTGCAGGAGCCACTGGGAGGAAAGCAGGGGATAACACACATAATATTTCTGGGACTCTACAAGCTTGTCTCTACAAGCTTCCTAGGTCATATTTCAGCTCCTCCTTGAATGTGTCCCAATTCCTTCCTACATGGGTGGGGACACCTTCCACTTAGACCAGGTTGCTCAAAGCCCTGTCCAATCTGGCCTTAAATAATTCCAGGGATGGAGCAAGTCCCTGTCTGTCTCATTTCCCCATCCCAGGGCCTACCTACTATTTTTGGCAGCCGGAGGTGGTAATTGCAGACAACACGAAAATCAGAGGAGTGGCTGGTTTTGTTCTCTTCACCAGTTCAGAGAAGATCTTGAATTTTTTCTTTGGATTAGCCACCATATCTCAATGCCTGTCCTGCTCCCACAGGTAAACTTTTTCACAGGCATTTGAACACTTACCCTGTTTTTCTGGAGGTTTTAACACTGCCACTGCTCTCTGGTCAGGCAGAAGGCTGGGTAGCCTTTGTAGTCAGTGGCAATCCTGGGCAAACAGCTCCCACATACCTACAGCACAGGTTCACAGAGAGAAGGTGGATTCTTTCCTCCACTGAGCTCACAGCTCATGCCCAGCAGAGCCCTCTGCCAGGCCCCATCTGACCTCTCTAAAAAGCTCCTCTTCTGTCTAGGCTGGCACCCAAGAGGGGAGGACAGACACAGTAGGCACAGGTGTGTCAGAGGTGTATTGTTCAAATTGTGTCAGATATTCATTGTTTAAAAAAAAGAAAATCTGGTTTTGACCAGCAGCATCTGAAGCAAGCTGCTATTTCTCTTTTCATCATGGATAGGTGGGCTTCCAGGGCTCAGGTACCTCCAGGACAGGGGTAGGACATGCTTGCAGTGTGGAGTGAAGGGGCCACATGCCAGTGCAGGGAAGGCTGCACATCCCAAAAGTCCATGTCAAGGAGGGCTCACTACAGCACAGGGAAGAATAAGCAAGACTCTGGTTTGGACAGATAGGCAGCGAGTTCCCTCTCCCTCCTGCAGAACCTTGGGTGAGATGGGAGGTTTCTCCCTCACACTGGCTGAGCTTTGAGCTGTGTACTACTGACAACACAAGGAGGAGAGGAACTAGAGATTGACAGCCACGAGAGATTTTTGTTGCTGTTTAGGACAGACCTCTCTCCATCTCTTCTTCTGTCTTTCCATTTATTCTGCACCTCCCCCTTTTCCCTTCCTCCAAACCCTTTCCTCCAGCCCAGCCCTCCTCTTCCCTTTGTCCTAGTTCTCCTTGCCTTTTCCGTAAGTGAGGAATTAAATAAGCCTCTATGGAGACAAAACCAAATAGTAGATTCCCCCTTGCCTCCCTGGCTAGGATGTTGATGAAGTTAGTGAAGAGACATCTCCTTAGGATGCTGCTTTTATTTTATTATTTAGTCCCACGTGCACCAGGTCAGGACTTCAGGAGCATCCTTGGAGCCACACACAGGCTTGCAATAAAAGAACTCACTGTGAAGTCCCAGAGCACCCACATACCCAGGCACCTGTCCCCCAAAGTGACAATAATCACCCCCAGGCACTGCCCCACACAGAGGAAAGGTGGGGTCTGACCAGCACCAAGGGCTCCCCATCACCCAGACGAGGCCCACCTGGAAACAGTAACGGAGAGGGGTCAAAGGCACCAGCCTCAGGGTGTTTGTGTTTAGTAGGTAATGAAGGAACCTGAGGAGTAAAGAAGGAGAGATGCAGAGGAAGGGTTTCTTTGCTTTGCAGTGTGCTTGGCTGGGGCTGTCCCTTGGTGCTGCTATCTTGTATCTGTGCCATCAGAGTAAATAAGCCTCCTCTTGTAAATGCTGACCTCAAGCTGTGTAGTAAATTCTGGTGCCCTCCAAACCTGTGTTCGGTCGCTCGCAGCGGTGTGTTCTTCTCGGTGCGATGCTGCTGTATTGCTTTCACCACAAGCACCAAATGCTGTTAGATGCTTTCCTTTGGGACTCAATTCCAGGTACAGTGCAGCATCTTGTCAAATTTTTTTATTGCTTGCTCTCATTCCTCACATTTCAAAAGCAGCAAAGTTTGCTGTTATGTGTTTTGCCATGTTTTTACTTCAGAGCAGACTTAATCTTCGTGTTTTCCTTTCTCTAGTAATCTCAGGATTAAGGAAAAGCTGTGAAAGTATGATTTGAGCTTTTAGAAATATTTTCTGCTTTAAAATAAAAAAAAGAAGAAATTAACCTGCAATGAGCAACCCTTTTTATTTAGAACTGAATTAATGAACTCCCACTGAAGATGGGCATGTTGGGCATTAATATATGTATAATTATGCAAAACCACTGTTATGCCACTAATGAAAATTAGATTCTACCACTGAGGCTGTGTTTGGTGATAGTGTATATCTTCATTTGTGCTATATTTATTCTTTTTTCCTAGCTGCATGACCTAGGATTACAGTTGCTATGGCGATAAGACAGTTAGTGAAGGAAGGAGTGAAAGGTAAGTTTGTGTGTCTGCCTGTGCTGCGGGGGCTGGGGAGGGGGGTGGCTGACGATCTCTGTCCCCTGTGCTGCGTCTGCCTACTGCTACCGCTGGCACTGAAAGGCTCTATTGCACAAGTGATGGTCATTTCTCAATTACTCAGGGATGGGTGCTCAAGCAGCAGAGCAAATCGGGTTGGTTTTTCTCTTCCCAGCAGCGTATGTGCATAACCAGGCCATGGGACTGTTTTAGCGGGGTGGGGAGCTGATCCTTTCTGTGCATCTTTGCCGCTGGCCTTGGAGGGGCTTAGAGGTGGATTCTGGGGCTACTGGGGGCCAGAGTGAAACCCTCCAGCTACTCCTCTGTATTTGTTGAGCTGTATTTGTGATCTTGTGTGCCCTGGGCTTGGGGCTGGAGGTGCTGAGCAGATTTAAAAGATGTGTGGCTGTGGTGAGTTTGGCAGAGCTGAGTAAACAGCTGACCTTGATGGTCTTGAAGGTCTTTTCCAACCTAAGTGACTCTTTGGTTCTATGAGTGGCAGCCTTGTCTCCCTTCAGCTGAGTCACATTACCAGCCCTCCTGTTGGGATTTACTTTGTGGTGCTTGCTGCAGGAGATGCAGCATTCCCCAAACCTTTCCAGAGCCAGTGCCACCTCCAGACCTGAACAACGGGCTCAGGAGTGCAGGGGTTCTTTCAGTAAGTAGCTGATGTGGAGAAGAGTCTTTCCTTGGTGCAGCTTCCTTTGTTAACAAGGAACACATTTCCCTGAGCACAGCTGCCCGAACCTCTGTGTCTCTTTCAGCCTTAGCTTGCCCTGTGTGTGTGGGAAGTGCTTCCCTGGCTTCCTGCCTGCCTCTCCCATCCTGTTCTCTCTTTCTCTGCACCTCTCCATCAAAACTGCCATCACCATTTGCTTTAAGCTCCTGGAATGGAATGCTTACCGTGGGAACTCAGGCTGACCAGCCCTGGCGATTGCAAGACTGATTCAGGCAGATTTTTTTTTTCTTGTAATTGTCTATTTCAAAATAGCTGGACACCTTCTTTTTGTCTTTCTTCCTGAAGGAGCAATGGCTGCTATCACCAACAACTTGAGAACTTTTCACCTGATGCTCCCTGAAGCAGTGCCTTAGACACTCTGTGCACTCTGGGTCATGTTCTTCTCTCAGAAACATTGTGAATTAGCATATTAAGGGCTAGTGAGTAAGTCTCAGGCTCCCACCAATTGGTTTCTGTAGCCTTGACAATCTCCTTGGACTTGCTAAGCTTTTAATTAGGTATAGATTTTCCCCCAGAGGTCTTATAACTTTGTTTAACAAAAGACAAAAGTGTTTTAAAAGAGTCTCTCCTCTCATGCCCTGCCATGGTTTGCATTTTTCCCCAAGTGAACTCTGCCTGTTTGCAAATTATCAACAGTGCAACCACCTTAATGCAGGCAGACAGTGCTCTCTCACTCTCTTGGACGGGGGTAAGGAAAATGAGCTGTCTGACAGGGACAATCCTGTGCTTGTACTAGTCTGTCCCCTTGAGGAAAACTCTTCCAAACCACTGAACTTTGCTGGGGTTCTCTTCATGTGCAGTCACCCTCTCATCCACGACAATCAGCATCCATCAGTGCCTGCACAAAATGCCTGTGCTTACAGAGGACTCCACAGCTGGGGCAGAAAGTGGGAAAACCCCATGGGCAATGCTCATTGGTGATTTAGAGAGCAGGGGGAGCTCTTGTCAGCCTTCAGGTAGGGGTGGGAGCTGGAAGGATCTGTATTTTAGCCTGTTGGAGAGTTGCTGCCATCCTCTCATGCGGAAGAAGATATCCTTGTGGCTAGTGCTTTTCTAGCTCAAAAGCTGGGGAGGAGCTGGTACCCCTGCTCCTCCAGCAGAGTCTGTCTTCCTTCCAAACCCCAACATCATGGGGCTGAGGGCAGAACAAACCTGTGGGACTGCTTAGCAAAGTAAATTCGCTTGCATCTGCTCCAAACCACAGGGCTTAGCAGAGCAGGTGCTCAGCTTTCCCCTGGAGGACTGTTGTAAAGTGATATTAAACGTAGCCTGGAGATCAGGAACGTGATTCTGTGTGCACAGCCTGGAAAAGCAAGGAAGAATAGGGAGCTGTACAAGGGGATGTGCAGCTCAGACAGATGAGAGGGAGCAAAACAAGCTCTCTCACGTTTTTGAGTCCCCTTCCTGAGATGAGGAAAACAGGGTTCTGTTGGGAATCCATCCTGGCTAAGTCCTGCTTCAGCTGTGCTGGATCTCAAGATGCCCTTGCACAATAGGTACAAGGCTCTGCAAGTGGAGCCAAGCAATAATGAGGGATGATGGTTCATCTGTTTTGGAGGTGTCAGTGAGGTTAAATCAGCCTCCACGCTCCATCTGCTTCTCCGTGAAAGGCTTGGTCATTGTCATAGGACACTCCCTTCTGAGGGAACAAAGTCATAGAAGACCCCATATGCAGACTGGACACACTTCTTAGGGAAGTCTGCTGCCTTCCTGGGGCCCAGGTTAAAGATGAGGAGAGAAAGCTTCCTACTCTGATATGGTCCTTGGATTTTCTTCCATTATTGATTTTTCAGGTAGGCAGCGATCAAGTTACAAACCCAAGGGCAGTCAAGAGAGACTTTGGGGCCTTGGGACAGCTGGTTAAGGGACCAGGAGCACAAGTAATGTTCTCATCTATCCTTCCAGTTGCAGGAAATGATGAGGGAAGAAATGGGAAAAGCCAGCAGATCAATACAAGCCTGCTGTCACTGGCAGAATGTTTGGATTTTGATCATGGATCAATTTCCATAATATCAGGCCTGCTGGTGATAGACACAGCACACCTGATGCAAAAGGGGGAAAGGATCTTTCCACAGGAGTTCATCAGACTTGTGGAAAGAGGTTTAAACTACCTTAATCATGGTGACAATAGGGTTGGGTTTTATGGGTCAGAATCAAGGGGAAGGCCAAGAAGCCAAATAACTGCTGCTTGTGCCTTGGGTGGGTGTTCACTTTGCTGGGTAAAAAACTTGCTGGAGGACCAACCCCAAAGCATGCTGGCGAATGGAATTGCATCCAGGCGGTGGCCACTCATCAGTGGTGCTCCACAGGGCTCAGTACTGGGCCAGTCTTTAGAACCTTCACCAGTGCTCTGAACAAGGGGACTGAGTGCTCCCTCAGTCAGATTGCAGACAACACCAAGCTGGGCAGGAGTGTTGATCTGCTTGAGGGAAGAAAGCACTAGAGTGGGATCTGAGCAGGCTGGAGAAAAGGAGGCTCAGGAGAGATCTTGTTGCTTTCAACAACTACCTGAAAGGAGGTCACAGTGAGATGGGGGTTGATCTCCCAAGTGACAAGAGGAAATGGCCTCAAGTGTGCCAGGGAAGGGGTTGATATGAAATTAGGAAAATTTTTTTCACCAAAAGGATTCTGAAGCACTGGAACAGGCTGCCCAGGGAAGTGGTTGAGTCACCCCCCCCGGAGGTATTTAAGAGGCATGTAGATGTTGCACTTGGGGACATGTTTTAGTGGTGGATTTGGCAGTGCTACATTAACAGTTGGACTTGATGATCTTGGATGTCTTTTCCAACCTAATTTATTCTGTGATCTCAGTTATGAGATGAAGCTTGCCAAGCCATGGTTCTCTTGCAGCCAATGTCTGAGGTGAAGGTGAATGCCCAGGAAAGGCAGATTTATTGCATGACCCCTGGGATTTCTGGTTAATGCTTCAGGTTGCCTTCTAGTAGGGAAGTGTCAGATGATAAGCCCTTCGAGGGGAGGCATTAAGCCTCTCAGCTTACTTGTGCTGTGGGTCCAGCCCAGGTTAGCAGTGTAACAAGTCATCAACACCGGGCTGAGATTTGGCAGTCTGACAGCTTTGGGCTTCGGTTTAGAGCTGTCAGTGCCAGGTCAGAAAAATCAATAGAGCATTAAGCAGTGTCTTCATCAGCCTCTGACTTTTGTACCCCCTCCCTTAGCCTTCTGCAGGGCAGTATTGAGGTGGGTGAGATGTGTGTACACAAAAACTTGCAGTGCCTCAGCCAGCTGGGTATATACAGAGGGCTCGAGGCAGCCTGGGTGCTGTCAGGCTGGCCTCTTCTCTGGAAGAAAACCTTCTGGAAAAAAAATTCCCAACAGGTAATTTCATTATTTCTCCTCCTCTTCTTCTGTAAATATTCAAATTAAGCATTTAAAAGGGAGCAGCTGCAGTGCTCCTGAGTTGTCATTGTCCTCTCAGGACAGCCTAGTCAGCACTCCAGTATCCTTCCCCCCTGCCACCTCTGTGTGCTGCATCCTCATGCTGCCAGGGTTCCGTGAAGAGCTTACAGACAGGGATGCAACAAACCTATGCTGTGCCTGTAATCTCAAATGAGCTAGGTGCTTAAGGACAGAAGCTGCTACCAGTAGGAGCAGTTGGACTGCTGCAAAGTGTTCATGGGGAGGGATTGCGTTGCCATCGCAAGTTTGGCCTCTAGGAGGGAGGAGTGGGCAATAGGGTCAGAAGGGGTTGCCTGACTTTTACATCTTCAGACATCAATGCAGCAGCATGGCTTTCTCACAGTCCTTGTGTTCAGTTCACACAAGTGCCTTCAAATGCAGGCAGGTCACGCTGAGGGCCAACAGGTAGCCAGGAGCTGTGGATGGAGCTGTGAGGGTCCTGTGTTCTTGTCACAGAGATGAAAGAGCTGGCAAAATCTCCTCATTGCAGGATAAAAGGAAATAGTGGCACTTGGGAGGATACAGCTGGCTGATGAATTGCCCACCTGCTTTGTAACTGCAGTGTTTGCAGGCAGGTTAGCAGCCACAGAACATATCAAAGAGGTGGCAACTTGGGGACTGGAGGTGTTTTGGCATTTTTGTTCTGTTTATTTCAAGAGCCATGAGATGTTGTGATGTCCCTTTGCATTGGATGCCTGTACTCTCAGGTTGTTCCAGGTCATCAAGTTCCTTCCTAGGCTCACTCCTGGGCCAGCAGGGATATGGTGTCTCCTTACCCTTGTGGGATGATGGGGGGATATGTGTTTGAGAGCTGCAGTGAGTTCTCAGGAAGGACAGGCTGATAATCTGTGTACTTGCTTTTGCATTTCTATTCCTTCTTTGTTGGCAGGAAAGAAGTAGCTGAAACGTCTTAACCTGTTGATTTTTATAGTGCATCCTTTTTCCTTATCATGTGGAGAGATGGGAAAAATAAAGGGATGCAGGAAGGACAGACGGAAAATGAGATGAGGACTGCACCTCTTTAAATAGCAATTTACCAACGAGGGCAACTCCTGTGGCTCTATTGCGTCTCATGAATTTGTGATTTGAAGCACACAGATCACTTTGAGTGCTGCTTTGTTTTTAAAAATTAGAGTAAAGCTAAATCCATGTGAAAGATGGAAAGCCGTTCTTAAACCCAAAATCAAGGGAGAGAGTTCAGAACAGCCTACCCTGCAATGTAATAATGTACCCTGTGACCCTTGTACTCACTGCTGGTAAGTGTTTGACACCCTGAGACTCCTGCTGAAAGCAAATAATTTGTGCTTACACATTGATGGATGTTGGGAGCATTTGGTATCTCTTTTCCTGTATCCTTTTCAAGCTCCTACAGTCTTTGCTCTTTTGCTCTTATGTCTCAGGATAAATTCTAGGGGTGAGCTTTTCCAAAAGTAAGAGAGAAGCAGCATTTCAGCTCTCCCTATATCAGCCTCTTTGACATGCCTAAAATACAGCACCTTATAGAAAGGACATCTGATTAAATTAAAAGATGGCAAGCTTGGAACCAAGCTCCAGACCATTGCTAAGTAAAAGCATGCTGTAAAGCTAACTCCCTGTTCCAGCACACCACTGAAAGCAAGACCTCT
This sequence comes from Ploceus nigricollis, assembly GCA_013399945.1. Taxonomy (NCBI): domain Eukaryota; kingdom Metazoa; phylum Chordata; class Aves; order Passeriformes; family Ploceidae; genus Ploceus; species Ploceus nigricollis. The sequence goes on from VXBC01004657.1 coordinate 310,485, forward strand.
GCAAGATCCATTTGTGCTGGATGTGTGAGAGCTGACTGAGAAAATCCAGATATTTCAGATTATGTAATATTTACTGACATTATGCTAAACTCTATGCTTCAGGTCCTTGGGCAATTCATATTTACAGGAAGCCTGATAAAGCTAACACAGAAGATTGATGCTTTAGCATCATTTAGCTTCTCTGTAGCATCAGGCAGTGGTCACAGGAAGACCAAACTGTGTGAAGGGCTTGAGCTGGGACAGTATAGCGATGCTTTGCCAGGGAGCTGTATCTTCCTTCCTTCCTCCCTCCTTCCTTGTGCCTGCCAGAGATGTTTACAGGAAGATGAATTGAACTGGAGGTTGGCTGATCCATGACAAGGCTGCTCACTCATCTGTAACAGGAAGTTCTAAACCTTGTCATAGTAAATGGGGATTCCAAGGTTGCAACCAGGACCTCTGGTTGGATAATTTGTACATGTCCCCTTCAGGGGAAGGTGGGGTGCCTGGAAAGGCAGGGGGAACCCTTTTTGGAGGTGGAAACTTTTTTTTACTATCTTTCAGCAGCTCCCTGGGAACCAGAAGCACCTTCCATGCTGGGGTACCAGAGGCACTTCTGAGACAAGCTAAAACCCACCAGCTCAAAAAGCAAACCAAATAGCCTGTGCTTTGGGATAGCAGCAATTCAGGAGGGAAGGCTGAAATAACTGAGTATCAGTTGGCTCCATTCGTGGGTCCTGAAAGGTGGCTGTAATGATGTCACACTAGTGAGGACAGTGCAAGGTGGGGAAGAAGGGAGGGAAGGGAGATTTAGGGTGGTGAGAGCAGATATAACCTGGAGTAATGACGTGGGAAACAGAGCCTGCAGATCAGCAAGGGATTACTGCTTTATTAGCCTCTGGATTAGTGTCCCAGGGCCAGAGAGTGCAGAATAGACTGTATTGAATTATTCCTTATCAGATGGTGCTCACTGACTCGTGTCTGTCCCAGTAAGCTCCCTGGCTGAGGAGGTATTTTCTGTGTTCAGGATGGTGTGCCATAGTAAATAGCTTAGAAAGGGATGGCTTTTAGGAAGAAGAAAACCAACATGGAGATGAGAAATTACAAGAGGACTTGGAGGTGAAGGAGTCACAGAGCAGTTGTTCTTCCTTGAATTGGAAGGGCTCTCTTATTTCCAGATAAAGTCTCTCAAGACATAGCTGGAAATCTCCAGTCTTTGATTGTGATAGCTTTTATTCCAGCACCTTTCCATGTTCCTATTTATTCTTCAAAGGTGAATTCAGACTAGTCAAATCTACTTTGACTACAGGTTTAAAATGTCTGGGGATATAATTTTAACCCCATAAAACAGTTACCTTACTGATATATCTGTGAATGAGGAAGAGAAACAGACTGTGTAAAAGAAAGAGGGCAGATATACCTGCAGCTGTCCTGTAATTGTGCTGTGAGGCTGGAGAAGGCAAGGACAGAGACAAAGGTGGCAGAAAGTGATACTGCTTCAGCAGGGCCTGTACCTCTGAGGAACTGTGAGCCAGTTCCTCAACAGACAGGAATGTTGTGATGAAACACCAGCCCAGGTATCCCATTTACTTCTTGCCATTAGCTATGCAACATTCTCAGGGAAAAGGACATGCAAAGTGGCTTGCCTGGGGAACCTCAGGTTCCTCTGGTTGGGAGGAAGGATGAATAATACTTGGTGTTTCTACTGTCTTGTGTTTCTGCAATCTTCTGAGCCTGCTGAAAGTGTAAAGAGTCAAGGGGATACCTGTAAGAGGAGTTCTGCCTCCAGTGCTGTGATAGGCCATTAGAAGTGCAGCGTATTGTAAGATAAAGGAAGTTCCTAATGCAGGGCTATTACCCTTGCTCTGTGAAATAGATTTAGGTTCTGCTGTATCCCAGGTGATGTTACACTAATGTTTTAAGCCTTTGTTTGCAAAGGAAAACCTCTACACGGGAACCACTTATAACCAATGCACTTTGAGGCTTGAAATGGCAAATCACCAGGATTAGGGCTTTTCAGCAGAGCTGACTCCCCCAGACATCCATCATCAAAGGTTTCTGAATAAAATGCTGGACACTTGAATATGTGAAATTTGTTATGATGCAAATATTTGAGAGCTGGGCACTTGAAGGCAGTGAGGAAAATGAAGAGCCACCTAAGAGCAAGGCTCCTGCCTGTAACATGCATTTTGTGATGGAGGATGCAACAGAAATTTTCTATGTGAATAACACCAATTACCATCGTAATTTTGGATGAGTGTGGTGGCCTGTCAGCAACCTTTGTGCAGATCTCCAAGCTCCAGAAGCTAGAGGGGGTCATGCACCTTAACTAGCTAATGTGATCCACAGCTGGGAATATAGTCCCACCTTCTCCACACAATCACAGTGGAATAAGAGGGACTTCATTCCCATCATGCTGTTAACCACAGTATTTAGAGTAAAAGCAACCACATCCTGTAGCCTGGCTGGCCTCTCTCTGAAACTCTACTGAGTGCTTCTGGCCCAACAGAAGTGTTAGAAGCAGTTTTGTGCTCAGGCTATGCTCATACTGGCTCTTGAGAAATATTAATCTTCACCAGGCTGCAGGGATTGATACTAAGCTTTTGAGGGAATGCAGGTGATTCAGAAATGAGTGCTGACCACTCACTGGGTGTCACCTGGGCCCTCTCTAAGGCTAGTAGAGACATTGTGCTGCCAGAGGTACAGTATTTTCATTTAGAGGTAAACTCAAAGGCTGGGTCGTTAGTGATGCCGCGAGATCTTCCCCATGAGTTTAAATGCAATCCTCAATGTTCCTCTAAATTTCACCTAGCTAGAGTGGCATTCTGCTGACTTGGCATTTGTTCTGTAATCCGGCTAGAACAGTTGCTTTTACTTTTCCTCTCTCTGACTTTGCCATATAGTTTTATTGTCTGCGGTTATACAACTTAGTTCTGAAGTGAAGCCAGGTATATTTCAGCTAGATGAATGATGGATGATGAATGATCCCTATATAATATGCATATATGGCTGCAAAGCCCTTTGGATAAAAGATGTTAAAAACCACAAGTTGTTATTTTGCCTTTTCCTGGGTTTTGCTTTGTCACATGTTATTTAGTAGCTTTGCTGAGGTTCTGTCTCAATGCATTGCTGAATGAAGTGTTCTGAACAGTTTTAGGACTGCTGGTGCGTTTTATTAATTGCCTTTTACAGGTTGTTGTTCCGTCTGGTTTTTAAACTCCTCGTTTCACAGACATAATGAAAAACAAAAGTTGAAAACTGAAGTTTTAGCTGTGAAGGCAGGGAGGGAAAGAAAGCTCAGCAAAATATTTGGCCAATCTTAAGCTCAGTGTTGGGGATGATGTCATACCAGAGACTCCTCAGAGTGGGGTTTAGGGTTCAGGAATAATAATAACTGAAAAGGAGCACAATGCACGGTGTTCCAGGAAGGACAGAATAAGCCAGTAACCCATCTGAGTCTCTGACAACTTCTCAAAGAAGGGTTTTGTAGGCTGAGATTTGTTCTGACAGCAGTGTTTTGAAAATGTTTAGGACCCTTGCCATCACATTTCTTTTAAGTCTGATTGCCTTATGTGACACACTCTCAGCTGCTGTAAGTTGCTCCCACTTCATCACTCCAGTGACGTCTTGTCGGTGTACATCGGCAGAGGATTAGCCCTCTACTTCCAGACATGTTGCCTGGAGCTGGGTTGGAATCTCACCACAAGTCATTATGAGCCTGATGAGAGTGTGCTGAAGAGAAGACGTAGGCTTATGATAGGTTGTGGTGAGGACTGACCCAGTAAGTTGAGCTCATTTATTTTGGATTTATAACTAATTCCAGTTTCTCTGTATGATTTTTGTCTCAGCACACATTATCTTCTGAGACAGAAAATCTTGTAGCTACTGAGACCTCTGTGCTACCCTTTGTAAGAATTGGGCTGATATTGGTTCTGGTGTACTGGCCAGAACCATTGTAAGAAACTGCACTCATCCTTCTAGAATTCCCTTTGTAGATATTTAATACTCATCTCTGCTGCTTGTCATAAGGTCACTGTGCAACACTTATGTGCTGCAGTGTTTTCTCATAACTCAGGTATAAGACCTTCTCTGTGAAAGACCTTTTGAAATGTCCTTTGGTATCTATTAGTGTGAAATGTGCCATAGAAATGTAAATCATGTCACTGGCTGCTAAGGAGCACCTGGCCTCCAAAGAGTGTCCTGCTGCATTACTGAGAAGGGGGAAGAGGAGGCCAGCAGGACAAGGCAGAGGAGAAACTGGATTTTTCTTTTCACTTAGAGGACTCTTACTGGCAGAATGGCATGGTTGGTGTTATGAAACAACAGAGAGCTAGAGTTTGAAAATTTTATGATGCAGTTTTTGATGCAGTTTAGTCAATTGTCAGGTTGCAAAGTTCAGACTGGGGCATCTCTTAACTCATGCCAGAATGCTCTGAGTCATCTCTGTAATAAGTTTAAAAAAGACATATGAATTTTTTGTAAATTTTATATTATCTTCATCCAGTCTGAACTCCGACTTATGATATTCACCCAAGAAATGTTATTACTGAGTCAGCCTTTGTGTTGACAAGCTGCATCTTTCCCTGAATGGTATCCTATTCACATCCTTTCACCATATTTTAATTTTTGGCTGGATTTAGGTCAGGTGGGTAAATTTACTTCTTAGTGCTTCAAGGATTCCAGTGCAGATATTAATTTCATCAATATGAAGTGCTACAGCCTACAGCAAGTCTGGCCATCACAATGATCATGAACTGAGGATATTTGTTATGTGGTCCCAGAAAATATATCCTAATCTTCTAGGCTAGAAACAGGCTTCAGGCTGTCCTTAGGCTAAAGGAAATATGTTCAAGTCTTGCTAAATGGAGCGTTTCCCAGTGACACTGGGAAGGCAAAGAGTGGACTACTCTCACTTTATATTATGTATGTCTTGAGCCTACCAATGCATGCATATCAATCAGGAAATGTGCAGGTCTTTAGGCAAGAATTCTGATTCATTCAGCCTTGCAAATGTCTCCCTAATGGAGTTTGCTTGAAGCCATATGACCTTGAAAGTGGGAGCTCCTAAAAACATACAGCCTAATGTCTAAGAGATAAACTAATAGAGATGGGGACAAGTGCGCACTGCACGATGAATGAGGATTGTTCACCTCATTAAAACTCAAGCTTATCAGAGAAGGAGCCTTTTCCCTTGGCAGAAGTGTTTTCCGACAATATTAGGCACGTCCGTCTTACAAGAAGATGTCACAGCTGAGAGAGGATTTGAAAATATTATTCTTGCTCACATATGTGAAGCGTGTTGTATAAAGATTTTGGTGCATCTGCAGTGTTTGCTCATTGATAAAGCTACACAGATTATTTAGCAAAGACTGTTACACTCTTGCTAATACTGTATGTGCTTCTAATATGTCAAGTGCTATTAAACAGCTCTGGTGTTGTCAGAGACCAATTTTTATGAGAGCTGCAACGAGATACTCCTAATCATGTGTAGTATAATCCCTCCTTGTCAGGAGAACATATTGTGCCTCTGAAGTAAACATTCCTGCAAGAGTGGAATACTGTCTTATACCTTCTCTCAGCCAGTTGGCCCTTATGACTGCACAACTGCAAGTGTACATGTGCATGCAGCGTGGAGAATTGGCGACGCCTATGTGGTAATGATTTTAACTACCTTTGCATCCACTTCTAAATCCCCTCATTAACAAAGTCCATTCTTTTGATTGTTTGTTTGTGTGATATGTGGCCAATAAACCATATTTCTGGCAATTGAAAGCTCTTTTGATGAAAGGAAACCCTAATATCAACTGTACTGCTTGCTTTTTGCAAATGCTTCTTTCTCAGGCTCTATCTGAAAAGCGACTTGGCCTAGAAGTTCAGTTTTGCAAGAATCCTTGATGATATGCTGGCATGAAGCGTGACTTCAGATCAACTTAGGAAATGGGGTTTTTTAAGCATTTGCCAAGGCCTCTTCAAATTTTTTGTAATACTGACTGCAGACCTTAAAGGCAGAATTTTTCAGAGCATCTGGCACTTACCTAACTTTTCTCATCCTCACCTGCTTAGCTTTCCACAGAGCAAACTCTGGACAACAGCAAAACCTCCTTCAAGACTCTATCCAAAAATTGTTCCTTAGGCTGGTGGTTCTGGGCTATGGAAGAGGGAGTGATATTCCCAAACCATATAAGCACTGCCTCTTCGTTTACAGAGTGGGCAGTTGTTCAAGCTGCACTCTTGCAGACAGATTATATTGCAGTAGCTGAACACTTGGGTCCAAAGTAGTTATGTGTTCTCCTAGTGAATGTGTTCACCTGTGAATTTGGGGAGCTCTTGCTGAGCCCTTCTCCCTTGACAGGGTACTACTGCACTCTGCCCAAGAAGTAGTGGAGTTTGTAAACAACCTTAGCCCAGTTTTACATTCAATGGAAAAATTAATATCTAATTGCAGATTTCTCTAGATCTCTAAACTCATTTCCTGCACATAATATCTCTGCAAAGTAGATTCAGGAAAATGTTCCTTTTGCTTTAACAATCTCAGAAATTACTTCAACTCGGTACAACAATTCTTCAACAACTGTACAATGGTGCAAGAACCAGCACAAGGGTCTGAAATGGCATGAAAATAATGTTTTTTCCTATGTGTGTTATTAACAGGCTATCTTGTTGGTGTTGCTAGATCAAAAAAGCAATGTTATTTTTTAAAAGGAAGCCATACTGCAAGGAAAAAAGAAATTTTCCTTTCCCTCTCATGCACCAGCTTCTAGACAGAAATATATTGGCTAAACTGGAGAAAGAGGGCTAGGGGAGTGTAGACTAAGAGAAAGTATGAGGATGTACAGATTGTATTCTGTATCTCTTGTGCCTCAGATGTTGCCCTTCACAGCATTGCTTTGTGTCCCCTGCAGCTGTGCTCTGAGCTGAATCAGAAGCTGCTGAAAGCAGCCTGGAGTATTCTTTCTCTTAATAAGAGCTAAAGCATATCCAGCCTGCTTTTCTCTTGCTTTCCCTACCTCTCCTTCCAGCAGAAGAGAAAACATGAAATTGAGTGGGTCTTCTTCCCTGCATAATGCCCTGCAGCCTTCCTTGGATCTTGCTGCTTAGCCCACTCACACCAGTACTACAGTTTAGATGCAGGAACAGTTTTGTTGTATGACATGTGGGCCAGGGTCAGGGACTGCAGGTGTCCCCATGTCAAGAAACAAGAGGACATCCCCACTGCAGTGTCTGCGTTCTGCTCCTTGCCCATGTTCCTGGTGGGCTGTGCTCAGTCAGGCACTGGTGACTCCAGCACAGCCACCTCACACCACGTCAATGTGCCCACTGTCACAGAGCTGAGGTTTCTCTAGGCAGTGGCAGGAAGCCCAGCTGCAGCCCAAAGAGGCGTGCCCCAGGTAGATTAAACCACAGGCAGGAAATATCTGCGAGGAGAGCACGGAGGCGCGGCCATGGCCGCAGGTGTCCCGGTAGCTGTCACCTCTGTGGAAGCCAGGCCTGCATGGGCGGCAGTCGCGTCCCGGCCTGAGCCCCATCTGCACCTACCAGTGAGAGCAGTGTCCACTGGGCCCAAGGCAGGGAGGCTTTGTGCCAGTCTGTCCTGCTGCTGTCCCCTCCTTGGGGATGGCATCGTCACTGCCATTGTCAGGGCTGGCGGATTGCCGGTGGCTCATTGCAGCAGTCAGCGTGTTGCGTGGTGCAGCACAGTCCTTTGAGGCCAGACATTGGGAAAGACGGCTCCTAAGGGGAGATCATCATTGTTGGCACAGCTAGGGCTGTAAAAATGTCAGTGGGAGAAGTGGCCAAAACACAGTGGAAAAAAAAATTTTTTTCTTCAGTTCTTTGCCAGGAGATGATGTGATTTTTTTAGTGTGGGCTGCCCTTTGAGAGAGGGTGACATCAGAAGCCTGAAGATTTAGCCATGGTTCTCCTCTTTGCTGAAGGACACCCATCTGTGTTGTTCTTGGACCTATTCTTTCAGCTCCACTCATCTCCAGGGTATACAATGAGATAACTTCCCACATGGAAGTGCTTCGTCAGGCTAAATTCAGTGATGCCGGTAATGGCACAGAGATGATGGAGGGCATCAAAAGAAGATGACTGATTGACCGAAATTTGTGTAGCACAGGGGAGTTCAAGGGAAAATCACTCTGTTACACTTCTCTCTCTGGTCTGAATTCATTCAGATGGGTATGTTATGGCATAATTGTGTGGGTGTATATATATATGTATGTCTTTATATGTATATTTATCATTTATTTCAACAATGTGGAAAAATGACAATGTAGCTGGCTATATCTACTGTAGAAATCTATAGGTGTCTGTCCTTTTTGTAAAGAACTTTGGGTTTTCTTTTCTTCCTCAGAATGTAGCTAGTGGTGATATTTCTCTTGTCATCTAATCACAAAGAAATCTTCTGTTTTGCTTAGTAATTGAAATTGGCATTTTTGCTTTTGCTGCTCACAGGCACTGCACCACAGGAATCAATATAACATCTGACAGTAACAATTGATTTGCAAGCACCCACACTGAGGATTTCAGGCCTCAGGGATCAAACATCTTGAAAGAAGAGTAAAGTCACTTTAAATTGAGAATTACCACAAGTGTAACTTCATTATACTGTAACTTTTGCACCATCCCAGCAGCACCTTGAGAGGTCCTGTGCTTGTTGCTTTGGTACTGACAGCTGAGGAGCATAAGCCAGGCATGTTCTCAGTGTACACAGGCACAATGTAGGCAGCAGTTGGCTGGAGGTGAACCCAAGCTCAGTGCTGGGCTCCTTCGCTCAAGGAGTTGTACCTCGGTGAACTGGCAGGGACAGGACAGTCCAACCTCCAAAGAAAGACTGAAAAGGGTTAAGAAAAACTTTCTTCAGTAGTCTTCTTTTACTGAAACCATACGTGAAGGTCCGTCAGCGATCTGATCCTTAACTGTTAGTAATGAATGAATGTCAGTGGCAAGGTCAGTAGATTTACAGATGCTGGTTCCTTCCTCCTTTGTCATGCTGGCAGCAGCTTTCTCTGGTGAAATGTGCAGTACATAGCCTTTCATTAAATTTCTGTTTCTATTCTCAATGGGATTGCAGTACATCACAGCATTTGGTGGTATACTCCAGGCTTCTTTAAACTGGCAGGGGGGAGTCGTGGATAAACGAAAGGTGGAAAAAGCACAAAATGCTACCATAGATGTCTAGATCAAACTGGGTAGTGCTTCTACTGTTTTCAGCACTTCCAATCTGAGATATTCCTAGCATGCTGTTCTTTTACATATATTGGTACTATGCAATGTGGCCTCTTCAGATGAAGAAGCAGGGATTAATGAGCCGCACAGAAACTCTAATTTGTCTGGGTTAGAGGAGATTAGTTTTGTTTAGACCATTAACGTAATTAATCTTGAGACTAGAAGTGTTCATCTAGTATTGCAAACTCACTGGGGTTTTTTTCAGAAGTTGTAGCCCAACACTATTAAATGAGAATTTCAAAATATGTTATATTTCAAAATGTGATGGCTGTTCTTTGAAAGTATTTAGAAGTTATGTATGTTCTACAGTTATGTAGAAAAAAAGATATGCCATTGCTCTAATAATTTGTCCCACTATAGTGTCTTGAGGGACTCCAAACTGGTCAGTTCCTCTGAGAGCTCCAAATCAAGGGCTGCATATAAGGTTTACTATGTTAAGGACAGAAGGGAAGAAAAACCCCCAGGTAACTTGCAGAGCTGTAATGCTTGGTTGGCTCGGTGCCCTTCTATCCCATCCCACTGTCTGGGGAAACATTTATGTCTTTTAACATTTTCTCTTTCCCCCATTGCTAAGTCTTTTATCCCTCGTAATAAAAAGGAGCTGAAGTCAGACCATGGGAATAATTTTTGGGCAACAGAAAGGGACTGCTATGAATCTCAGAAAGTACTCGTAGTGACTAAACTGCTGCCTGTAAGGGACAAAGAGTTATGGTATACAAGCTCCTTGTCCAGTTAGAGAAAGCCATTTTCCTTGCATTTTGTGGGGAAATAACTATCTTGGAGGAAAACTAGAAAAAGAAAAAAAGTGGGGCTGATGAGAGAGGGTCCATCTCTACCCTATAAGACTCCTAAGTCTGGGTGTGAAGTTACACCTATTTCTGTAGTTTTGCACCTCCAACCATGGAATAGTTTTCTTTCCTTATGCTTCTTGAGATTTGGGATCAATGCAATACAGTTAGTTCAGCTTGCAACTAGCTTGGCTTTAAAAATTCTGTTTCAAGAATTCTACGGTTACAAATCTATCTGAAAAGGTATAAAATATTAAGGCACTGGTGTTAAAATGAGTGTGCAGACTGATGCTGCTGTGGGAAAAATGATTTGCAAAAATTATATTGGGATATAGTTTGTGTTGGTCTTTGATTTAGTTTGAGAGAATTCAGAAACTCTTCTGGAAACATTTTTTAATGTGGAGCTGCTAAGCAAACTTGTTCTAGCAATTTTCCAAAATGGAGAGTTGTGCTTTATAACCTTAGAAATGGGGTTTTATTTCCAGCTCTTTGAGAGGAATGGGAGGAGCAGCCTTCCTTCTGACATTTACTTTAATTCATAAAAATTACAGGCATCTGCCAAAATATCCTAAATTGTGGAGGAGGTAGAAATTGGGTCATGGAGAAAGATTAATGCCGAGCAAAAATATTTGCCAGTAGTTTTATATGAGAGGGGGGAAACTGTGTATGCTGCAGAAGAACCGTCAGGCTCTGGGGTTTTTTTTGCACAACCACATCTGGCTTGTTGCTTTAACAGAGAATGAAGAGAGGGGGCTAGAATCAGGATAATTATCTTTGTGCTTATTTGCTCTTCATCTTTTATGTATCATTAGATCCCCATGCCCTGCCTTGTTACTTGAATTTATTTTGGCCATCTTTTTGTTCAGGGAGAGGGGAGGCCAAATCCTCATCAGACATACCTTCCACAGGGACCATACCTTATAGATGACAAAAGCTTTAGGCAACACACTAGTAGTGGCCTCAGCAGAAACCTTGGAGCTGTACTTCTCAGTGGAAGGAGGGAGCTCTCACAGGCTCTTTCAGAAGGAGTTTTGTAACCTGCAGGGTGGAGTGTGCGATTTGACAGAGGTGGAGCTGCTCCACCAGCTGGTGACAGCTGTGGGATTGAGGGCCTGTCGCTGGAGAGCAATGAAACATTCATCTCTTAAGGGTAGCCTGAGGGTATCAGAATAGGGGAAAGAGGGTTGAGAGTTAAATGGGAGCTGCTGTCAGCAAAAGTGCCTAGAGATTTAATGAGGATTTGGTTTCTGTTTCCCAGAGCAGCTATTCACCTACAGAAAAAAACCCAAAATCCTCAAAAAGTCTAGGCACAATGGTCTCACTTGTCACAGTGTGCCACACTGACCTTGGCACAGTCCCAGGCTTGATGTTGGCCTCACCTATGTCCCAGAAAGAGCTTACCCAGCCTACAGCATACTAAACAGCAGCATACTGAGGTACAGATTTACAGGCAGAGCAGCTGCTGGCTTCAGGAGTCACGTATGATTTCCTCTCCCTCTCTACCTGTGAGTTTTATCTCCTACACCACTCCTGTGAGCACTGCCATACAACCCAATGACAAGATTACGCTGAGAACTAACTGTGCAAGTGGGAACACCACCTTTATATCCTTCCTCTACCTCCTAGGGCCAAGTGGGGATGTGTTCAGCCTTTTAGCTAATTAATTATGCTGGCTTGAAATAACCCTTCAGTCTTTTATTACTGTTCGGAATATTTCTTCTTTGGGATGCAGGAGCATGTTTGAAACAGGTGTAATTTCCTGCCTGTGAAGGAATGCAATGATGTCTCTTTTAGACAAGTTTTATGGCCCCTTTTCACCAGGAGACATGACAGAGTCCTTGTGGGCAGTGATCTGCCCTTGTCGCACTGTAATGTGCTGATGCAAGATAATGGTGCATGACAAGGCACTGGTCTGACTTGCATGAGAAAGCAGATCAGATGCAATCATTTTGTGAGAGTATGTTAAGTATCTTTATTATTATATTATGCCTATGAAAATAATATTCATAATTTAAATAGAAATCCATTTCTTAATTTCAAATATTCTCCAGATAGATGCAGATTTAAACTGTCACCTTGGCCTTTTTCAGCAAACAATATTGGTTTTTTGACTGTGTACTTCCAAGTGCCAGTAGTGACACAGGATGCTTGCTTTTTTTTTTTTTTAAACCAGTTTATTTGAGACAAAAGCTTCTCTCCTCTTTACTTCTATTGTAATGGCTTCTCTTTTGTTCTGGGTATGCACAGAATTTTCTTGCTGGCAGTAATGTCTCTCTACTGGAATAAAGTGCATCTTTCAGCATCTTCAGAGTGTCCACTCTCCCTAGGATGCTCTGAAATGATTTTCTGCATGCTGCAGAACAGCCATGTGGAGGATATGAAAATTTATCTGGCAGAGTGCCCTCTCCTCCAGCAGCACGAGTGCTCTGAGTGCCACTACCATTCCCCAGTGGTGAAAGATGCTGTGGTGTGGCAAGGAGAAAGCAAGAGGCAGTTCCTGAGCTCAGCTAACAAAACAAAGGCGTTTTTTGTTTTCATGTCAGTCTAAGAACATCTCTCTCACTTTGCCAAATTAAAAACTATAATTTTGACTGTTTTCAATCCTTAATGTCTACAAATAACTACAAAGATTTGAATTCCCTCAAGGACAGAGGGGTCTGGGGCAAGGAAGGGCTTGTTGTGTCCCTGATGAAGCCGCTCATGTAGTATCAGTAACTGAAGAGGTTTGTGTTTGTGATTGGTCAGCCAGAGCCTCTGCACAGAGTTAAAACCATCCAAGTGCACACAAATGCATCTCTTGATTTTGAAATGCTCGGCTAAAGATTATTGTTACTCATTTTCATTATTAGATTTTAACCTTTACTTTTTAGGTCTTTTTAGACCTACCGTTGAAAAATGATAATTTAAATTATAATGATTACTTAAACTCTGGACAGCCTGAACTGTCTTGAAGCAACTTTGCATATTCAATATTGTACTCAATATTGTATTGGGGAGACAGTAAGAATTGAAAACAGCACAAAAGGTGATGCTGATAGCAGACTCTAAACTGTGAAGGGCTAATGTTGTTAGCTGAGCTAGCAGAGAATTCTCATCCAGCAAGCCATAGGAAGTAGACTGGGAGTGGGCAGATTTAAGAAATCCATGTAGCATTGACTGTGTAAACTCCCCTTGCCCTGGAGAAAGATAGAGAGATTTGCCAGATGCCTGCACGCTGTCCCAAGAGGAAGGAGCTGGCTTTAGAATTGCTTTGCTCACTAAAGCATTTCCAGCGATTGAGAGGCATCGAATGAAATAGGCTAGATGGTCTTCACAGAAGCTTTGCTACTGTATGGAAAAAGATCCCTGACTTTGGGTTTTTATGGAAATTCTGACATCTTTTGGCACTGGCAATCAGGGATCAAGCGAGACAGGTTGTGTCTTTCTTTTGCTTGCTAACTGTTTCTTGGAAAGAGGATTCAGGGTGACAGAGGAAGCTGGGTTTGAGGCAATATGATCTCCTTTTCTGTTTAAACCCTCTGCTTGAGAAGTAGCTTGGTTTGTCTCTGAAGGGCAGGAAGTGGCACCTGCAAGGCAGCAAATTAAAATAACATCACAGAAAGGGAATGTGTCACAGGTGGGGTGTGGGGATGTTTTAATCATGTGGGTTAGAGTGTAAGTGTCTCAACATGAAAATAATCATGTATTTTGATGTAATCTGCAAACAGGATTGTGCCAGAAGTACATCTGACCTGACAAACCAGACAACCAGCTAGCCCCATTACTGCTCAGGGACTGTCTCAAGTAGAGGTGGTGCTTTTAGATATGGTGATACTGATTAGATTATTTCTCACACATGTGTTCAGTCACTTTTTGCATCTAGGTAAACTTCTGGTGTTCATAACATCCTTTGGCAAGGAATTCCACAGATCATCTATGCCTTCCTGAAAGGGCTACTATTTGGGGTTTTTTAATGTCACTCTTGTTTGCTTCTGTATTCAAGTCATTCCTCATTTCCTGTTTTACCTGTGGGGTCTGATGCCTCTCTCTAGCTTTTACAGTTCTCTGTTACATGACTCTGGGGACAGCTTGGGGTGGGGAGAATGACACATCAGAACACGATGCAATGTGCAAAATGTGGGCACGCCATAAATGTGTACAGGTGCATAACAATGATCCCCTTTGGTCTCTATTCCACTCCTAATTGGTCATGCCATTAAATTTGCTTTCTGGCCACTGATGAGCAATGAACTCATGTTTCCACAGTTCTCTTATGATGCTAAGCCCTTGCTTCAAAGGGGTGATTGTCAAAACTACTCACAGTTGTGTAAAGTTGTTGGTTTCCCTCATAGGGGATGCTTTACCTACACTGCACCCCCTCTGCCTTTTTATAACACTTGTGTTCAGTATTTTGGCAGCTCTTTGTGGTCAATCTTTGTCTTTAATAATCTGATTAATTTCTGCTTCTCAGAAAAGTCTGTCATTACATGATATGGTTTTTTCCTAGATCATTTCTGTATATGATGAGTAGGACATATCCCAGTGCAGATTCCAAAAGGACTTTTTTGGTGATCCCTTTTTTCTCTTTTGCCTGTTACATGATCATTTGAGGACTGTTATGTCATGGCAGGTAACTTTTTTAAAGAATCTTAGCTGAAGATCTTGTTTAATTCCTTTGTATTTCTGGAGGAGGAAGATTTGAGATTCCCACAGCGAGTGTCTGCTCCAGCTGTGCCATGCCACAACTGGTCTAAAACTGACTGTCATCAAGTAGTTCTTTGGAATAATTTAAGGGAAACTGAAATGAACAGCAAATTGCAATCACTATAGCAAATTGCACATAAGTATAAGTTGCTAAATCTGGGTTTATTTTCCATTAATAGAGCATCAAGAATCAAAAAGAGTTTCTGTTTTGTTATTCTGGTGCTGGATTACCTAAGAAAAATGAGATTCAATATTGCAATTCAATGAGATTTAATATTGCAATCAGAAGGACAGTCCTTCTGATGTACTTAAATGGGGAGAGAAGGTGTCTCATCTGTAAATATTCACTGCTAAACTATCTTAACTAATCAGGATATAGAGTTTACATGGCTATAATCTTAAGTTTGTGCTTATTCTATGCATTCAGAATGAGTTCTGCATTCTAAGGCATTAAACTCAAAAGAGTCTTGTTTCCTCACTGATATGATCGGTCTGAAATTTTAAAAAGTGTTGTTGAATCGTGGCCGGGGTGATCAGAGGATAAAGCCTGACCTGCTGATAAACCATATGGTACTGTATTATATTATAATGATGTCACTCCCTTCCCCCTACACACACAGTGACTGTTAAGGACTCATTTCTTAATACTAAGTGAACCCAGGTGGCCCTGAGAGTGACCCGAGTCTCTTCTTTGGTCTTCTCCAATGATGCATGTTAAGATCACTTAGATGTTTGCGTGATGTGAAATGTGTGACTGGAATAAAACTGCATGACAGACTTCCAGCCAGAGGGAGACTGACCCCACAGGAGGAAAGTAAAATATACTAAATGAGATGAAAATTAATCATCGCTCCCCATGTATTATTGACTTATTCCAACTCCAGTCCTATCAATAGAGAATTTTGTGCAATTTTATGCAAAAGAGAGAGGTGAATGAATACTTATAACGGACATCACAAAGGGATATTGCAATAAGCCTCTACAGGTTCAGAAATTTAGGAAAGTGAATTTTCCAGTTCAGCTAGATAAATTACTTGAAAGCCATCTCCTTGCCTAATAAATGAAATTATGTAAGTCTTGCCAGTTATGGAACAGCTCAACAGGTTGGAAAGGCTTGAAATGTATTCAGACTGCTGTGCAGTCTAAAGATCCCTGTTGCCAAAAAGTTACCTACAAGTAGTAATATTGATGAAACAGGTTAGTAAAAGAAAAAAATTTAATTCAGTGCAGCAGTGGGGCGCATCACTCTCCAAGATGCCTTGACAATCCATAACAATACAGGAAACATTGTGTTCGGGTAATTGTTGCTGCTTCTCAAGATAAATCAATTTGGAAAAATTAAGTGTGGGGTGACATGAAGGCAATAACAATTTATCATGCCAGTACTCTTGGTTCTTTCTGAAACAAGGCAGTACAGCTAAGAAGACTCTTTTTAGTGAATTCTGATGAAGTTGAGAATGATTTAGCACTCCCTGGGATTTTCTTTTGCTATTGAATTTTTGAAAATATGATAAAACCGCTATATTTAAGATAGCTAAATTGCCATGGATTAGACTGTCTTATTCTCCTGCTAAATGGTCTGTGTTTACAGAGAATGGAGGCTTTTCTTCTTGTAACTTAGTTACAATCAGGAAGACCCTGATGGCTTCATTACATTTGAGCTAGGACAGAACTGTGCAAAATTTATGTCCAGGAGGACAGAGAAGGTTTTCTTTGTCATGGGAAAATTGTAAATACAGTTTAGAGGTTAGGAATCTCTTAGAATTTCTATTTAACTCTCACTAGCTCAGGGAGAATGGTAACAAATAAATCAAACAACTATGAAACAAGAGTGGAAGAATACTCCAGAAAAAACACGTTGTTTTTTTATAATTTCAACACTTTCAAAAAATGCTTTGTAACTATTGAAGTTGATTTTTATTATTCGGTATCAGTATGCCACTGTGAAGATAAGGAAAATTTTGCGCATTCAGAGTGCATTAAGATGTTCCCAGACAATTATTTGTAATAGGATCAGAGGACCCTTTGGTGCCAATAGTTCCTGACCAGCAAAACTATGAGAAAGCTTTCTTGCAATGGCATTTGGGGAGAAAAAAAAAAAAAAAAGTGAAACTTGAACCCAATTCATCAGCTAAATAGATGCTTTCCACAGGGCTGCAATCCAGTATCTGTAGAACAATAACTCTTTATGAATCATTTTTCATTAGCTGTTGAACCAGAATTGCCATTATGATCTTCCAATGTAGCGCCTGTTTTGCTGAAAAAGGTTTTCCTTGTGGATCTCAGAGTGAGAAAAATAAGTACTTGCATGGTGTCACTACTGTGGGGTTTTATGATCAATGCTCTAGGAAGTGAGCTGAAGTGATCAAATTATTGCAAATTAATCTGCAGCTTCTGAACACAGGCCTCTCATCTCTTCATGATTCATCATCCTGGGATCTTTTGAAAGGAACAGGTCTGCTGGTCTTGGTTAGACAACAGGGATAACAGCTGATTCAATTCGTTTTTGTATCAGGAAGAGAGCAATGAACCTTTCCAGAAACTTCAGGGAAAATAACTCTCTTATAAAGTTTAGTGGCATTTATGCCAAGTGTTAGTAACTGACTTAAAGACATTACGTGAGCTGAATCCCAGGAGAACGTGAAAGTCATTCGGAGCTGGTTTTTTCCTGGTGAAAGCATTCATGGTAGGACTTCTATGCACCCATGGGATCACAGAATATGCTTTATTGTTATTTCCTGAGGAAAATATATATCTGCTGCTCCTCTAGACAATAGCCTTGAAACTTTTTTTGGAGAAATATTTTTAACGTTAAGGAAGATCTCATGCCTCACATATTTGTTCTGTCCTTTGAGAAGGTAATTCCAAGGCCCACACTGAAAGCATTTTTAAAATGGCACATTTCTTTGTCCACCCACAGTTAGCCCTGAACACTGGCTGCCTTTGCATATGTGAAGGGACCTGTCATTACTGGAAGGGCAAAATATATTTTTTTGCCAATTAATGTAATGCACTGTGGAGTGACACAGAAACTTGGTTAGTTATGTAACCCCTTTTAATTCAAACTATCAAACTGTAAATGCTTTAATACATCGTAATACAGGTGATTTACAGAAACATTTGACATGAAAACAAATACCCATCATAGTTTGGAAATAATAAACTAAAACCAACCAGTAAAATTGATTTCGCTCAGCCTCTTGCAAAAAAGGTTTTTCTGATTATTCTGTTGTGGTTCTTAATGGAGCAATTCCCATCAACACACTAAGTTCCAGCCAGAGTACAGAGTATTATGCATTAGCAATGAAGTAAAATGGCAAGATTGAGGCTCCTGTTTGTTTATAAACTAAGCCACAAACATCAAAGCTTGAAGTCAAAGAAGATGTGTATGTGTATATAAGAAATGTCCTAATCAGTTGACAGTACCACAGATGCACAGAATGTAGTTGAAGTGTGTATGCTGTGAAATCTAATGAGCAATCTTGCTGTTGCTGATGAAGGTCTTGTCAAGACTGAACAATTTATTCATCATCACTGTGTCCGTACCAGTGACAGCACAACTGTTAAAACCACCAGATTAGTTCTATTTTCCCCTAAAAAGTGAAACAGTAGAAAACATTCCACCCACTCATCCCACATTGATACAGCACACTCACTGAGCAGCCCTGGAAGTTAGCTGCTGGCACCAAATGGTCTTAAATGTGATCGTTAGCAAACTCAGAGCCATGTGGAGAAGGAAAGGTAGCAGAGATTTCCAGCCTGCACAGAAAACTCTCCCAGAGCAAGAATCATTGGAAGCTGCTTGCATAAAAAGACTAAAGAGCTGTGTATAAATCCAGAGGCTGCCCCACAGCGTTGTGCTGTCTCACCATGACAGAGAATAAAATACAATGTGCAGCTGTAGGCATGCAAAGCAAGTGTGGGAAATGAAAAAGAGGAGTGAACATACCTTCTCCTACTTTGCATACAAGGGATGTGTGCAAATTTTGTAGGATCTGTGTAAAATTTGAGTAAAATCTTTCTCTTTTTTCAACTGTGCAACAGAAGGTACCATCTGCAGAAATCCAAAAGCCATATAGCATATGGTAGTATTTTTTCCTCCTTTCATTTAAATGGTAGGAAGTCTGTTGATGTAGCTCCTCTCCCTTACTAGGCTCTCTCAGTTACTTTTTCTTGACCGAGACAACACAGATATTGTAAGAGGTACAGGCTTGTCATGACTGATGTGCAGAAGACCCAATGGGAGGAGTTTCTCAGATCTTCATGGGCATCTCCAAACCCAGAATATCCCCTGTCACTTTATGCATCACTGCAACAGCAAAGCTGCATCTTCTATGGAACAGTTTGCTGGAGTTCATGGAGTGCTCTGGCTACAGAAGTACCACACAAATTTACATGTGACTTGGAGCTCATATTCAAATCAAGGCCTCTTTAGAATGATGAGAAACAGTCCTGTATGGGGAGATAGCTCAATTTGTCATGCAGGAGATGACAAGTGATCCTGTGGAGTCTCCTCTAACAGCTGAAATGTAATTCTGGGCTGCACAAGCTGATGCCATGTGAGTCCCTGCACCTGCGGTTCGGGCAGACCTGAGCTGCTGTTTTCTCTTGATTGCTGATTTACTTTCATTATAGGCACACACCGTGTTGTTCTTCATGCACTGCTATCCGGAGCTTGCTTTCAGAAAGCTAGATTTTTTCAGAGATTGTCTCTGTAAGCAATTTCTCCAGTAGCCTGATATGCCATATCCCATTAAAGTTTACAAAGCAGAGCCAGCAAGGATGACTAGGGATTAAAAAAAAAAAAAAGTTTATCTCTTGATTTGAAAATGTGCAAGTGAAGAAAATCTTGCCTTCAATAATTATATTGCCGAAAGAAATAGAGCTCAGAGATAATAGAAAGGCCAGTGTAGTAATTGCTTGTAGTATTAAACAGTTGATACAGTGGGGAATTTGAATTGCTTAATGAACTGATTTAAAGGTAGAGATGTTATGTCCTTTAACAGTAACTGCAAATGTCCTACCAGACATCTCATTTGAGACAGGGTTTTAATTCTCTCTTTTCTCTATCTTCCACCTCTTACACAAAGATGAGGCAATGATATCCCTCCAGTAATGGAAAGATATGAAATAACTGTAAAAATCTACACATTTTAAAAAAGCTTTAAGCAACTGAAATTTGGGTAGATGTTTTAACTCTGGACTGCATGTTTTAACTCTTGCATGCTCCAGCATCAGCAGAAAACACATGCAAAGGTCTTCCAGTTAGGTAACAACATATCTATGCCAGCTGATACCTTCTGGTTTTCTTGCATGGAGTGAACCTTGTGTGAAGTGGATGAGTATAACCTCTTTAAAGTAGAGTTCTGTCTGAGAAATGTCATAGGTGCTGATCCTTTTCTCCTCTTGTAGTTCTTCACTGGACTCTAGTTCTTATGCTAGTATGTTGTAGTGTATCTACAGGCCTACCCACCCAAAACTTTCCTACAGAACTTCTGATATCAGGAAAGGCAGCCTTGATTATTCACCTTCATTTAATTTGTCTCCTTCCTTTCTCCTCCTCCATCTTCATCCTTCTCCACCCCTCAAACACTCATTTCCTTTGATATTAGAGGACAGCAAAGACAGTTAAGCAGGCAAATGTGCTATCAGACAAGCTTCTGCAATTCTGTGAAGCTCTAAACCTCCTGGAAAAAAAAAAAAAAACACAAAAAAACAAACAAAAAACCAGATTGTGTGCAAAGGGCTGGCTACAGCTTCTGTGGAGGACTGTCCTGAACTTTGTGCTCAAGGGAGGTGGCAGCTGGCACCTTCTGCAAGCAGGGGAGCAGGTCTACTGGGAAAATATCAAGGTTATTAAAGATCAAATGCTTGGAAGTTGGGGTGCTAAATTCTTCTGTGGCTTTTCAAGAGTCTCTTTGGCTTTCAAGAGGGCTGGCAGTGCTTGAACTCAGAATTCCTGTCAAAGCTGAGGCAGGTGGGCTCCACAGCACAGTTTGCCCTGCTTTGTGTGCCCAGACCCCTGCCCAAGCTGCACGTTTAGATGAGAAAGTGTGTGTGGTCCTTTTTATGTGTCCAGGCAGGAAGGAGCTGGGGTGGGCTGTGATCTCAATATCCAAGGGATGAAATTGTGCAGGACACTTCAGACTGCACCATCCCCAGCTCTGGGATACAGCCTGAGACCTGCACTGCAGAGCTGATCGTGGAACTCACACTGCACCAGGGTGAGCCAATGACTGCCCGGCACTCTTGAAAAGTCATGGTCCATTTATTCCTGCTTTTTGTATAAATACTTAGGCATCTAGTTTTTTGGCTTCCATGGTGGGATTGCAGGGGGAAGGGGCACCTGGAGGAGGTTAACAACCACTCACTTTGTTTTTCTGCATATCTTTTCCAAAAGAACAAAAGGTGTGTTTTAATCAGCGCACAAAACTTCAAGTATTAGGGCTCAGTGCATTTGTTTTGGGTGACTCAAAATGTGGACAGGAGGGGGGGAATGGCAGAGTATTCTGCCATTTATTCTGCTGCCTTCTAGCCCTGATTTTTTTAGTGACTTAAGAAGCTCTGGCCCAGCCACCTGAAACAATTAGGTCACTTTTCTTGTGCAGTAGCTCAGGGTATGCAGTTCTAATCAGAGAATCAATGAAGCAGACTGGTATTAGATATTAAATGACAGCTGAGTGACAATAGTACTAGGAGTTAAGTGAAATTTTAAAATTCCCCGAATGGAAAAATGGCACCATTAAAAGCCTCATCTGAGACAATTGTTCTTTTTTTTCCTAGAATTATGGGAGACAGTTGGAAAGAATTTAAACAGAACTTTGTTGCTGCAAGGAATGGATGCCAGAAACGGAAGGCAATCAGAATAGATCTTTATTTTCTGACAATAGCTGGGTTTGAAGCACTAGATGTATTAAATAGTTTCAACTCAAACAGTAAAACTCAGTTATGAAACCATGTACAAGAAATCTGAAAGGTATTAGATTTGCACAAAGATGGAAAGTCTGGGAGATGTGAGGGTGGGTTGCAAATGGTTTGAGGAGGCAATCCGTATTTTCGCCTACCTCTTGATGCCCTTCATGAAAAATCAGGCAGCAATAATGTTTCAAGGCCAAGAAAAAGACATCAGAGAACCAAAACTAATGGTTAAAAAGAGAAGTTTGGTAGCCCATATAGCAGCTCATGGATCGTGTCCTTGAGATGTTGATTTTATTTGGGTTGAGAAAGACCTAGACAGGTTCAAATGTACATCTATAGAGAACAAACTGCTCTGCTACACTTCTTGTGTGCAGTAGGTAGTTATAAAATTAGTGTCTCATTGCTAAGAAGAGATTGGGCATTCTCTCAGGGAAGTTCAAAATACTGTAAGAAAAGATAGTGGAGAGAATAGAAAAGGCAGAGTCCATACAAAAAGACCTCCACATGTAAAGCTATTTATGTTATGAATAACACACAAATAAAAAAGCCAAGACAATCTCTTGCCTTTAGAAGAATAGCTGTGGTTCATACAGATTCTGTTGTTTGGCAGGAATTTAATTTTGGCAAAGTGTATCCAGCATAAACCAAAAACACAGGAAGTGTTAGTGTCTCTTTGGGACTCGGTGGACAGTGCTGCAGTGGAAGATTAGTGGGCTGTCAAAATGAAGTGTGTTCCGTTTCAGTTAAAGGCAGGAGCACAAGCCAGCAAAGTGGGACCTTGGAAAGCAATTATAGGCTGTAAAAGCAAGGCAAAAAAACAGTGTTTCTAGAAGTGAGCATATACCCTTTTTATCAGAATGCATGGTATACAACCAGGCAGGAGAGAGGTGTATTTTGTGGTATCAGGAAAAAAAAATCTAATTACTTGAGGATATTCAAGGATGTTCAATATCCTCTTCTCGGAACAGGAAGCAAATAACAGAGAGAATATGAAGTTGTTTCAAAGGGATGCAGGAGCTCCCACTGAAAAAAACATCTTTTGTCTCTCTCATTAGGAAAGGTCTCTGAAGGCGGAGGTGTCAGGAGGAGCTGGGTAAGACCTGCTGCTCTGTGACCAGGAGAGGTTTGGAGCCTTACCCTCTGCTCACAGCAGGCTTAGGGACAGCTGCTCTCAGCCTCTCGCTGCACGTGAAGCCTCAGATGCTCTTTTCAAGTACATTCACATGCTCCCCACTTGTGAGAAGCACAGGTTTGTTTGTCTATCACAAGCCAGGAGTGTGAAAGTGTTGTAAATAACACTCTGCCATCTTGCCCACGCAGGGCCCTCCCTTCTCTGGGCAAAGACCTCCCAGTGTTGCCTCCTTCCCTCGAACTGCTATGTTGCCATCACCTCCTGCTTGAGTGCTGCTTCCACGTGGGCCCCAAAGGAAGGGCCCATGTTCAAACAGCCCTTGCAGTTATTGCAGGTGCTATGAGGCTTCAGCAAAGTCTCCTGGCAGCTTCTGAAGTGTCCAGAGTTGCCTGCCTTGGGCTGCACAAATGAAAATGCAAACCCTCCACACTGTAATATAGTGAAGTTCTTCAGTGATACGTGATATATCAACAAAAAGGTCCAAGTCATTGCTAATTTGTCTCTATGCACAGACGAGGGCGGGAGGCAAGACTTCCTGGACTGCTTAAGTAGCTTCCTGCCCAAATTACCCACCAAATCAGCCACTTGACCGTGCAAAGCTTTCTAGTAGCCAAGGGGTTAGAAAGTCTGATAAAGAGGCTGCAGTTCTGAGGTAATAAGTGACAAATCAGTTGTTCACACCTCTTTGAGCTGAACAGAAGCAGAGTCTTCATAACAGTGTGGTTAACGTTGGAGGTTGGTGTTGTGCACATCACAGATGCTAAGAAAAGAATGAATGTCCACGTGTTCAAATAAAGCAGAAGTCAGTGACCATGATGATCTACAGGGGTAAGAAAGGGTCCTACAGTGACCTGAGAGAGGAGCAATAGCTGAAACCAACCACAAGGTGTAGATGGACAAGGTGTAGAAACCCAGATGTTGGACAGAAGAAGCCTGCCACAACTTACTTACCCGTGACCAGGAATAAAAATTACTCCTTACAACAGCCTTACTATTTGAACACAAAGCTGGATGCCTCCTGGCATAAATTTCTGTTTTTCCCACAGGTCATGAAATTAATCTTACTGACAGTATACACTACAAATGTTAGTTCCTGGGTTCTTTTCCTCTTTGGTGACATCTTGTTGTCTAGTGAGTACAAACATAAAGGTTTGGTGACTTTTTGTTCAGTAATTCATTTTATCTTTTCAAAACAACTCGAGAATTAACATTGAATTTGCTGGGCAAGGAATTTGAAGGAATTAGTGTTTTCCATTTTTACCCAGGATCATCCAAGAAAAGAAAATTCCTTTTCTTACCCGAGGAGACCTACCAAACCCACAAGGGAATCCTAGATGTCAGGGAGAGGCTCTATGAGACTAGCACACAAATACATTTCAGAAATTTCCTGGTTTGACTTTTCTACTTTGCATGGGACAATTGAAATATTCATTGAGCCAAAAACTGGGGGTGAATTGCCTGGCACTAATCTGCGAAGTGGGATAATTGTAGTTATGTCATGAACTGTGTTTTAGTTGTGAACGCTTGAGTGAACACGTTTGTTATGGTTTATAGTCATTCCCTTCCTTTGCTTTAATTTTGGTTAAAGATACCCAGAACAAGGAAAAAAAAGATTTTGGTTTGAATTGAACTTTTAATTTTTTTTTCAAGAATCTTGGTTTGGATCAGACAAAGGAAAGTACTTTTGTTCTGCATGCAGAAACAGATGAGTGAAATTGTTCATGCAACCCTGATACCAGCCCTTTTTCACTGGGAGTGAAAAAAAGAGAGAACAGGATTTATCTGTGTTCAATGATCTTTCTGTGACTACAAGATCCTTAGCTAGTGGTGACTTGCCATAATCCATGATGTCAAATATATTTTAGGAGGCAGGTCTGTTCCAGTGGCCATCCATTTGTGTAGCAAGAATTCAGCAAGCAAGGACAGAGATCACAGAGACAAATCTCACATTTGGATTTTATGCAGTGCTCTAATTGCTTCCTCATGCCTGGCTCGCAGCCAGAATAGACAGAGCTGTGCATGGGAGGTGCCATGGCAAGAGCAGGGCTCTTTAGCCCTGAGTCAGCCATCTGTGGATGTGGCACTGCTGCTTCTGCATCCTCACGAGCTCGTCTGCGCAGCGCAGGGTTGGGCTTGGTGAACTCTCCCTGCCCTGGCAGCAGCTGAGGGCACCCTGCACTGCACCCTGCTGCAGATCCCCAGACACCCACAGGAAGTCAGCAGCCTGAACAAGCGCTCTCTGGAGACCAGACCTCTGCATTTAACAGACCTGTTAAAATTAAAGGAAGGCTTGGCTCTGTATTTAGCTGTTAAGTATTGCTCAACAGTCATTTTAGACTTTTTTTTATGTTATGAACAAAAATGTCTAACTGAGGAGAGTCTTTCTCAGAGAAGCACAGTGCTGGGGATGTGATCTGAAAATGCAGCTTTAGTCCCAACACTGATGATGGAAGTATTTGGCTATTTAGACAGTTCTTTTCAGTTCTGTCTCTCAAAGGTACCTGGAAATTATTTCAAATGCTTCATAGTACATGATGCAGAGCAGCTCACTGCACTTACACTGTCAGGGAGTTAATGTTTAAAAAACACTTTTTTTTTTTTGTTTTCTTTACCTCAGAAGAAATATATTATCTTTTATCTAAACAGAAATAGATCTGACTACTTTGCTTGCAAAAGCTGCCTATAATGTAGTTGAAGAGTTTGCTACTAATCTTTTTTCATTTTCAAAATGAAATCAAGAAGAATTAATTGCTCAGCTGCTACTCTGACATCAAGGGAAACTAACTCAGAAATTATTGTGACTGAGCTTAGAAATGGGCTAGGTGCCTGCAAGGAGACATAGGAAAGCTAAAAGCAGTATAATTTTGCTTTATGCAGTTCTCTTTTTGCTGCACTACTGCAGTACAGCATTCTAGTTAGGGCTTGAGTGTCTCAAAGTTGTTTTTTCTTGCTCCTAAGGCTGTGAGAAGCTTTGGTGCATCTTAGACAAAGGTCAATTAATTTGATGTTTGTCATCTTCAAGCATCCTTCATGTCCCATGGGCTGGGGAAATTAATTAAGAAAAAATTGCATACTCACATCTCACTGATGTCCCAATAAAGCCAAAATTTTCAACAAATCTATAGTAACTTTTAAAAGAAGAAAATAACCCCAGAGTATAACTGGGTCAAGGAGAATGGTAGAACAGTGGGTTTATTTAGACTACAAGTTTCAGTAGCTGAATCTGGTTTAAGTCAGGGAAAAGTCAAGGTGCTCTGGACATTTTGAAGGTGCAAAAAAATCTTACTGTCACTTCCCACCTTGAAGAAAGCAGCAGTTCATCAGACTTGTCTGTTCTAGGAGAAAGCTTGGAAGACCAGGCCAGTGGTCTGACTACCATTATTCGTCTGCGCTGAGTCTGAGCAGAATATCACAGGAAAGGCTGCAGGTCTGACTTGCCCCAACTTGCAGTGGGTAGAAATCTGATATTCAAACACAGAATTGCTTCTTTAGTGTACTGGTACATGAAAAAAATTGCATCTCTAAATGCAGCTGAAAGAATGACTTCTCACTGCAGCTGTATTCCAAGGCCCAGGCTTTAAGGCTATTCCTCCCTTCAAAAAGATGCCTACTGGCAAATTGGGGCTGTTTTTACAGAGCAACCACCGAAGATGCTGGGGAAGAAATAGAGGCAGAGGAGTCTCCACTTTAGTCATAACCGATCAAAAAATCCCATTTCTGTGTCATGGCTGGGGGCCATCTCCAGTGCTCATGGTGGGTTTTCTTTAAGGGCAAGGCAGTTGAGGAGGAGGTAAAATTCAAGTGCTGTGCTATGGGTAATTTAAGGCAGGGTGATTTGTGTTCTGGAGACTTTCTGGTGGCAGCCGGTGCCACCAGAGAAAGGCAAAAGTAAGCTGCTAGATCTGTTTTAGAAGTTACCCCTGGGAAATATAACGGTTTCATTTATAACCCATTTTTTGTTTTGTTAAAGAGGCCAGCCTTGAGTTTTACTGCAATGCACTGCAGGTAGCAAGCCTCCAGCATGGGAAATGTGAGCAAGAAAATTAATTCCGTTTTCAAAGAACAGAAAGATCTAGAAAACAAAATAAAGGTTACTTAAGTTTCCTATGACCGCAGTCGTACCTTTCTTACAGTGCATCAGGAGAGGCAATTAAATCTGCAGCTTTTTTGGATGTGCTCCTGATTCTCAGCCATTCTCTCTTTGAGGTTTTAACTGTGGTTTAACTGCTGTAGCTTTATCTGGAGCTAAGCAGCTTGCATCAATTTCAGGTGGCTGCTGCTTATTAAATATTGAACTATACCTTTTCTCTGTTCTTAAGGGATGTAGCTGAGGTTCTGAGATCACATTTGTGAGGAAATACACACAGCAGTTACTAGACTGCACAAGGAAGAGTGGCATTGGGGGCTGCGTTTGCAAAGCTGGAAAGACTTTAAATGAGAGCAGTGCTAGTTTTCCACCATTTTGTCAGCACAGAAAACCTGACTGAAATAGAAGTATTCTTGTTTGTACTGTTGTTGTTTCTAGCAATGAAATTAGGTACTCACCAGTAAGCTGCAACTCAGGCAAGAACTGTTCAGGCAGCCACAGACAGTTCTGCTGCTCATGAATCTAATCAAAATCGTGTCGCTTGCTCCCCTCCTCTCCTCACCATTCGCCTGTTACCTTCTCACAAAACAAAATTATGCTTTTCAAAGACTGATTTTTAAATCATGGCTCATAGCAAAATGAAGACCTCATAGGAGTCTCTAAGTGCTACCACAGTACAAGTCATTATTTAAGTAAATTACTTTCCTTATCACTGGATTTTTTTCCTAGAGTTCTTGCTTTCCTACCATAGTGGTAAACAGGGAAAAAATGTACAGAAAAGAGGTTTAGTGAAGATCAGGATAGAAAATCAAGAACAATAGCCTAATTTATAATAACCTGCCAAAATACAAGTTCTAACATTAAAAAATGGTAATAATTTAAAAATATTTTTAAATTTCCCTGCTTCTAGTAACACAAAAACACCTTTTCACATTTCAAGTGTGGATATTCATAAGTCAGCCAAATTGCTTCAAAGCCTCACCTCTTTAAGCTAATGAGCTGGCTTCACACTGAAGCATGGGAAAAGTATTCATATATTTTGTTTTGCAAGGTTCAAGTGTACAGGTCATAATCTCCACCAAAAAGACAGTAACGAACTGTTTGGGGAAGACAATGTCTTGATTTAATCGAGCTTATTGCTAAGTGAATGTGTATCCAGCAGTTAGATGCAGAGCTGTTTGCTTTCTAGATGCTGATGATATAACTGGTAGTATATGAGATTGATGATCCAGTTTGCAATTAATACCAAGTGATGGCAACATATAAATTTGGGGTATGGGAGATATATGAGGAAAAGTTTAATTAATGCAGATGACCTGCTAGAGCTCTGCTTTTTTAATTAATTTTTTGGGTTATTTATGTTGAATCCCTCCCTCTGGCTAGATTCTGTTCTATGCTTTTCTTGTGGTGAGGGCAGGAATCTGTATGTGATACAGTCAAATTGACAATAAGAGAGATAAGCAACAATATATAGACCAGAGTGACAATTTCCTGCATTCCATTCAATTTATTGAAGACTTTCTAATATGATCGAAAGATTATTTCTCTCTTCAGGATAAATGCAAGGGGACTGCAGTGCCATAGTGTATAGTTAAGCTTTTCCTATTCTTTTGGTTCTTTAACTGGTTTTTACTGCAGCAGCTTTTGTGATGACTTACAGCATTAACAGGAGTAAAAATGAACCTTTTTGTCATTGCAGCACCACCACCTCCACCCACAGTTTTTTCACAGACTTTTTGGAAAGAAATTTACAGCCTGCTTTATATGCACAATTAATAGTAACACATTCTCCTATGTTTTTATAGTCAGAGGAAGGGAATAAAATTCAATAGGACTTTTTTCTTCTGTATACATTTCCTGTACACATACCTAAAACCAATTTTACAGCTAAGCTAAGCCTTCAGTTCCATATCTTCAATTTCATCTCTTCATTATGAATGTAAACAGTTACTGAAATCTCTCTGAATACATAAAAAAAATTCTAAAGGCAATTCACTTTCTAATCACTGAGATTTCCTTCATCAGACTCCTCCTCATTTTTCATCTCTAAGGAAACAAGCATTCATTTTGCCATGAAAATAGGCTCTTGGTTTCTTGATAGTTGACTAGTTCCCACTACAAATACTTTTTTTCACCCCTTGCCTTAATTTATTGTCTAAGCCATCTGCTGGTGACATCAATGGTGATGTTCCAGAGGATTTTGATTGGAGGTGCAGGAGACAAGGCAACAGGAGGCAGGGGTGGACTGTCCTCAAAGAAGATGAGTGATTTCCCAGTGAAGTAGAAGGAAGGAAAGCACAGAACATATTGGGGAGAAGTTGAACTGCTCCTACATAAAAAGATATTTTAAGCTCATGTCAGCTGTTAGAAATCCATATACAGAAAACTCAGTTTCAGGGACTGCTTCCATCATGCTAACGCTATGCAAAACGGATCTTAAAAATATTAACAATAATTTATTCTCGGTAAACGTAAGAATTTTCCCTTCAGGCATCCTGGCCTTAAACCCCCTTTCATGTTAGTTGGCTCTTATCCTTGATTCTATTTTTCTGTCCTGTGTTCCTCTCTCCCTATGACTGTCTGCTTCCAAAAAAGTTCCCCTGCTACACATCCTTCCCAAACTAGTCTTGATTATCTTGGGAGAATGCCCCCCATGGTGTACTGGATGTCTCTAGAGGCTGAGTTTCATGAACAATATTTCAGTGTATTGTTCTTTACTTTGTAATATGTAAGGTAGTGATAAACTTTTGAACATGAGAAGCTGGAAAGTGTAAAGGTAAAAGATGCCTATGGGCAAGCAAAGATGTCTGTTTGCTCCAGGCACCACTGACAGCATTGTTAACCACCTTTCATGTGCAGAGCTTCTGGCAAAACAGTTTGATGATGTTGTGGGAGTGGAAGCATTCTGCTCACCTTCACTGAACACTGTGATGAGAAATAAATACAGAAATGATAAACGACACAGTGAATGTTCACACACAAGTCACTCTGTTATGAGGATATAATTTCATCCATTTCAAGTTGTGAGAGGAGGAAGAAGGACAAGGTAGTTGCAAATTGCAATGTATTTGGCTGGTATTGTTGTGTAATGAACTAGTTGGCTCAACTGCCAATGTTTGTAAAATGCTTAAGACAGGAGATGATTCCCTGTGTAGCCACGAGAAATTCAGATGATGAGACACAGATATTTAACAGAGACAAAAATATTGACTGTTTCTTTCTCTCCTCTACAACAAGGGCTCAGGAGGTGTAGGATGTTTCCCCTGCAGCATGTAGTAATATCACCAGTGCTTCTACTGCAACTATAACTGATCCTCCTTTGTGTTGTTAAAGCAAGAAGACAGCACCCTTCAGGGACCGCTCACAGGCTTCTCTGATCACCTGTAAAACAAAAAGAGGATCTAGTTAGTAGGCCTGATCAACTAAAGGGCATCTTTCATGCTTAAAAAATTTATTCTAAAAAATACAGAATATTTGTAACGCTTTTTCATAGCTGTTATTGAAAAGCTAAGTTTTGAGACAGCTGTCTTTGATCCAGTTGACAGCTTTACTGCTGTTGGTAGTGCTTCTAGTTAATGCCTTGTGTTTTATCATATCCTTTGTGTTAATGCCCTTTAGAATTAAATTAAATGAGCTGCATTGCACTATTGTGTAATAGGCTATGAAAGGGCTAGACATATCTGGAGTGGGAGAAGACACTGTGTAATCACACCCAAAGCATCTCCAGTAGCTAAGGAAGGGAATATAGTCTTTATCAGGAAATTCATACCTGATAAGGAAGCTTCATCACCTGTCAGTGAATTCTGTCTGGAGTCACGCAGAGACAGGTCTGATATCTCTTAACTCTGCTGAAATGGTAGGCCAAGTCTTCATGTGAAATGAGGGAGTATTGACCCAGTGAAGTCAGTCAATTTGTGTCTGTTTTCGTAAAATGAAATTCTAGTTAACTGGCCCCTGGAGTTGGTTTGATTTTTAAAAGTAGAAACAGAAATTTGTAAAAGGTTTCTCTGCTTAGGTACTGGCTGATAACACACACAACTTATATCCAAGCATGTAGTATTTGAGATGTTTATCTCTGTTTACAGAAAAGGCTTAAAATCTACAGCAAGCCACCAGTTGTTTAAATAGATTGGGTTTATCAGTGCACTGCTGACAGCAGTTGAACAGGCAAATAAGGCTTTTTTGTTCTGTGCTACAATAAAAGTAACTTGCTTAAAGGATGATGAGAAAGAAAATACAATTGAAGCAATGGTAAATAACCCTTAAGTATGTCAGGACAAGGACCCTTCCAACCCAGACCATTGCATGACTCTACACTGCTAACACCTTATTAGCAAAGGATATTTCTGTTCTACAGTCGTGATGAAAGGCATAAATTCTCAGAGTAGGTGAAAGTGCTTCTGCCCTGGTAACAAATTGACAGCCACCCAGTGTAGACAGGGAGTAACTCTGATTGACATATAACTGGAAGCAGTAGAATTTTGAGTGACATAAATGTGTATGATCTTATAGGACTGCAATGTGGGTGGATTAACAGACACAGACATGTAGAAGTGAAAAGCAGTTTCTTGATGCTGCACAGGATGCAAGTTTGAACACAGAGCTCTTCAGGAAGTGCCCTGAAATTCATACTTGTCTTGTCTTTGTTTATCTTTCTTCAAGACAATATAACAACAAGAAGAAAAGCTGACAAAAAACCAAAAAAGAATAGCCCACATCTTTGTCTGCTCCTTTTTGTCACAACATAGAAAGAGCATATCAGAGAAGTCCAAATTCTTTCACACTGCTCTCATACTGGCACAACTTTAAAGTCTTGGTGGTTTAATTCATGTAAGCATCCAAAAGTTTGGCTGATCTCTGTTTTGCTCCTTCCTCTTAGTCTTGAAAAAGTAGCTCAGAATTACTGGGGGAAGAGGGGAATTCGTTCCAGCATTTCTGTGTTTTGTTTCATACTGAAAAGAAAACAAAGAACTTTGAAATAAAAAAATGAGTGGAAAACCTGACAAATCATTCTTGAGTCTCTGAAATTATTTGTTTAGGTTACATTCCAAATTAAGACAATGGCTTGCTATTTTGTTTTGTTTCTAAATGAGAATCAGGCTACACTTAACAGGCATTTTATTCCAATGGCCATGCTCTATCCTGTCAGGATCTGCTGGAAGGAAAAAAAAAAACAAAGGAGGCTGCAACTTCTCTGAAATGCTAAAAAAGATAAATTAAAAATGTTTGGGATTTAAATCACTTTGTATTTTAAGATCTGTCTTAGTGCAGAGTAGTTGTAGTTAAAACAATCTGAAGAACTGATATAATTACAAAATGAAAGGTAGCAGATGTTTTTAGTTAATATTTTGCCCAGTGTCTAAATTTTTCATTTTCTGCATGTCTGTAGCTGCTTAATTCTAGACTTTAAGTCCAAACTTCTGGCTTTTCCCTCTCACCTGATGAATTCTTAGAAGTCAGCAAAAGAATTCTTAGAGGTTTTTAAGTATGCAGAAGCTGAAAACCTGCTACAAAAGTAAACAAGGAAGCTCAATACCAGTGATAACTCCCATGTTCAGAAGGACATCTTCCTGCAATTTCAGTTCTCCTCTCCAAAGCTGTCACGAGCTGTGGAGTCCACTGTCATCCATCACGTAGCATTGCCTGCACAGGGACTGATGCACTGGGCAGCAATTGAACTGTTCGAGTTCAGCACTGTAGTTTGTTTTGCTAAAACTTGTATGTGTCTATGGAAAGTCTCTTTTTGGGCTTGCCTGGTCACTGTTTGCATTTCTTTCTCATTCCAACACTTTCCTAGCATTATTTCTGTTCTTCTGCCTGAAGTCTTCCTATTTGTCCGCTGCATCTTGTCTCATCCGCAACAGGCTTGAGAAGAAAAAGTCCAAAATCAGTTTTCTGTACATATCTGTGTTCCCTATAAATCTAGATGGCACATCATGTGTGTTCTGAGATGTCTCTTATCAATAAAATAGCTATGAGCCTGTAAAGGCTAATTCCACGTTAGTGGCAAAATAGCCTTCTCTTCTGCTCTAGATTTCCAGTTCAGTGTGGAGGCCATTTTCAGAATTCCCAAGGAGATATTTTAGAATTTAGACAAAACAGTAAGGAGAAATGAGAGTTAGATTCATATGGGAAAAATCTGAGCCCTGGCCATGATCAACAGAGAGATCCTCAAGCCATTTACTTTTGAAGGTTCCAGCAAGAAAGCAAAGGGATGCTCCAGACAGGATGTTCCAGTAAGGAAAAGGCCTGATCTTCAAAATTCAGCACCTGCATGGGTGATGTTGTAGGTCTAGCACTGTGTGGTTGAAATGTATTCCTTCAAAGCTTAATGTTTAAGCTGAAAAATTTGTTTGTCATGTGCTTTGGTTTTTTTTAATTTTCTTTCTCAACTTGTCTTCTGAGACCTGCACTGGTGAAGTGGGGGAAGTGGGAGATTTTATACTAAATTAATGAACATCTCTGAAATATTTTAAAAAGTGTACTACATGGCTTGGTGTTGCTAGTTTAGAAAACATTATGATTTTGTTCACTCATGCTCTGCATTGCTTGTATATCACTTTCCCAGTAAAATATGCTTCAGACTTCTTTTCATTAATTAAGCATCAAGAAAAATTTAAACCTCGTTACAGAAGTAATAACAGCTAACTAGTCACCCTACCTGGTATTTAAAGATACAATGTTGTGTAAACAATTTGTCCAAAATGTTCTTCCAGTTACTCCCTGTTGTAATAATCTCTTCTCTTGACACCTTTCCTACTGTGGTTTCTTTTTCCTTTCTAATCTTCCACCTTTTCCTTTGTTCATAATATTTGGTCTAATAATAAATAGTGTTAGTCTCCAGTTGTCCATGTTACAAAATATCAGCTTAGTGTTGCACAGAGATGAAAAAGTCAAAGGGAATGTTAAGAGTTACTAAGAAAAGAAAAGAATAGGACAGAAACCATCACCATACTACTGTACAAATTCCGGGTGCGTTTTCAACGTCGACTGTTGCAAAGAACTAGAAACACTACAGAGAAGGAGTGCAAGTGTGATTTAAGGTATAGAGTGGTTTATACACGAGGAAGTACTCAATAGTTTCATTAGCTTGGCAAAAAAACCAAAAAACAAAAAAACCCAGATGTTTTCCGGATCTATAGAAGACATGTGGAGCACAGAAAGTGAATAGGAAATGACTACTCATTATTTCTTGCAACACAGGAAGTAAAGGACATGCAGAGAATTTATAAACTCTAATAAATTTGCTTTAATACAAACTCAAAACAGCAGCTTTCCCCACAGCACATAATTGAAACTCAGCACCACAAGGTTTTGAGGAGGCCAAGATCAGAATGGGTGTCAAACCAGCCTGAACAAATTCAGAGGAGAAATGCATTTGTGGCTACTGAACATGTTGCTCTACATTCACCCTTATGTCAATTCTTTAAAGCTATTACCTGGCTTGAAGTTACAAGATTATTTCAGGAAAAGATCACCCAGAATTTATCCTGCTTTTTGTAGTCCTTCCTAAAACAGTACTTATGTTCTGCTACTGCTGAACAGAGGATACTGAACTAGGGGAACCTTTGGTCTAATTTTGTGCCATTATTGTTACATTCTCTGAATGATGTCATTTTGACAGTATGCTCAGAAACCTGTTCCTATATTGAAGTGTAGTGAGTGATTTATCTCCTGGAGATTTGGGCTTCATCTTCCTTGACATCATTTGTTCTCACCAGAGCAGACATGTTGGTCTTGAGCAATATAAGAATCACTAGTCCAAGGAAAAGTTTTGTTTGTGTGAAATTTTGAAAAAAGATGATTATATTTCCAAAAACTAACAGGAAAATGGAAAGAGTAGTAACTCTGAGTAATCTGGGAGGTGTGTTTCTAACTGAACTTTATTAATGGTAGTTTCCTGCTGTGGTTGTTTTCGTACATTTATTGAGCAGAGCTGTTTTCCTACTCTGGTTATGTCTTATAAAATTCCACAGTATAGAACTCTCACTCACGCTTGCCAGGGATAAAGCATTGGTGTGCTGTAATTTAACTATAAACAAGGTGGTTTAAATAGTGGTTATGGTTTGTCTTTAATCGGCAGGTTTAGGATATGCATTTTTGTTTTGTAGAAAATTTCTAATTTTCTTTTACATCTTTCTTTTCCCACTGCATCAGTAATTGCCCATGTGCTCTTTAGTGGACATAGGGCCATGCAGCTCCCCAGAGGGATAGGCAGGGCTCTGCTAAAATAACAGTTGTATTTGGGGCAGGAGTCAGCAAAATAAATAAGAGCCTGTATGTCTGAAGGCTGATTTTTGCCCATAGGGAGATCCTCATACAGTGTGAAGCAGCACTGTGTTAATCTCAACAGAGCTGCTTTGTTTAATGGGGGTTAAAAATCTGGGCCCATGGGTGCAAGATTCTCTCCTCAAATGGATGCAATTCTCAGCACCACACCTGGGTGAGGTTTTGCTTCTGTCTCCTCCTCTCTTTATGGCCCAGCAACCCTACAATTGCACTGTTTATCCCCTTGCTTTTCTGGAAGTTTATCCATGCTCACATGGCAAGCTGCATTTGTGGCTGCGTGTCGCTGGTTGCACAAGTTTGATACCACAGCCTTGGTGGCAGTAAAAGAACAGCAGCACTGCCTTTGCTGCAGCCTTACTGCTGTCATCATGTGACACTTGTTGCTGAGACTTATGAGTTTGAAGGCTAAATTTTGGCAGAAAATATCTTGTCAAGTTGACTGAAGGTAATACTTTACACCTTTGGTATAAGAGACGTGGCAGATGCCAAACCTTGCATCCAGAGGTGACTGACACATTTTATGTCATCAGCTGAAGACACTTCAGCTGCCACACTTGCATCTTTCATTCCCTGAAATGAACCCAAGATTTTGTGAAGGATGGTCCTGTGCCACACACTGCAGTTGGAAACTGGAATGAAATACATGGATTGGCTTCCACCTAGCTGACTCCCTGCAGGCTACTCCATCCCCTTTAACTGACAGGAC
Source organism: Ploceus nigricollis (assembly GCA_013399945.1). NCBI lineage: Eukaryota > Metazoa > Chordata > Aves > Passeriformes > Ploceidae > Ploceus > Ploceus nigricollis. The sequence goes on from VXBC01004657.1 coordinate 346,298, forward strand.
CAAAGGCAGTGGGCACAAACTGAAATATAGGAGGCTCCATCTGAGCTTCAGGAAACACTCTTTTACTGTGAGTGTGACCAAGGGGACACACATTGCCCAGGAAGGTTGTAGAGTCTTCCCCCTTGGAGATACTCAAAAGCCATCTGGACATGATGCGGGGCAGTCAGCTCTAGGTGGCCCTGCTGGAGCACAGGTTTGAACCAGATGGTCCTCCAGAGGTCACTTCCAAACTCAGCCATTTTGTGATTCTGTGGCAGAGCCCCATATAACGTGAAGGCTGATACTTAGTTTACCAGCAAGTAAACAAACCAACCAGTTTGCTGCTGACAGCATTTCACACGTGCTCTGAGCCACAGCAGGAGGGACTGTCAGGACACATTAGAAGAGGTGGTTCTAGGCATGGCCCACAGTCATATCTGAAATGGGATCGGACTCTCCTTACAAGAAGAACTGCTGCATTTGGTTCCAGCTAGAGTTCAGGAGCCTGCAAGCAGGTTGGGCACTGGGGAACTTGGTGCAGAATGCAAAATTGGGAATGAAACGACCTGATAGCGTTCAAACACATAAGAACCTCTTTATGTTGCCTTGCAGTAGTGCTCCCATCAATAAGAACTGGGCCCCTAACCTCAGGAAGAGTACCACTTAATGTCATTGTTGCCAAAAAGTCAGCATTTGCCTGCCACTATCATATTGTGAGAAATCACAGCAATTTCCTATTTTTAGAACAGAAGTGCAAAACATCAGATAACGTTCTGCAGTGCTGTGCCTGAACAACTGCTGTATTTTTAGGGGACTTAGTATCACACAGCGATATTTAATTAGACAGTGAGTTGAAACAGTAAAGTACTTTCTAAATCCTAAATATTAGTATTCCAAAGCATGAAAAACCAGAAAAAGGAAAGCCCTGCTTTCCTAAATTCCTGCAGCCTATGCATGGAAATCAAGATGGACTGAAGCAGATTTTACCACAAGCCACTTAAAAAGAGAGATGTGGAAGCTTTGCCCGTGCTGACTGAGCAACCATAGAGATGAAACCTTTCCAAAATCCCCTTTTGTAACCAGTCTGCTCATCTTCCTCCAGCACTGTAGATCATGTACGAGTCCTTGCACAGCACGTGTGGGCATCACTAATAAGATTTACTCTTTATCCATGCCAACTTTCATCATTCACTGGGAAGGCAGCTTGCTGAGCAGAGGGAAGAGTTAGATTGTGTTGGATGCTGCTGGTACTAATAAGAAACTTGGCAAGAATATGGTGGAATATTGCTATAATACAATAATGTTTTTAGAACAAACAAAAAAAAATCATTACCAAACCTCTTTGAAATGCAGGAGGCACAATTTATAGGAAATTATTTGTATTCAAGAAAGTGGCAAATCAGTTACAGCAGGTTTTTACAAAGCCCATTGAAATGATCATCATAGGCAGGTAGGAATAATACAGAGATGAGTTTGCCCTCCATTTCCTTATAAGATGTTGTAAAATATTTGGGGACATATTCCTACCCTCCTGAGTGCACAAAAAATTACCTGTCTTGGCTGGAGACTGTGTCCTCAGAGTCACAGAGCGTAGAGCTACAAACAGTTACAATTTGTTTAAAAAGTGCTTCTCTCAGGACAGATAAAAATCTTTCAGGCTTGAATTTTCTTCCCCTTTTTAAATTCCTCTTTTCTCCTGCTGCTCTGCAATTCAATGGCTGAAAATCTCATTTACTCAACGTCTGTATTCGGATCCAGCCATGGTCTGTATTCTCTACTGTAAAAACGCTAAGGAATGAATAACTGCTTGATAATTTCATAGATTCTTTTTTTCCAGTTTGCTAGTTTCAATATAGGTCATACCAGTGTCCTTCCCTAGTTTTGGCATCAAGGGAGGAACACAAGCCTGTTTACCTTACGTGATGACTGTTGGTTCTTCAATGCTTTGAAGTCTTTCAGCACTCTGTTATTATGCACATACCTTGAGTAACATGGATGACATATTTATGCATAAAACATCTTCTAAATTGAACATTTTAACTAGGTGAAATATTTCTCACACGTGACAGATGTAAGACACTGATAACTAGATACTAATTAACTGGTTTAAAAATAGTCTTGTGCAGAAACTAGAACCCAGGGATCCAATGCAGCATGAAGCAGGTAAAGAGATTTTCCCTAGAATACCAAAGCAATTTTATAGCTATATATTACTATGCATTCATTCACTATTATTAAATGTGATTCTGAAAATTAGAGAGCATTTTACTTTCTAGAGGGCTTCAACTCTGCTGACTGGTAACCAGATGCCAGATTAGTCAACTCACCTAATTTAGTGAGTTAAAACAAGTGAGTTAAACAAACTCACCTTGTTTATGTTGCTGATTCAAATTGTGATATTTTATTCATATGAGGTAGCACCTGGTCGATTTAAACAGGATTACCAATGCTGTAAGACAGTACTAAACATGAGTGAGTACAGGGCACAATTCAAAATGGGTGTCTCACTGGGATCTCAGAGTACAATTTAACAATGTAAAGGAAAATGAACTCTAGCCCAAGATACTACAATGTCTCAGTAAAACCTATTCTGAAGTATTCTGAGCTGCACATCATTCTTTGCAGTTCCAACAGAGCAACAGAGGACATGGAGAAAGTGTTAATGCCCAGATTACAGAGTTTTATCTCAAACATAATTTTTAAATGGCAATTTTGTACAATTTTTGCAATGCATGTTTGATTGCTGTCAGTGGAAGTCAGGCAGGAAACTACCTCGGTTCTTCATATTCAGTATTATGGTAGTCACTCATGAAGACATGTTCAAATCCTTGTTCTTACTGCATTTATAGCAGAGGGAATAGATGACAAATGAAATCACTACATTCATTCCAATTGTTTGGGTCCCACAACTCTGCCCCTGAGAAACATCCTTATTGAAGTATTTGACTGCTAACACCATCGGTTTGATATTTGTTAGTTAATTACATGGAAGGTAGGGGAATAGAATGATGATTAAATAAATGTTATATATCCATCAGCTCTTCTCGTCTAAGTATGTCAGTGTTACTTATAAAATAGGCCTCTGATGATGTCACATTTTCAGAGAACTTGTCTGGCTTGGGCTACTGCAGCTTCTTTCTGTGTGCTGGAGAAAGCTGATTTTGATATGACAGGGATGCTGCCCTGGAAAATGTTCTGCTGAGAAATATTTTTTTAATTACTGGGGGGGAAGGGGTGATTTTTTTTTTTTTTAACACAGATGTTAAATTTCCTAGAATTAATCGGGTAGAAAAATGCCTTTGAGGCATCATTCGGTCCATTAACTGCAATGCCAACAGCCAGTGGCTGGAGTTGAATACTAACAGACTTTATAGCTCTTTACAGTAATAGACAAAGCCAGACAGATTCACAGCTCAGACTGGCCCTCCTGTTCTTACCTGCTGCCTTCTGTGTTTATATCCCCAGTGTCTGCAGTGTGCTTTCTTTTTGAACAGGGAGACATGAATATAAGAAGCTGTGTTGGTTTGCTTATTTGTGTAAAAATTATACACTCAGCAAACCAGGTCCTCCTCCTCCACTCCTAGGTACTACTTTAAAATTAATGCTATTGCAGCATTATGTCAGACACATGTGCTTCATAACACATGGAGCAAAACAGGAGAGTAGGGAAGAGCTGAAAAACTAATTTTAAGGATGAAATTTCCGGAGAGAAATCTTTATTCATAACACAAATGTGAAAAAAAATACTGAAGGAAAAGGAAAATATATTGGTGTTATTTTGTGTATGCATATTCTTTTGTTGGCTATATGAAAGCTTTTAATAGTTTTTTTTCATACAGATTACAGACAGTGTTCTGAATCATAGTGTCTTTCCTAGGGAAGGCAGGCAGTCCTTGTACACTTCTGCATTGCAGAACTGAGCTCAGCACAGAGGTGTATAGCAGTGGGGATATAGGCTGACACAGGCTGGATGTGCACCTGTTTTGGATTCTTATCTCCATATTTCACTTAGGCTATTAGGACCATGCCTTCCTTCTTAGTTCTAAGCTAGGAGTCTCCAAACCAAACTTTGCTGCAATGGGTTATGACCATTTAGTATGCAGACTACTTCTCTCAGTTTCTACTACACCAGCATTCATAGAACATGCTGACCTTGGAATCAACTTTGGATGAGACACAAACCCCCAAACACTTAATACTTTGAGTGGCTAATAATCCCAAATTAAACTTGAAAGGATAAGTGATTAACTTTAGGACCCTGATAATATTACATTATACACCATTAAGAGTTCCTCCCTCTAGTTTCTATAGAATTTATGCTATTTCTTCTCCAAGACTTCCCATGCTGGGTGCTCGGATATGATATTGAAGGGACCAGATAGCTAATTATTTAATAGCTTGTTTATCTGTTTGCTATGTGGTATCCCTGCAGCAGTCTTATTTCTTTGTTTGAAGTCTTTTATACACATGCATTTATAAGACACTTGGGAATGTGAGGAGAAAAAGCAGCAAATAAATATGTTTGGAAAGCATATGTTGTACTAAATCGGCAAAGGGTAAGGAGCTTTAAAAAGGAGAAGGGAAGAAAATGGGCTCCAACTTAGGAAAGCAATGTGAGAGATGCTGAGTGAAAAAAGAACAGTCATCCAGCTGGGATTTATTACGTGGCAAGCTTTGGGGTTTTTTTTAACAAAAGCTGTGGAAGAGCAGAAATCAAAGATCACTGTATATTTACCAGCTTTTTTGAATATCTCTTCACTATATCAGAATATCTCATAAAGACTAATCAACTGATCTTCAGAATATCCTTATGAGTTTGAGAGATTTAAGCCTTGTTTTATCATTGGAAGAATAAAGAGATTATTTATCTAAAACTACACAGGAAATCTGTGATATAAATAATAAAGCAGGCCTGCATTCAGTGTGGTGACAACCACAAAACCAGCCAATCTTCTTTCAGGGTTACAAGGCACTAAGGGAGGGCTGTTGGTGCAATTCATAGCCAAAGGAGAGAAGCTGATGAGAGACTGCCCCCAAGTATAGATGGAGAGGGTTATATAATTCTGCTTGTCAGGGAAAAGCTACCTTTTTTCTTGTGCTTTAATTAAAGGCAATGCCATAAATGGATTTTCAGCTAGCCCTTTCTGGGCATCTCTGATGGTAGCCAGTCTTAAAAAGCCAAGAGCCTTATAATGAAATCTGAGACTGTTTTGAGCTTTGTCTTCATATGGTCATTTTGTGAAAAGTTAGAAAACTTGCATACAGTGAAGATGATAACACCCATGTAACAGGAAGTTAAAGCCCTTTAGATTGATAAACAACTGATATAGCTGACACACACAAAGGAAAAAATGTCCTATTTGTTGTTCCAGTTGGAGTTTAAAGCAGAATTACTAATACTTGAAAATAGGACAAAAATCATGTTATTTGAATCAAATTTTCCTATTTTGTGTTTTCCTTCAGCTTTTAACCATACATTGCTAAGGTTGTATACAAGCATTATCTCTGTTAAAACTTTCAGTCATTGGGACTGCTGGGTGAGCTGACCACATTTTGTGCATAGCTCTGAAGGAGATAGTTGTCATGCACTGTGATCTGAGCATATGTCATTATTTATGTTACCTCCAGTGAGAATCACCTTGTAACCACATTCAATATGGTTAAGTGAGATATTTATGAAGGACTTGCACATCCATATTGAAACTGCTGTAGTACATTGAAGAAGATTGATGCAGCTTTTATTAGCCCTATTAACTCACTCTAATAAGGGGTTTTCTGTCTTTCATCCATATTTTCAAGGTACATCTACCAATTGCATCATCTGCTTCTAAGGGATCTGAGAGCTCAGAAAAAATAAGACTACCACCATCATGGTGATATCATACCTTTTCTGGGCAAAAGACTGCAAATTAACTGTGCAATTGTTAGGACTCCACTGATCAAAAAAGTTTAAATTCACCACTTCTAGGACTTCTGAGTCCTAAAATAGAACTGCTATTATTCTATCCAGCATAATATTATAATACTGCTATTGTAATATCCAATATTATAATATCCAGCATATTCTTTAAGGCATGGTGGAGCATACACTGGAGGCTCTCTGATTCTTCAGTTTCTTAGTTTTGGTTTTTCCACAGATAACTGCAAACAAAATTCAGTGTGGGCAAAAAAAAAATTTGAATTATTTCTAAAATTATGGTAATTCCCAGATGGTTTGAAGTTAATGTTGCAGTATGGAACTATTGACATGCAACAACAAGAACAAAAAAAGGACATAAGATGTTAGGAATTTCTTTTATATCAGGATGATTTAATCTCCCATAGAAAATAAATTTCTGATGTTTCTTCAGTTAGGAGCTACACAGTGTTCCAAATATTTGAGAAACAGATCAGCTGAAACTACTTGTGTGAAAATGTTTCTTTTCTGGAAGAGGGAGAAGGTTGTAGCTCATGTCTGGTGAGAAGAAGGAAGCAACTCAGGGAGGCAGAATGCAGAAAAGCTGCAGATTATAATGGTTTTCTCTGCCTTGGTTAAAAAAAAAGAAAAAGAAAAAAAAAGACTAATAACGAATAGCATTTTGAGTGGTAGCTAGTTTTTCATCAGCCAACAAATAAATTGTGCTGAAACATTAGACTCTACTCCCATGGTGATTAGATATTACAGTACATATGGTATGGAAACATTAAGGGGTGTTTGAACACCTCACAACGCCTAAACACCGCATGCCGGCCAACTGGTGACCATACGCTGCAGCTGACATAAACATGGAGCTGCCTCCTGCTTTCCTGCACCTGGATTTGCTGCAGATAATTCCTAGATGTTACTGCAGAGCAAGGCCCATCAAGGACTTCATATACTTCTGTTAGCAATAGATGCAGCAAGTACACCATACATCCCCCACCAATAAAAGCAGATATAATCTTCTGTTTGAAATGAGTTTGTCGCATCACAAAAGATTTGTTTTCACCCTGTCCAAAAATTGCAGCACTTCTGTTTTTCTCTTGATGAAACCAGACAACTTTACAACCTTTATGTTATACTGGCTGCATCTAAAATACGAAAATATTTAGGACTGATGGGTAAGGCTCAGAAGTGCAGCAACAGACTAAATGCTGTACACAGTGACTTTGGTTGGTTTGGACGGTATGTCAACTTGAAGAGTCATGTCCTCTAACTTTGTATTCAATATCTGGCATTTCAGTCTTAGAAAATCAAGGCAAAAATTCTGAGTAATTTTTTTTCTCATGTTAAAGACTGGATTGTTTTGGGAAGTTTCCTGCTGCAACTTCAGCTCAAATGAAATTTACAGCATCTTAGAAGATTATCCTAACAAAACTAACTCCTGCTAATGCTAAGTATTCACAAGCTTCTTCTTCCATTTTACGGTTTAAATGTTACGTAGAGTTATTTACTCATTAGTAAATAGTCTTGATGTTTTTTAGATTTCTGTTGTATCCCATATATGCAAAAGCTGCACAAAAATTACTAAAAATATGCTACAAGTGGGCAATTTCTTTGTTTTGTGGCACAGAGCCATAGTGATTTAGCTAACACTAGCATCCTATTAACACAGACATCCTATTCCCATGTTATTCCACAGTGAATATTATCTGACATTTTATTCTGAAAGCAGTGACCTACCTGGAAAGGGGATGACTTTTTCTGAATCCTGCCTAGAACCCAAAGAATTAATTTCTCCTTTTATCTATATATCCTGTATAGTTTGTGTGAACACCAGTAGTCTAAATTATGTAAGACATCTGTAGCTGGAATAAAGCATAAAGAAAGCTGTTACAAATCTGCTGTAACCACACTATTGATCTTTACCCATCTTTTCAGAACATTTAATATGGTTTCTACAGCATGTCTGTTCTTGTAGTACTTTTCAGTCCCAGTGCTATTGCACAGTTCAAACAAGAGTCCATTGCACTGATTGCTTGCTATTCCCTACTGATGCTCTGTTTCTAGTTCTGCACAGGCACCAATTCTTGACCCAAAGCAAGACTTTGTCTTCCTAGCTGTGGGATCCCAGAGGACTTTCTGTCAAGCTATTTTAAGACTAATCATCAGTAGGCCCTGCTATCCCAGTTTTTTAATTAAATCTTTTGGTCAAACCAAGCTTTATCAAATAGGGACTAATATAACAGAAAAACAGGTTGAGACAGAGAAATCTTTGCTAGATTTAAACACCCACAACCGTATTTGTGACAAAAGAGTACTATAACAGACCCATTACTTAATTCCTAAAGACTTCCATTTTTCCCTTTTTCTAAAGCCATTGATCTACCCTTTTTACTTTTTGCATTATGTGGACTTTTAACCTTTATTTTAACAAATACCACTTTTCTTAGCATGGAATGCTTTTTCATTTTAAAACAACTAAAAAATTTAGCAAAGATAGTTTTAAAATATAATATTGAGTTCTTTAGGCTGAAGTTTGTAGAAAGAAAGTCTGGTAGGAGTAAAAAGAAATTAAATATTGGTGAGCAGCCTTTGATAGTAGATCTCCTAGGGGAGGGCATAATAAAAGAGACACAACATCTAATTATGTTTTAATTGTCTTGATGCCTGTTTGTTATATTACTACTTCTGATACTGTCAGAAACCACTGGAAAGGGAAGATAAGGCAGATTTTTCCTGGGTTTGGGATGCTGATCAAAGACATTAACACATGCTATAAAATGCCTCAAGAGACAGGTTGCAGACACAGAAAGACCTCTGGCTCCCTCCTCTCTTGCAAATGTAAACCTGAAAACTCAGTACTAAGATCTCCTTCTCTGAGTAACTTTACTTTTCCTCTTTCATTCCTGGTTTCTGTTGTTAAGTTTTACAAGCCCTGAATCTGACATCATCAGACTAATTAAGTCTGGGATGAGCTAAATACGGTGACACCGTGGACAAATACAATGAGTTTGTAGGTGGTAATTCAGGTGGTTACTTCTGTCACTGATGAGTACAGGGCTTTCAAATTCCTTCTCAGAGGGATTTTGAAGTTGGGATATTTTAGCTCACAAATAGGATGGAGTAAGACTACATGTATTGTCAGTTAACAAAACTCAGGTGAAGGGCAATAGCAATTTCAGACAGTGACAGCAACTTGGAACTGAGTGACCAAATGTTAGTTGTTTTTTTCTGACTCGTTCTGAAACCACATTAAACCACATACTACTTTCAAGTTAAGCAGTGGAGATGGAAGCACATGCCTTCTTTTGCTGAGAGAGGGGAAAAAAAGGAATTGAAATGCAAATTTTTATGGTATAGTTAGAGTTTTCCTTAGTTTAATCTCATAGCCTCCAGATTTTTATACAGTCACTAAATACTCTTGAATTTATCTCATCAGTATAAAACCAAGAAAATCATTATGTGCAGCTGTACTGTAGAAGCACCACAATGCAATTATTTCATTGCACAGAGCAGATGCATGCTGCTGGCGTGTCAGAGCCTATAGGAGCTGCATGGAGTTTGTATCAGCAGGAATTCACTTTCACATACATCACTCGAGGACAGGAATGTGCAACGTGACAGGCCCATCACTACCCATCATTCATTTAATTTACTGTGGCAAGAAGGATACTTGATTGTGTCTGAAAGTCAACAGGTCAGTGGCTTCACGTAGCAGCTCATGCTGTTCCCAGCAGTGCTATGTTCTCACTAATCATTTAATCTTGTATTCCAAGTTCAGTTCCTATGGCTTACCTCCTCCTTCTCATTTTTTTTCACTTTCACTTAAAAATATAGCGTTCTATTTCAGCAAAATTAACTACAATTTCATGGATCGCTACAGCAGGAATAGGTTGTATACATAATACTGTAATCCATCTATTTGTTCCTCAGAATGCAAATTGACTTCATAAGTAATTCCATGTGCTATGTAAATAACCCTACTTCTAATTGAGAGTGCTGTATTTTCAGTGCAGATGGGGAAGGGAAAACAAGATTGTCTCTTGCTTTGACTTTCTGATAGTTGTTGCAGGATATTTTGTTTACATTTTTTAAAATTTATCATATAGAAAAGATAGGCAACAGCTGTCTTGATTTCTTTTTTAACAAAATCTCCAGTGTTCTACTGATCCTTCATTCTCCCTTTTTTCTTAGAAAAAAGTTCTTTAAAAAAAATTTTCAAAATCTGGTTCTGATATAATATGCCAGATGACAATATCTAAAATGCACAATTCCTCTAGCTAGTAGATACCAATTATCATAGGAGTGAGAATAGAACATGGCTCTTGTTGTTCCAGAAGTGTCAGTAATGAGTAAGAAGAAACACTCTACTCTAGGATGCACAATAGGGCATTTACTTTCCATGGCCCTTTAGGTTCAGATTCTCTGTGGGGTTTTCCAGAAGCTGGAATAATTTATATGAACTGGATACTTGGTTTTGTAGTATGGATACTTTTCTACTATTAATTGATTGGTATTTCCATTTCTTTTCCATTCCATTTCTCTATAAAGATATTTGTAATTATCAAGAACTTCTTTCAGGTTCAGAGTTAAAATCAATGTCTAGATATTATATTGAAAATAAAGACAACAGCTTTTATATGTTCTTAAAATTTCCTAAACTACCAAGTTTCTCAACCAATTTTTTAATTATAAAGTAGAAGTTACTTAAATGCCACTGGTAAAGATATTTGAGTGGTAAACACTAAATATTGTCTTTACCTGTAAACTTCACTGGACTACCAACTTGAAGTCCATTAAGTTAGCATAACCTAACTCTTCCAGAAGAAGCAAACTTATCAAAATTACCAGACAGGGTTTTTAAACAAAAAGAAGGAAGTGTTCTTACATACCATGCAGTAAGTAAGTTGTCACGTTTGTTGCCACGGAATGTAACGAAGGACAAAAACATAGACAAACTTACAGAAAATAAATGGCTCTTTAAAATAATTGTTCAGATACAATCTCTGGCTCAACCAGTCAGGTCAGACTTGTTGCAGTGAAGAATTCCTGGAAGGAATGTCAAGAAGGCTTGCTTTGTTTCCTTTCTTCCGGCTCATTTTCTGTAAACAGATCATATTGGCACTCCCAGCTAGAGGACCCTGGGCCAAGTGGGCCTTTTGCCTGACTCTGTACACTACTGTAGTGCTCTTTTGTGCATTATGGCATCTTCAGTATGATTCCTTGGCAAAATCACATGTGCTTCAGAACAGACTTGTCTCTACCTGTGGCATCTGCCAGAACTGCAGAATGAGCAAACTTGCTGGCTGAAGCTGCTTCAGCACTTGCTTCCCAGCTGACAGACACCGGGGGTGCTGCTTGGTAACTTGAGTTAACTGGGCTCTCATTGCACTGAGCAGCCACATTAATTATCCTATTCTCATATCAATACTCGTGTAACTAGGAATTTGTATACAAAACTTCCTTCTAACTGCCTTTGGTCCAATTCCCTTCATTAATCTAGGAAAACACAGCTATGGGAGAGTAATATAAAGACCAATCTACTTTAATATGTGCTCTAGAGTCAGAAAATATTAGTTTGTCTTGCTTACTTTCAAGCCCCTAATTTTCAGAAATGCCAAATGGATGCTAATTTCTTTTCAGTTTGCAGCATTTTAGCTCATCTGTCTTTATATTAAAAAATACTTCCTTCTACATGTAAGCCTAAAACCAACAGTGGTGCTATTTTTCCTAAGTTCTTATTTGTAAAGGTGTTGGTATCTTTAAGTATTTTTTTCTGAGAATAGCATGGAAAAGTTGTTTATTCTTACACTTTTTCTAACTTGCTAATTTTTCCTTGAGCAATAAGTTTAAATAATCAACTCCAAGCTTACTAATTTTAATTGACAGGCCTTCTCAGGTCATCCTTGATTCCTTTCAGTGTTATCCATATATTGAAAATTTTGCAGTGTCTCGGTGTTGAAGAAGCCCTGTTTATATTAGTATCTGACTTTCTCTGATACATTATTTATAAAATATTCCAACCATGTGAGGTTCTGGAACACAAACCTCCAGGTCTTTCTGCAGCCATTCATCCAGTGGCATAACAGTGTCCATAATCCAGAAGGAGAAACTTCACTGTCTGTTAGTTCGGTGATCTCCCACATCAATGAACTTGGGAGGCCCCAAGAATTGTTAGTGGCTGCCTTTCTCACTTTTACTTTTTTTAGATATTTTTTATAAAAGGTTTTTGCACTTTTTCTAGTTATTTTCTAGTTATAACTAGTTTTTGTTAGTAAGTGGTGCCAAACACATCTCATGGTGCTTATTTTATTCTCCAAATGACAAAACTCAATGCACATCTGCAAATGGTAACAATTCAAATTAGGAATTAGGGCTTCTGTCCTGATAAAGGTGGCAGGATGAATAGCCCAGCTGAAGTGCATCTACACCAATGCATGCAACATGGGAAATAAACAGCAGGAGCTGAAAGCCATTGAGTGAGTGGAAGACTGTGACATAGCTGCCATCATAAAAACACAGTGGGATGACTCACACAACTGGAGTGCTTGCAATGGATATCTGTAAACTCTTCAGGAGGGACAGGTGAGGAAGGAGAGGCAGTGGGGGAGCTCTGTGTGTTAGGGAGTGTTTTCACTGTCTAGAGTTTAACAATGATGAAGATAGGATTGAGTCGTTATGGGTAGGAATTGGGGGAAGGCCAATAAGGTGAGAGTCTGTTACAGAACACCCAACCAGGGTGAAGAGGCAGACAAAATATTCTGTAGGCAGATGGGATAAGTCTCGTAATTGTTGGCCCTTTTTCTTGTGGGGAACTTCAACTTAACAGGTGTCTGCTGTAAGTACAGCACAGCAAAGAAACAGTCCAGGATGTTCCTGGAGTGTGTGGAACAGGGACAGAGAGCAGAATGAAGATTCCACAACCCAAGGGGAAATGGTCAGTGACCTGCTACACCACTTAGACACATGCAAGTCTGTGGGGCTGAATGGGACCCACCCAAGGATAATAAGGGAGCTGGCAGGAATGCTCATTATATCCATAATTCTGTGATATCATTTGCTTAAAATTCTGGAGAAAGAAGCAGAGGCAGAAATAATTTCATCCTCCATTTCTCATCTGTGTAATGAAGCCAAAATCAGGATTCCATGGTAGCAAAATTATTGAACAGAAGTGAATATTGCTTTCTGCAATAACCTTTTGGTCCCATTCAACTGCCCTTAACCAAAAATACAGCAACCATAACAGACCCAAGGAGAAAGCAGAGAGAATATGTCTAGCCTCTCCTTTTGGCAAGACCATATTTTGATACCAAACTAGAAGGAAAGTGACTTGGTTCTACTCAATAATGTATGCCATAATAATTTAGTACTTTGACATTTTCAGGTTAAAAACACAATATTCAGGTGTTCCACTATGAAAAGTTAATTAAAAGCATGGAGAGCACCACCAGCAAGCAAAAGAATAAATGGATAATTTTGGTGCCCAGTAAGTTTATTTAAACACAGCCTAACACCTTCAACTGTTTAACCACTGCTTCAATGGACTTATGGTGCTAATGTAGTTAGCATTTTGATCACACCTATAACAAGATCCAAATGCAAATGTCAGAGTCAGTGAAAGTTACATTACAGCAAAAGAACAATATCTGCAACTAGAGAGAAGGGAAAGAAATCTCTCTTGTCAGTCTAGTGCAACCCTTCTATTTACGGAATTGTTGAAGGGCTTTAAAAGAGAGCAGAGAGGTGAAGGAATTACAACAAGAGCTTCCATTGTCATTGAATTGCTCTGCTAAATGGTAGCACCAGTTTTTCCAGACCAATAGGCTTGGATCCACCAGCTTTCCCAGCTCAATACTCAATAGGAGATGCATTTTGGTCAATGCAGCAGTAGCATAAAAAGGGAATGCAGCCTCCAAATGATTTAAATGATGCTTGTGAATTGTTATTTCACAGCTTTATGAGATGTTCCTGTTCCCATCCCTTCCTTTTATTGGTTAGCATAAGGCTGGGTGGATTTCTGTGCAATTCCCAGCTGAGACACCAGAGAAGGTCCATTTTCATCATGTATCAATTTGATTTCAAGCCCTGAGAAACACTGAGAGGCCCTGAGAGCCTCAGGAAGGGAAAAAACCAGTGATATACATTATGAAAACAAAAAGTAAAAATATTAAAACTCCTAATAAATTTTGTTTTCCATGTGAGCTCCCTTCCCACAGTCCCCATTATGAACATGTTCCTCTTGTGTGCTACCTACCACAATCCAGATTGAGAGATATTTTTGATGCGAGGATTGGCATAAATTTCAAGCAAAAGATCAAAATGGTACCTTTACACTTTTCTAAAGAATAGAGCTAATTAACCTTTTTATCAAACTACACATTTTCAAATTACTTAAATGGGAAATATACTGGTTTAATTAAGATTTCACAGGGAGAGACAGTTGCAAACACTTGGAACAGAGAGAAAGTGGGATGTTTATGAGGAAGGTGCTGTATGCTTTACAACTCCCTGTCTTTTTCTTGTTTGCACTTCAAATGGAGTCCATTTTTATCTGTCTATCTCCTGCTGAGAGAATCTGATTTTATCATGTGTTTCAAGGAAGCTATTAAAAAACTTCAATCACAAAATTCTTCTTTCCCTTTGTATGTTTCTCTCCCCCTCTCTCTCTCTGTTAGAGTTGCAATGGTGGCATTGGTTATATGGCAGGATACATTGATTTGATTTGCTTTACAAGTTGATTAGCTAATCCTCCTGTAATGGTTTACAAAACCCTTGGTCTCCATGTTTTCCTTAGCTGGGTCCACAGGTGGTTTGACTTTTGTAGGTCTAGGATTTTGATGTGTATGGGACACTTCCTTCTGTTTATTTGTTTTTAGTAAATGGTGAAAATGTCAAGAGTGGCAGCTTGAAGGTCTATACACATACAAAAGGAACAACATGAACAATGCCAGCATACTCCTTCTCCTCACTTCAGGATCTCAGAAACATTTCAGAGGTGTAAAAAGAACATACTAACTGATAAAGCATTACAATATCAGTGTTTTTGGTGGCAATATATCAAAATAGTTGAATCATAATTAAAAGAAGTTATTACCTTAGAAGATCTTCCTCTGAAAATGAAAAAAAAAAAAAAAAAACCAAAAACAAGCCAACAAACAAACAAAAAGCCCCACCCTGAAATATAAAATTTGGTAAATATCTGCATTTAAGTAATATTCAAATTAAGCTGTTGAGACTATAAAAGCATGAAGCCTGGATATTGCCATGCATTATCTTCCAGCCTTTTGCTTTTGTTTGTCAGTTAATATCAGACACATCATGCCATATCAATGAAGCTGAACAATGTACAGGTCTTAGTGCTAGTAGAAAAGACACCAGCATTTGATTGTTGCATTCTGTGCCTCTGTTCTTGAGCCAGCTCCATGTGACTAATGCTACGATGGTGCATATGTAACTGATTTTTAGTTTGCTGCTAAGATTGACATCTCTAATGCAAAACAAAAAATATTTTTGCCTGAATAGCTAAGTGTATTTTATCTTAAGCCAAATGGAAAGTTGTGCTTTGCCCAAAAGCATTTTTTATTGTTTAATGTGTTTTTACCTTTTTATTCAAATCAAAGTAAATTGTGAGATAGAGAGCTGGTTTTAGCTGGAAAATCAGAACATTTCATATTGGAAGTACTTAAACTATTAAAAATGGCAAAAGAGTAATTTAATAACAATTACAAAACACCTTAACTGGTCTTTGTAACTTTTTGAACATTTTGAAGATATAATTAAGAATACTTTTTTCAATATTAGATAGTTCAATATTATCAATAAAATTATGTCCATTTCAGTTTGCAACACCTGTGCTCTTTTGAAGAACACAGATGGAACCTCAGCAACCTGGCTGTTTGTTCTAAAAAAATCAACAGTAATTAGGTGTTAAAGTATTTTTTTTTTGTGCTGCTTTTGAGCAACAGGCTGGAGAAAGCACAGACCATTTGGCCAAGCTCTGAACCATATCCAAGGAAATGGTAGAAAGAAAAGTGGCTTCAGGAACTCAGAGCCATGTGGATCTCACTGGCTCAGGAACTCAGTAATTTATGAATCTATTTCAGCTGCAGCAAATGGCCCTTTCACGGCTTACAGCTACCCGGCAGAATTTAGATGATGTTTCTAGGCTACGATTTTAAGAGGTCCTAGACTGGTGGCTGCAGGGGGAAATTTCACTTGATGTCAACTCCTTTTTGTTTCCTCTGAAATGCCTCATGTTAACGACTGCAGACACCGCAGCAGCAGGGCCAGGGCGGGGGCTGGTGTTTCCAAAGGCAGATTTCTGCTCTCCAGTAGCAGTCTTCTTTCCAACCACCAATGGTCCTTCTCCCTCTGGGGTCCCAGTGACCCCAAGCAGCCCTCAGGCTGCCTTCAGGAGGAAGGACTGGAGCTCAGAGAGCAGAGAAGAAAAGACAGGAGGGAAACTGCCATTCAGAGGCCACCCCAATCCACTCCTGGTAGCAACCAAACTGATGCAACAACTAAATCAGCAACTGTGCCTTTTCTGTGTTCTTGTAAGAATCACATTTTTATAGCTCTTTTTCTCACAGCTTGAAGACAGCCCCCTGGTTCACACTTATTGCAGAATCTGGTGGCATCCTGGTTTCTCTCTCACATCTACTCCCTCTCGGTCTGTGCCTACACAGGCACAAGATGATCCTTGCCTTCGCCTGCATTTGCTTACGGACGTCCAAGCTCACAGGTGCACTGTGCATACCCACCCATGGACTCTGTCACATCACACGGGGTGTGTGGCACCAGAGGTGCTCCAGGAATTCATGTGCTGATGGCTTATGGCCACTGCTGTCCCCCCATAACAGAGAGGAGGGTATATTTTCGGACGCCTGTGATGGCTTGCTCTTGGGAATCACTACTAATATCTGAAGGGGCCAGTGCTTTCCAGACAGATATATTAAATAACTGAACACTGAGCAAGTTGTGAGGTGCCCCAGCACAGCTGTAGCATTCAGAGAAACTGCTCTCAAGCAGTTTCCCTCGCAGTAAGACAGTAAAACCACACTAAGCTGAGTCCCATACCCAGCTCAATAAGCTGCTGTGACTGTGAGTTCCTGTGTGGTTTGTGGTTTGCACTCCACCAGCTTGATTGGCTGCACTTCATGAGGGAGAGGCTGAGATGCTGGGCTGAAGATTTGTGTGTCCCGAATGGCTCCGCAGACTTTGGTCCTTGCTAAGCGTTTGTGCTGAAGACAGGTTGTTATGAGACTCGTGCCAGTCCCCCACTGTTTTTTCCCATCACAGATCCTGAAAGACCAGAGTGTAACTACCTGCCACAAAGGTACAGATCTGCTTGGGGGCTTGCTTCTTCTGCTATGAGGTTTTACGGGTAGATGCATTGGCTAAATTAGCATTGCATTTTTTACAGAGTTAAACAAGTAAGGGCTTATCTGCAAGGATTGAGATTCAGCTGCAGGTGCATCAGGTTTTTCTCCTTGTCAGTGGGGGATCAGGCCTGTGCTCAGGAGGAGTGTATTTATTGGAACAGAGCAAAGAAAATAATGAATGGGAATTTTTTTTTTTTTAGTCGCAAGTACAAAGCTAAGAAATAACCAGTTTTCCCTGAAAATTTAAGGTTGCTCTAGCAGAGATCAGACTATTGTGTCTCTGAGACACCCGTTGTGATCATACAGAAAGGGATAAAATGTCTAGAAAGAAAAATGCTTCTGGCAACTGGAGATTTGACCCTCCTTTTGCTCAAAACCAGGGCTCTGCTGCTCAAGTAAGCTGCTTTTCCTGATCTCTTATGTCTTCTGTGAAATGTGGTGGTTTCTCAAGGGGTCAGACACGAGTGTAATTTTTCCTCAATTGCTTTTTAATGTTGTTGTAAAGCTTTTTGATGCATTGTAAGCATAACAGGCAATATTGTTATGAGACACATCTTTAGACTGGAGTGCTATAGAGCTGTATGGCAAGGTCTTGCATGTGTTTCATGTGTGTTTGTGTGCATAAAGTTCATAATACTTGTCTTGTAGGAGCAAAAGGACATCAGTCTCCAAGACATGATTTAGTAGCACCCTATCAGTACAACATTTTCTTAGAAAAAACAATAATCTAAGTTCTCTTCAGCAGCAGCAGGAGAGCCTCTCACATTTATAATTGTCTGGTGAAGAAACGTTTAACGATAATTGAGCTTTTAGTAAATGGGCATGGCAGGAGGAACTGGGCTTTGGGATGAGAAAGAGTTACCTACCAGTTATGTTTCTGAATAGGATAAAACCTCTGGCTATCATGTGATGGCAAAATGAGTTGTGGAACAGATAGGGAGGAAATCTGTTTTCTTAGCAGTGGCTCAGTGAACAAATGCATTGCTCTTGCAGTGAAGCAATTCCCTTTGCTTTCCTATTTAGTGACATTTATTTCTATTTCATTCTTGCATTTGAACGTGACAATCCTGCAAAGAAGAGATTAAGGACAAACAAGCACTGTCATTCCTGTTTTATCAGAAAAGCAGAATAACCTGGAGATGGATGGATATGCACTGTGAAATGCACACAGCTGAATTTAGCTTAGTTTTGCTGTCTAAATTTTGGATTTACTTTCATCTCTACCACACCCTTCTGCACACATCTCCTAAATTGTTAAGACTGACAGATCTGCCTGGGCAAAACAGCAGCTTTCAGAAAAATGGGGCTCTGCTGCTCAAGCAGGCTGTTTGTCCTGATCTCCTACGCCTTCTCACTTTAGTTTGCATAAGGTACAGCGGGTGTGCAAGCTTGTCTGGTTTCTGTAAGTTATAGCCATTACTCTAGTAAGAGACATCACTTTCCTCTTCAAACTTTGTTTTCCTTTACCTGGTTACATGGAATTTCTTTTTTTTTTTCCCTGATGATTACACTTACTCTTGCAACCATACACCAATGCCTCCATTTTTGCTGATTCAAGGGCCGGCAGTGCGGTTATAATGTCCTCTGCACCATGTTACACTTTGCCTTCCCAATCAACTTGCAGCTTGACAGCAGCTCTCCTTAGCCACAAGCAATATCTGAAAGTTTGGCAGGCAAGAGGTTGCTATTAAGCCACAGTTCTGGGACTACTGCTGTAGGCAATCTCTTTTGGTTTATTTTTATTGTCTGATACAATGAAAATCATCTTCATTCTCTTCCCTGTGTTTCTTCTCTTAACATTGTTTTCACTTGAAATTCTCCTCTTAGTGGAGCTGTAATGTACATGTGTGTGTGTGTGTGTGTATATACGTATTTTTATATGTATATGTGTATATATATATGTGTATATATGTATACACCCACCGTAAAATACACTCACTGGCAAGTTCAGTCTCTGGTATTAGTTAGAAGAACCTACCCACTGGGGCTGACAAAACACCACATGTTTGACAAGTAAGGCAGTATTGCTACCAACAGTTTATATGCCTGGGCCTTTTGGGCTCATTTTAGTTTGCTTAGATTTTTATAAATCTAAATCAGGCCCTAATTTCTTCTACCTTTCGTCCTCATCTCCAGAGTCTGGTTTTGGTCTAAGAAGAATGTACCAATTCTATCTTTTATCAGTTCCTCAAATTGCTATATAGAATCATAGCATGGTTAAGGTTGGAGAAGTCTCCTGAAATCAAGTCTGACTGTTAACCCAGCACTGCCACGTTCACTGCTAAGCCATGTCCCAAAGTGCCACATGTACGTTCAATATAATGATGGCAACACACTTGATTTAAAGCTCAGGGTTGACTGCCAGCCATATCCCAGTCAGCACAAATGTTATGCATAAGTCCCTCGATAGCTTTCAAAAATCTTTATTTTGTAGCTCCCTTGAAGGAGTCCTCAGCATCTTTTTAGCTTAGCTTTCCACCATTCTCTGTATATTTGGCCAGCAAGAAAGGAAGTATATTACCATCAGTAACTTTGTCTTTCCTGCACAAGCCTTTCATCTTAATGTCTGCACACATTTTTACCTATTAATGGGTGTTTTGCCCAGCCTTTAAGACAGGTGAGTGTGAACGCTTTCACTTTATAATCAGGCCCATGTACATGAGTGTGATGACATTGAGATGACAGAAGCATTAAAGCTGTACCATCCTAGCTTGACAATCTGCAAAATAAACCTGCTGCCCTGAGAAGGCAATATTATAGGCTTTGGTACCCCATTCCATTGAAATATCTCTGTGTATGGCTGCACTGAACTTTTTAAATGAGTCCTACAGTTCAGAGAGGTGAAGTGAGTTGCCCAGGAATGCACAGCAAATATTTAATTAAGCTGGACTTGGAAAATGGATTCTTACTCTTCTTTTCTCACCACTAAACAAGGCTGACTTGTTTCTGCATTTTATAGTGATAATTTGATTTTAAATATGATTTCAAATTACTGCTTTTTTAAAGGTGGGGAGGGAAAGAGATTTGCACAATCATGAGTAGAATTGGTAGAGACATCAGCTAGGCTAACAAATGTGTGTACTATAAATTTCATGGTTCAAGACACAAACGAATTCCCATGGTACAGCCCTTCTCAGGGGCTGATATTGTACTCAAATGCTTCTGATGCTTGATTGCTACTGTCCTAGGAATGTTGAACTTACCCCACTGGGTAATCTGGTGAAGAGGAAGGGTGCCTTCCTTTTCTTTTGACTTTTGCCCAGAATGCTCTCTCTGAAGCATAGTTGCTGTCTATTATTTCTAGAAGGATTTCAGATAGATGAGAATTTTTTAAAAAATATTTTGGAATGGTCTGAATTCTTCCTGTAGCCTTTTTTTTTTTTAATTTTTCTGCTAATTGGAGAACCATGCTAAAGTACCTTTTAAATAATATCTAAGCAGGAGGGACTAATCTTTGAGGAATAAGCTTGCCAAGAATGGACACATTATCCTGGCACTAAAATCAGAGGTCAGTACTTCAAAATATTATGAGGTAAAAGAAAATTAGTTGAATGCCTAAATTAACATCATGTGCTAACAAGTGATGAAATTCTTTTTCACCTCTCTTGGAATTCTAAGATCCATCCTTCCTCTCTCTCCCCAACTCAGTCTTTTTTTATAAATGGCTTTATCTTTTTGGAGCAGTGTACAGTACTAATAACATGCCACTTTTCCCCCCGAGGCATTGTGTACCTTACATTCTCTGGTCTTTCCTTTCCAGCTCCCCAGTTGTTTTATTTTGTTATCTCATTATGAAAAATCCACCAGTAACTCATAGAGTACAGCCTTAAACCCTTGGAACTCTGACATTTCTTTTTTATTTTTAAAATCTAGCTACATAAATAACATCATGTTTCTAGTTCAGAGGCACTTGTAATCTAAAGAGGGATTATCTTAGGATATGGACCAACTTCTGAAATTGTCTCTGTGCGTAATCAGTCTCTGGTAATTGTTTTTCATGTGAAGTGTAGTGTCTAAAGCCAGGACACTGGAGGCTTCTCTCTCGCTGTTTGTACAAGACACTTGCTGTACCACATCGACTGTTTGTCTGTCACATCCAGTGCACTTCTCTAGTAGTGGTCAAAAATATTGATTCTGAGAAAGGTGACCGAACCCTCTATGAACGAAGCACGCAGAGCTCTGCACGGGGATGGAAGAAATGCTTTCTAATTCTGTCAAGGAGTTTAGTTTACAGTTTCAAGTGGTATTATCAAGTTTCAAGCTGTATTGTCATTACAATTCCAATAGTGTAACAGATCTATGAGATTAAATCTATCAAAACAAAAAAAACCCTCCTAATTTCCTCAACTCTCAAAGATAACTGAGTCTAGTCTGTAAATACTTTCTCATCTTAGACAGAAGATGAATCCTAATTCATTGAAGCCATCAAGTACTGCTACATTCTCAGCAGAAGGGAACGAACGACAGGCAATATTACATTGCAAAAAATTACATCAGCGGTGTCTTAATCATGTTATTGCCTTCAGCAGAGGCCATGTGCAGCATTTGCATCGTTTGCCTACTGATTTGACATAGCATATATTGCTGTGTCCTGTACCCCAAGTAATGACACCTGTACTATGTGTCTAAAAGATTTAATGCTCTCTTCTGCATTTGCTGTAAACAAGCCCACTCAGTAATGAAAATCTCTGAAAGCTTGTGTTGTCAGATTAGCTTTAAATGATCTTCAAGAAAATATTTTTCCCTTCCCACAACATCACAGCAAGGCAGTTCTCAGTGGGGCTGACACTGCTGCTCACAGAGTTTCCTCATTTCGAGCAGCAGCTGCTTCACTCTGTTTCCAGCAGAAGTGAAGCCAACTGTTCCTGCTGAAAGATGGTGGAGGTTCTACTGTCTACTGAGAAGCCTGGTGTGAAGTGATGAACATTTTGAAAGGACCATTCTAACTGTGGGCAGTTCAGGTGTCTTGAAAGCTCTATTTGTAGCACCATCAGAAGGAGTAAATCAAACTCCGAGTGTTTTATGAAGGGAAATTTTTTTATTAAAAGTATTGTAAAGGTAAAAAAACCTTGGAAAAAAATCTTCACGTATTGTCTATGCAAGATTTCTGTGATTTTTAAGGAGACTAAAAATCTGGATTAATTATTCCATTATTGAGGCCATAAAAACAAATTAAAGATCAAACCTTAAGTGTCAAGTTTCTTAAAAAACCCATATTTAAGAATAATTTTACTTATTAAATTAATTAATAGATTTACATATAATGTCTCAGGAAATTCATTATGTGCCCATACAGTTAATGCTGTAATTCTTAATGTATGCTGTGTTTCTCATATATAGCAAAACCACTGAATCTGTATTTTAAGTTCAAAGCTCAGGTCAGCTGAAGGTACACAGACATGACTAGTACCTCCATAGTACATATTAATTAATTAATTTTTATTTTCTAACTAGTTTTCAACATTGTTCTGACTGTTTCCCTTGACTGTGGAAGTCACTGGAGCAAACAAGGTTGAAGCAAGCACAAGATGATGTCTGCAGAAATTAATAATTCATTAATAACTGCAACTGTGAAATGGGTTTAGAAATACTTTCTTAAATCTCCAGGGCTTTTGAGGGTCAGTTATTTAAGCATCCTGAGCTTTATTATTAATTAGTTCTTTTACAGAAAAGCTTCAACTGACTTTCAGACACTGTTGACGTTGGAAGCTCTGTACTAGAAGTTATATCTTCACTGCCAAAAACAAGCAGTGTTTAATAGTCAAGTGGTTTATTCCAGGTGTACTGCTCCATATGGAATCTCAGGGAAGAAAAGGCACAGGTGATTCATGGCATTGTAGCTAGCTGTGGCCAGTGCAATTTGCCTCCTTGGAGGTGTACCTCTAACAGCTCAGTAATAATTTCATTGGCAATTTAATAAGCAGTGGTTGTCTTGATGTAAAAAAGAAAACAGAAAACCAACTAAACACATCAGTTCTTGAGATGCAGGCAAAGTCATAGCAGAAGAAAACCCAGGCCTCAGCAAGCTCTTTCTAAAGAGAGGGGTAAAGGAAAAGTGGGAAGTAGAAGAGAGGAAAGATGAAGGGCTTGTTTGGCTGAGGAGCTCTCCCAGTGTTATCCCAGGGCAGTTGTTTCAGTACACTAGAAAAAAAATTCCTTTTTCTGGCTTGATTTCTTTTTCTTTGATAGTGCCTTAAAGCTCCCCACATCAGCTTTTATTTTGTCTCACTGTAGTAGGTCATCAGGGCACCATCCTCAACCGAAGGATCCTTTCGTCTCCACCACCAGCTAAACAGATTTTGCCATTCCTTGCACACCACACAGAGACACTGGGAATGGTAGCACACTTGTAGCCACTGTTTTGTGTTTTCAGCTGGTAATTTTGGGGAGATTTCTAAGGAAAACCTCAGTGCTTTAGGAGGTGACTGCTTGACTCAAACAGAGTCGAGCCCTTTTCTGTGAGTCCATACTGAATGATGTGCCCAAGCACATTTCTTGCACACGAGATCCGCATCTGTAGGTTGATTGCCTGTGGTCATCAATTATCCTTCAGTTAATTGCATAAGCCTAAAGGCATCTTGCCCTGATAACCCAGGCAGGTCAGTTTGATTACAGTTTGCCTTCTGCATATCTGACATTTCAATTTTAATTGGGCAGTTCTTGCTTCTGCTCCTAACCTGCTGTGCACTGCTGAAAAGCACTGGAGGATGAATTTCATTGTTAGGTGAAGGGATAATAGAGTCAGGGAAAGCAGCAGCCAAACTAGAGGTGTCCTCCAGAGTAAAGCTGGGGTCAAAGGACACAGTCATCAAATTTTAACATTCAGACTTACCAGTTCAGCTAACCCATACCAGGCATGTCTAGAGAAGTGTTATTTTCAGTGAGGCTGCAGGAAAAAACACCAGAGCTCAAAATAGGGCTTCTTCATTAAAGTGCTGAGTAGTTTTAGCAAGTGAAGGCAAAAGAACAGCTGTAATTCTTTAAAACACACCAGGGAGAAGCTATACAGCAGAGTGTGGTCTGTGTCTAGTACTGCTGCATCTCCACCCCGATGGAGTCTATCAGGATACCAGATACACAAAGTGAGTCTGAATATAATTTATGATTTGTGAAATGCATTGGAAATCTCTTGGAATGAGCAGTGGTTATTTTCCTAATGAATTACTGCTGTTTTGAACAGTTTTGTTTGTATGTTTAACATTTTTACTTGAAGTGGTTTTTAACTTTTGAGCAGAATGTTCTTTTGAAATGTTATTCTCCTTTTCAATGTAAATACTGGCATGATATTTTTAGGAAGTGGTTTTGAATGCATCATCTGCTCTGCAATCTTGGATGCTTCACTGACTCAAGTTTTGGAAGGACTGAGCATCCACCACTTTCCTTTCTAAGCTGTAGAGATGAGCAAAGTCCAACCACCATCAGATAGAGCAACCAAGAAAACAGTATTCCAAAATTCAGTAAATGCTTTGTGAATATTTGTGGATTAGCTTCTTTTACAAAGATGATCACCTTATTAAGTATAATCGTTTTTGTAAAGCTAAACTAAAAGACAAAGCTTATCTGTCAAGGCAAAAGAGACAACCTGCTGTAATCAAATATAGCAAGATATGCAGTAGTAATGAATCTGAACATTGTAGTCTTTAAATCTGAATGCAAGTAAAGTGGATACAAGAAACTGGTAGAGAGCAGAGCAGAAAATGGAAGTGCGGTGAGCATAACAGGGTTTTGATTTTTTTTCGTATGGAAGCAGAATTGCAGTGTTGATAAAGTTTTTAGATGTATTCCATTTGGAAACAATTCATCTCATTCATCATGGAAGTAATCACATTAATCCCTGTTTTGCTTGGTTAAATCTCCATGTAGCAGTGCACGGGCCTTGTTTAAGTCTCGTGACAAGTAATTCCTGCCACTGGCAGTTTTCTCACCGCACAGCCTGTGAGAAAAGCCTTGCCATGATCAAAATGCATCTTGAAGGACAAGAGTTCTGCACAGTTCCTACAGTTTCTGGCTCTCGAAACCTTCCTCTGCAGACTTTCTAAGTATTTAGAAGAGGAACACCTTCTTGAAGGCTGTATGAGGTACATGACATGTAGCATTTTCCACTGTGACGAGTAAAGTAACCGTTTTTTCCAGTTTGGAATCTTCCCCTTCTTTCCTCTTCTGCGTTATTTCTTGAATTCCATCCACAAATAATCAGATTTTTGAAACTATGTAATGAAGGTCTTCAGCACACGGAATTCAGGAAATAACGATTGTAATGATAACCTCATTTTAGCGTGTGTTTTGATAATATGTGCTTTATAATTGGAGTCTAACACTGCAGTCAGTACCATCTTATGAATGCATATTGAAAGGAATTCTCAAATAATTTAATGCAGGTCTTCTACCTAAATGATTTCCATATGTCTTTAATCTAGGCATGTGTATGATTTATATAATTGCCTGAATGAGACTTGTGTTTCATTAGAGTAGTCACTGTTGAAAGATGAGGTTACATTCTCATTTTGTGTGATTTCAAAATTAACCCTGCTGTGGGCAGGGGCTTGAACTGCGGGATCACCACAAATCCCTTTTAATCTACTTCTTGTAGGATTCTATAGACAGTTCTGACCCCCTGGTTTTTGTTACCGAGCACCATATGGAAAAATGCCATTTGCTTCAAATGATTTGCCATATGGATAAGAAAGACAGTGAAAGGCTAAGGAGAAAAGATGTAACACAATAAGTAGCCCAACAGACTATATAAGAGAGTTCAACAAATAAGATATCGATTCCCTGATTTTTTTTAAATTTTTTTTCCAACCCTTCCTCATGAGATGATCCTTAGATGACAGCACTGATATCAGCAGAGCGTGTTCTGGAGCATGTCTTATAGGAACAACTCTGCATGATGTTTTATTGTGTTGTGGAAGAAATAACTTATTTTCCTCCCCTCATAGACCATAATGTGATGTTGGCTTCTTTTTAAATATGTACACATCCGTTTCTTAGTCTTAGAACAAAATCAAGGTGAAACAATCATACTCTTATGCTTAAGTGAGCTGGTAGGACCAAAGCCAGTTCTCAGGGGATCTGTGAACTGGCTTGTAGCTGTTGTAGATCATGTTGTGCCTCTGCTCAGATTACCTAAGCTATGATATCCTCAGCACATCTGGAGTTCCTACTGCGGCTCAAGACCCTCTTGGGTTTTACAGAGACCTTTGGTGTGGAATCTCCCCTAACTGCATCACAAGTTCCAGTAGTTGCTAGACCTTTTCCTCAAGAAGTGTGCCTTGAAGTGGACTTACTAATAAAAATCGGATTTTCACCTCATTCCATTTTATCTTCTATACAAAGCCAATACAAGCACAGTGGGTAAATTGGAATTGCAATAATATGCCTGCAATTGCCAGCCAAACAAATCTAAGAGTACATTTTCTCTAAACTTTTTGAACTAGAATTGCACTCGCTACTTAATGGGACATAATCTGCAATGACTTGGTCCAACGTTTGGGCTTTCAGATAATGAAGCTTACAAGGCTTAATACGAATACAAATGTCATGAATGTGCACTTTTGTTTTCATTAAAGCACTTTTACTTGGAGATTTAACTACCGCTCCTCAGTGGTTTGTATGCAAACTGAGCAAAAATGACTGAAACTGAGAGAGACAATGTCCATTCTGTATTCTGTCCCCAAGGTTAATTGAGTGTGCTATCAATAACTTGCAGAATAGTGGGGGGGCATCTACAGTGGAATACTTTGAGAGGCTGCCATGTATTCCTTCCATGGAAATCTTTAAGCAGGTGATTCACTGCTAATGATGTTTGACAAATGTATAAATTCCAGCTTCAGCTGACACCTGCTCATGCTCTTGGGTGCTCCTTGTCACCCACATGCACACAGCTCACACACCTACCCTTCAAGTGTACACAGACCAGCTCGTTCAGATTTGTATTTGCCAAAGAAAACACAACACACATCACCTGAAGTATGCTCATGGGACCTCTATTCCTCTCTTCAGGCATACTGCCAATGAACAGCTTTCCTTTATATTCAGCTCCCTAGAGGTAACACAGGTTCAAACATAACTTTTGCTGAGATGTGTTCAGACTTGCATGTAGAATGCCTGCTCCTCTATGAAGGTAGAAGAGGCACCTCACATGATGCTGTGTTCACCCAAGCATGCATGTAATCTCTCATTCTCACACACATGCAGTCTTCTGTGTTCCATGCATGTGTTGTAGCAAATAATTTAAATCTTTCTTCTCATCCTGCTTAATATGCAAATGTGGATAGCACATCAAGATTGGAAATAAATGTAGCAGAATGACTTCAGTCAACCTGAAATGTCGAATGACTCATTCACACCCTTTGCACAGTGTTCCCTTTTTGCCACATGCAGTCTATTGAGTAGTCTGGAGGCTGTGTGGCTCCCTGCTGCAGAGCAGCAATTGATTACTTGCTCACTGAAGGACTAGGACCGTGATTATTTTTGCAGGATGTACAAGGGTTATGCAGAGAGGTTCCAATGAACCTCCTTGCCATGATGGTGCCCATGCTGTGGGAAGGGGAAATATAAGATGTCAGATTTGATCTGCCTATAAAGAACATTTTGTGCTTAATTAAGTTTCAGTCTAAATGTTAGTTCAGTAACCAATATTACACTATGGTATGACCTGTTTTTATTCCAGATAATAAGAACCCATTCCAAGCTGATATAATTTAGTTTTGGATTAAGATAAACAAGAATTAGTTGTACCTAAGTCAGAGTAAAAATGTCTGCATGTTAAATCATTCAGGAACTGCTGCTGCACTTTAATTTCAGAGGTATCATAATCCAAGTGAACTAAAAAACGCATTGACAAACATGAAATATGTTCCACACTTCTACTTAAAATGGTACAATCACTGTGCAGAAAAAACCCCAGGAATAGTAACAAGCTGGCATTCACACATCTTATAATGAGAAGAAAAGTTGGATTGACTCTTGCAGTTGCGTCTTTATATGTATGAATTATTGTCATTGATTTCTTTTAAAACCCTTTCAGAACCATCCCCAAATGCAGATGCAAATGGCCTGACTTTAATTGATAGAAAGGTTTAGTAGCACTTACACCTTGTAAAAGAGGTTCTGTGTTTTATTGGAAGTTGAGCTGTGAAGACCCATTAGGCAGAAAAAATACAACAAAGAGGCTCCAAAGGTAAATATGCAAGTGGGGCCATTATGCAGTGAAGGTACCACAACTGTGCTCATTATACCACAACATGGATTAGCATTTCAGCTTCTCTGTCCTTACCTAAATGTGAGGCTTTGATTGTGTATCAGTTTGTCAGTTCTTCTCAGAACTAGGGTGGCTGAGCTGCAATTATGTGTAACATGTCCAGGATAAGAGGACCATGAAAACCAAGTAATTAGATTCTCCATGTTTGTGTTTACAATATCAGAGCTAAATGTACGTTGAACTAAACTTTCGTATTTCATTCTTTCATAAAAGCACAAGAGGAGAGGAAAAATATAGAAAGGAAAAGAGGCAAGGCAAACTTCACCCCACAAATTTTGCAGATAAAATTTTATACAAAAGTGGGTTTATGTTTAAAAGGAGAAAAAAACTTTACTTTTTCTTACTGACCTAACTTTTTTTTTACCTTTGTGCAAAATCATATCTGTTGCAACACAATTATACAATTTAATTTTAGTACTAGAGTTCCAGATTTTGCACAGGTATCTGTGATGGCAGGACTAATCTTACACACACACACACGAGGGGAAAAAAAACGCAGTTTAATCACTGATCTTGCTCTTCTTCCCATTTTACACAAATTTTTATCAGCTGGTCTTATCAAAGAAACATGCAGTAGCTGATTGGAAACATAGTATTTTGTACCCAGCTGTATATACTAGCAGATTTTCACAGCATTTTGTTCCCATATCCCACCCAAATGTATTGCTCCAATGCAGAGTCCAATATAAGATTAAAAACTATTTTTACTAGATTGGATTAATGCCTTAATGTAATGAATTCTCTAGGCTGTGCCCAGAAATAAAGACATTATATCTGTTGCATCTTCCATCTTTCAAATAGAAAAAAGGAGTTTCATAAATGCTGTGGAAATGAGCCAATGACATAAGGTGAACTTGCTCCTATTTTAGCACAAATATTTACAGGTTTTTCCCTAGATTTCCATTTCACATTGCAAAGTGCCTGATTGCTCCTAGACAAAGGGAATTTAACATTCATGTGCACATCCAATGTGTATTCATACGCAGATCTGCATGAACACCAGAATTCCTCAGCTCTTAGTTACAGTGCAGGAGCTCAGATTTATAGAACAGCATGCTGGAAACTATGTTTTTTGGAATCCTCTCTCTGACAGTCACAGTTGGAAATAATTAAATCTTGAGTATTCTTTCCCATATTTTGAAACCCAAATACAAGGAAAGCACCTTGGAATATCTGTGTCTAATTGTAGGTGGGTTTTATTGCCTGTGGTTGGTTGTTTTTAATCAAATCTCATAGTGTCAGATTCTTGTTTCTGTTTTTACTCTTTTGCTTTGGAAGTGACTTTTGAAAAGTCCTCCCTGATAGCACAAATGTGTGAAATATATCATCACTCTTCATCCCAGTCTCTTCTATGATCGATTTGAGAAATAAAATTCTCCGTCTGACTTGCAGCTAGCAGAATTCCCCAGAGCTGGTCACAGCTTGTGTGATTCAGAGAAGCTTTGAAGGCACTTGAAATTATACCAAAGAGCAGTTTTAGGATAAGTAGTCACAGGATTTCACAGAGCCCAGGCATGGCCTGATGCCCACTTGATTCCTCTTGACTGCAGTCTTTTACTGGAAGTAGATCTCAGAGGATGAAGATTGTAAAGGGCTGCACCCACATGAAAGCAGGTGGATGTAGATGTGCATGGATACCTGAACAAATTCAGAGGTGTACATTTTGCTCTTTTTCTGCCCTGTATCCATTTATCCTTCAATGAACCTTCAACATTAGTGCAAATATGTTGCATGCAGGCAGTTCACTGGTATATCGATATGATGTATTGATCATAGTGGTCTATTGCAGCCCTAAATTTTATGAATTCATGAAGTGCAAGCTCCACCTGTACACAGAAGCAGGTCCCTTGCTTGCATACACACAGGCACAGTGGGAACGGGGTTGGTTTTCTGATAACCACACACTTGCAGTGCACCATGTATCAGTCAGTGCTGAAGTTTACCAAGAAAAGATGAGAAAAATTGAGAGGCAGTTAGCAAGATAAGGTATGAGGAGATTTAAAAGAAAGTAGCATAGAAGGAAGTGGCTACATTTTTCATGCTTTAGTTGTTTGTCTGGAGGGCTTGAGAAGGAGCTGCTCGACAGTTGTGCTAAAAGAAACGACTCAAAGCAACTTCCCATCAGGCAGCATTCCTCAAGTGTCTGCTCTTAAGGAGCAGTCGGGGAAAATTCATTCTGTAGGAAGCAGTTAATGGGGCTGCATTACCGACCCCTTATTGCTCTGTCTGATAGAGAGACAGCAGGTTCACTTTGGCAGCTCCAGAGCCCTGATCAGTTCAGATTAGTGGCCCATCATCTGTCTGGCTTAATCAGGCATGTTTAGATATATTAATCATGATTAGAGGAGTGTAGTGCAGGGAAGGGGAAGAAATAAAGAGTGAGATTACTTTTCTCTAGCTTCAAATGGAAGCTTTGCAAATCCCACTGAGTCAAAAGGTGTTCATCAAAGGAAAATTTAAATCCTGGAAAGGAGTGTTTTGTTGAACACTCCAGCACTGGATTCAAATCACTGAAGAAGAGTCTCTTTTTCTTTCTCTCCCTTCTTTTCTCCATCTGCTGTCTTTACACGCAGCAAAGAAGAAAATCAGCAGCTCGTGCAACCCACATTGATTTGGCTTGATATCCCCTGCTTAGCTTATCTGTAGCTCAAATTTTAAGTGTGATTTCAAAATTAGCCATCACTGTAATAGCCAAGATCTCTGAATCCTGTGTTCTTGTCCTGTTTATCTTTCAGGGATGCACACGGTACCATTGAAACTAAGTCCTAATTCTAGGACTTACTTTGGTACTTGTTAGTGTCCAGAAGGGATTGTAATAAATTGTAAAGGCTGGGAAGTTGTTCTTTTTTTGATCAGTAACAGTGCTTCTGTGGTTTAAGATTAGAACACTGTAAAGAAAAATTAGCACATTATATATTAGTATTATATAGTGAGATGTGCCAAATTTGCTGCTGTTGTAACTTGTATAGTCCACAGATGATGAGGGAGATCAACCGATTAACACTTAAGAGTCTCTGAAAGAGACCAGAAAAGAGAATAAAGTTTTGGCTCCCAAAAGACCAGCAAGGAGAAGAAAGTTTTCTTAGACCTCCCTCAATGCTGAGGAAGATCAGAAACTAGTCCTGCTGGTGGAAGGCTACAGAGCAGAGGTCAGGCTACAGGATCTATGGTCTTTTGCCTGAGCAACTGGCCCTTTTTTGCTCTTAGATGAGATAAATGTAGGACAGGCTTGGAAAATGTGCTGTTATCAGGAACGTATTCTGTTCGTCTGTTCTGTGGCCTCCAGCCTCCTTTGGGCTCGGAGATTCATCCAGGTTTCCAAGTGAAAAGTACAAATTGCTGTGTAGTGAACACAGGCCTCCTTGACAGCGAGCTGGATCTTCTTTGGTCCCAACAGGCAATCCTTGAAACCCAGTTCATGGGCCTAAACTGGAAACTCTGACATGGAACACTACAGAACACAGCAGGCACGCTTTGGCTGTGTGCGCTCAGAGCAGCTGGCAGCACAGAAGCTGTAAGGCAGTTCTTCCTGTCTGGGCTCTTGGGCAGCAGTGCAGCAGTTAAAGAAAATCTGTGGAAATCCAGAAGAATTATTTGGTAGTGGAGAAAAATAAGTCAAACTTCCCTTTCTCTGTTGTAATCTACTCCTTCCTCCTCTGGTACTCCAGTCGGCTTTGCAACAATTCAACTCTTGCGGTCTTGTAATTGCTGTCGAAATTATAATCTTGGGATGTCACAAGACTGGCTCAGTGTAATCACCATACAAATGCAGGAGGTAGAGAACCTGACTGGTTAGAATAAAGAAGCTGCTAGAGAGACACTAATAATTCAGTGGCAGGAATTATGGAGTAGGGGATGTAGAGGAAAAAGTTGGCAGGTTTGAAAGGATTTGATGAAAATATTAAATATCAACAAGTTTGCCAGTACTTCTTTAGAACAGGAAAGTAGAGGATCTTAGCCATAAACTTCCATAGAAAAATCTCTCAGAAGTGCAGAGATGCTCCTCAGCTGAAATGGTAGGGGATATCTTTGGAGGTCAATTCGCAGAATGATGGGAAGTGTTGTATGAACTAAGTAGCAAATTAACACTGATGTTCAGGATTAAAGCCACATCTCCTTGCAATAAATGGTGCTACATGGATGGGACCAGGCAGTTAAGTCATACACTCTCCTGGTGGATACAGAACCATAGAATTAGACCAGTACTCTTGCAGGTAAAGCTTATTCCTGTAAGAGAATTGGCTTCACGCCTTTAATTGAAATAATTGTACCACTTGTGAAAGCACAGTAGGCTGTAGTCACATCAGCTAAACTGAATGTTGTTTCTGAGGGTGATGGTGACAAGATCAGCACTAGAATAGCAACAGCTTTGCAACTGATGCTGATGACCGAGCTTTTTGAAAATCCTGGGACGTGATCAAAGAGGACTGCTGCAGGTGAGCAACGAGACACAGAGATTTCAAGACAATTTTTGCTAACAGGAAGCACAGCAAATTGGGAAAGGGCTCTTCCCAGATCAGTTCATGGAGCTCTGCAGGGAAGCTTTTATAGCACTGCCACTTCTGTGCACTCAGTCCTGAAAAAAATAACTGCCTGCTAATGACCTGTCACTGTGGACAGCCCGAGCAGCAGTTTGCAGAGAGCAAAGCTGTGAGAGGATGAATTGCTCTGTGTGCAGCATATCTGAATGTGGGAACAGGAATAGATGGGAGGCTGGGAAGGACTAGACAGCTTCCATTCATAATGTTCAGCTTTATGTGGATTTACAGTCCTGATGCTCCCAATTCCACAGATGCTGGGTTATCACTTACAATTACTTACAACAATTGAAATCTCCCTTGTTTCCACGCTTTGACTTCTGTTTCCCTTGTTGATGGTGTTACTTTCTGGAGGCGAACTAAGAATATGGGGAAGCAGTTTAACTTGAGGGTAACAAAATCTGGCCACTTAATTCTTCATGTATTATCAACTCAATTCAGAGTAGACAAAATATTTGATGTATACGTTTTGTTGGAAATTACCTTTTATCTTTTTTCTTTGCTTTTTCTTTTCCCTTTGGTTTTCTTTCTGGCTGCCCACGTGCTTCCCAGCTAGAAACCAAAGTGAATAAAATGTCTTGGGAAAAGATTCTTCTCTTGAAAATTTCAGGCCAGCAAGAAATCATAAGATTTTTGTGAGACAGCGTGTTCTTGGCAGTTTTCAGACATGTTTGTAGACGCATCTGTTTTGGGTCACTCACCTAAGTGCAAAAGCAGGTGTAAGTTTGTCTGCATCAAGCTTTTTAAATCCAGATCTTCTCAGACTGTATAATAGCTATGGTTTGACCATCCTGTCTGGATTGTGTCAATAGTAGATAATGACAAAGAAGTCTGCAGCAAGTAGTTGTGGAATAACCTGTCTGCCTGGGCTGCGTTTAACCCAGTTTTCTAATAGAGATTGGCTAAAACACTGATGCGTGGAGTCTGATGTCCTTCCCATTGGGTTTGTTACCATTACTTATGGCTGAAGTATCTGGATATTTCTTCATATTTTTCAACATAGCTGTGATGGATGTATTCTGCAAGGTGAAGAGGTTAATGTGTTACCGTAACTGTGGCAGAGGAGGAATATATAGAAATGGAGAAGAAAGGAGAGTTATTTCCTATTCTATCCTATTTCCTATCCTTTCTCGGTGTTGGGAGCTTGCCAGTATTGTGTGTTTTGTTTATAGTATAGAAAGCCACATCTCTTATGGCTTGACATTTAATAGATTTAATATTATAATGCAATTGTTCTGGATACATAACAGGAATCCATGCAGTGTTTTGTGACATTGTCAGGCAGCAAGCATGAGTGACAAGTCACCAGCAGCATTCTTGCTGGGGGGCCCATTAGATCACATCATGGTAGAAAATAGAGAAATTAGGTCGTTCCAGCATGTAACGTAATGCAATCTGTCATGCCATTCACAGACCACGAAAAAGCACAGAGCTTAAACCTAAAAACACCGTGAGGACTGGTGTCCCCCCTTCCTGTACAGAAATTTGTATTTCTCATGTACTGATAGCCACACAGAAAACTTTTCACAACGTGGCAAGAGTTAACTGCTGTACTTTTCCTTTAACCCCGTGCCTGCTGAACCTGTATATTTTTTCAGCCATTATATTCAGGATTATCCCATTCAGAGGGAACTTTCATTGTATCTACTACCCCTGACTGGTCTGAGTGCTTCATAATTTTCACACTACCGCTGTTTTAACTTACAGATATTCCAGTGAGATTACTACCTCCCCAGAAGGCAGTGTGTGTGTAGGGACTACCACTTAACCAGCCTGCTGCTGGACCAGTCCTCTTGGACTAACACGTTGTTTGGTGAAGAGCCACAGCTCCTAAGGATTAATTGGGTCAGGTTAAAGTTACTCACAATCCATGATGCTGTACCCAGCAACACCTGTTTGGGGAAGGAGAGTGAGAACAGGACAAGTACACATCAGAGCTTCTTTCCCTATGGCCTCCCAGATCCTGACACTCTTGGAATGAACTCCTAGTGCTTATGTTATAAGAAATGATGGATAAAACTTCTTGTTTACCTTTTCCATGATTCTCTTTATTTCCAACATTGTTTTGTATTTATCTCTCTGACAACTTCTTTTAAGGGTGAAGGATCCCAGTCTTTGATTTGGTCCTTCCTTGTCCAGAACCTTCCCATTCCTTCGGTCATCTTTAGTTGCTTTCTATCTGCTATTTCTAATGCTACTGGCTCTGTGTTTGAGATGGAGGGACGAGAACTAGCTGTTGTATTCAAATGACAAATATTCAAGCAGGTGCCCCAGGGACTTGTACAGTGACACCATGTTGTCTTCTGGTTTGTTTTCTATCACTTTCCAGATGCTTCCTAACCTGCCTTTTTGACTTCCACTCAGCTGACACCTTGGTAGAACTCAAACAGCATCTCAAAGGTGTCTTTCCCGAGTGGTAATTGCTAATTTAAGGTCATTGCTGTGTTCACGTAGTTACGTTTGTTTTGCCCCATGCCCATTGCTTTTGCAGCTGTCAGCACTGAGATTCATCTTGCACTTCAACAGTATTTTTAAAACCATCTGCAAAGCTTTGTGATCAGATTTAATTTGTATTACCCTGGATATTTTCTCATCAGTAAGTTTTGTCACTTTGTGTTTTCCAGATGAATATTTTGAACGGCACATTCAAATAGTTTCATAACTTTTAACTGTTAATCCTCTATAGGACCTTCCCTCCTATTCTTTGAGAACTTAGGAGGCTTTTTAAGGAGTCTTTGGTGAGAGACTTCATCAAAAATTATGTAGAAATGCAAGTTTTATATCAAGTGATCACCTATATCTACATTTTCATCAGCTCCTTCAAAGAACTCAGATTGTGCCATATGACTTCCTTCTACAAAAGCTATGTGAGGAGGAATTGGTATGTTATTTCTCTCTTAGGGCCAGTAATTCATTTAATCATTAATCTTTTAACCCATTTCAGGCACACAGAAATCAGACCTGCACCTTGCATCCCCTCAAAACACATTTCAAACGTTGGCATTGTGTTTGCTGCTTTTTTCCTAGTACCGAGGCTTAGTTAAGTCTAGCATTGTATGCCACGGTTTAATTGCTCATCCTTTATTATTTCATGTTCAGTTTGGATTTCAATCAAGATTTCTAAAATATCAGATATTTGAATTTACCCTTGTTCATTTGCTGGTTTTTCCTAAAATCTTTTATCCAGTTCTTCAAATTGAAATAGTTCTCCTCGCTTTCCTCTGCAAAGAAAACTCCAGTGTGGGGACCTCCTTATATCCCTGTGGAAGAGACATGGATGCAGAGGATTCATTTAGTTTTTGTGCTTTATCCTTATCTTCCTTGAACATTCTTTTTACATTTCAATCATCTGTCAGCCCTACAGACACACTCTGGCAGGCTTCCTGTTTCTGTTGTCTTTGAAAATTATTTTATTACATGTTTTTATGTCTTTAGCTACTTTTTCTCAAGATATGCTTTTCAACAGACTAACAGTTTCTCAGTTAACAGATCTGTGCTCATTTCTGTTTTCCTTATTTGGGTAGAACTTGCACTTTTTGAGGGACCCTCCTTTCTTCATCTGTTAAACCACCCTGGGCTGAAGCAGCAGCCAGGGGCGGCTCCTTTTGAACCGGCACCACCACTTTAGATATGCAGGGTACCAAATATTTCTGCCATTAGGGACTGGAAACTGTCCACGCCCCGCTCTGTCCCGTGGCAGACACAGCTGGGTCCCTGTGTCCCTCATGCCCGCTCCTGAGTGTCCCCCCACACGCGGGCCCGCTGCCATGTGTGACACGGGCGCTGCAGGGCGGGGCCCGGGCTCTGGGTCCCTGCCGTGCCTCGGGGGCAGCGCACCTCCTGCTCGGAGCGGAGCGGCGGCGCGGAGCGGAGCTGCTGCGAGGTACGGGCTGGGCATGGCTCCGAGGCCCGGCTGGGGGGAGCTGGCTGGGACGGGGTAAAGGGAGGAAGGGGCGTTTTGGAAGGAAAGGTGAAGCACTGCGCAGTAGGGGCAGAGCATGGGATCCCAAGGCCATCTTGTTTATCAGCTTTAACAACAGGGCAGTGCTTTTGCAGGACAAATCCCTCTGCCTCTGCCAAATCTGACCAGCTGGGATCTGACTGAGGAGGTAGGCAAACAGAAGGAGGTGTTTCCCCACCACCCCAGTCCCCCCACACCAACCTTTCCAGCGCAGCAAAGATTTGGGATTTTATACTGTCACAGTATCATGCTGTGATACCATACCTGGTACTGTATCAGGTGCTCCTCTCTCTGAGCCTGTTGTTGCACCAGCTTCCCATATTGCTGCACAACTCCACGCTGACGTGATGGGAAGTAGCACAGAAGACCTGGGTTCCCTAGGGAAATTAAGCCCCATCCTAGTTTGGGGCATTTCTTACCAACTGCTGTTGGTTATAGAGTCCTGAAAATTTGTTTGTTCTGTGAATCCAGTTCCTAGGAGGCTTATTTTGTTTGCACATAGGCTCAGCCAAAATGCCGTGCATTGCGCTGCGTGGTAGAATAGCCAAGACTTAAATGCATTATTTCTGAGTGTTTTAGTGACTTGTTCTCCCTTATAAATTTTACCCTCTTATCACTGACAGTCAGTGAAGCTGCACCGTTAACTCAGTAGCAAGAGGTTTGTGTTTTTGGAGCTAAATATTCCCATGCCACTTGTATGTGGCTTGGCTGGTGAAAACAAAGCTGTTATCTGCAACAGCTCTTATAGATTACAGGTCCCTTCTCCATTGTTTCTGCTGAAATGTCATCTGGAGTTTCTGTACAGATGCTCAGGGTTGAATCCTGTCCCCGGTTGCTCATCAGTCCAATAGGTTGTTCTTGCAGAGCCGAACAAAGACACGGTAGCTCGTGCTGTATATCTTGGTGCAAAACCTCACTGGATGCAGCTTCAGACTGGAGATGTGTGCAATTTTTTAAGCTACTGGCATACAAATAGAAACTTTTTGCATATGGTTCCATTAAGTAAGCGCATTGTTGTAATTTTGCTCTCCTTCTGATGTAAGTAGGTGAAATTGGGAATGGCTGAGGCTGGGCAGTCCCCGAGTGACAAACTCTTCATAGGTGGTGACCTTCCCTGGCATTGTTACTGCTGCATTTGGAACCAACATGGTGTAGGGTAACAGTGTTAAACTCTTTGGGACTCTGCTGTCAGGCTGTATTGCTTGCTGACATGTTTTAGGCCTTGGCACTTTCCATCAACAGAGACACTGATGTTCTTGCTCAGGGAATGGCATTCTGCCAAACTAAAATGCCTACCTTGTGCTCTGAAAGCCATGCTGCTTTTCACTTTTTATTTTGTGAACCTTCTGTTGCACCAGTCCCACAGAACTGCTGTAGCCTTATGCCTCTTGGATCTAGCCTGTTACAAAGGTGAACCACAGAGAAAATTCACCTGCGTGCAGAAAGCCAGTACAAAATGAAGGGCACTGGTCAGCTCACACTTGGAACTGAAAAATCCCTCTTTGAACATTGCATTTGTTTCATGCTAAACTCTCTACAAAGGTGATTTTCAGAGAACATTATGCACAGTGTAAAATTGTCCTTGGCTATCAAAAGCTTAAAGGAGTTGCACCACGCAGTTAAAAGCGGAATTTGGGATAAAAGGTGCTTGAGAAATGTAAGTTATGATAATAGTGAAAAATTTCCTGTCTGTGTTTTGGGGTGGTGCTGGGAATCACACGCATGCAGAGAGGGAAAGAATGGGCTCCTGGCAGGGGAGTTTTCATGAGAGCCCAGCACTGACCCATGTGGAGTGGGGATTCTCAAGTTACACATGGAGGGAGGAACAGGATCAGAGAAACAGAACTGGTTTGAAGTTCAGGTGCTGAAAAGTGGTAGGCTGGAGTTCAAAGACAGGATTATTGGCTAGTGTTGCTTTAGTAGTTGGTGAGGGAAGAGTTTTATGCCAGAGCATTACTGCATTGCTGATTTATCAACACAGCCAACACTGTGGATGGTGTTTGAGCCACTTCTAAATCCAGCCGCTGGCAATGAAAAGCATATTTAATCCATGTGTTAGATTGTTTGAAGAGGTATCTCTCTCCTGGTCTCTCCCTGAGGCTGGGATTGCTGAAATTGGAAAGGAAGTGAGAGGGAAGATTTTAACTGTTTCACAAACTCTTCTCCTTTGGAGGGGGCCACATTCCAATAGCACCTTTAATATTTGGGTTGTTGAAAAATTGAAGTTTTTCTACTCTCTTGCCCCTGTAGAGAGAACCCTCACTACTTCTTCTGTATCTCAGGGACAGAATCAATGAGAGGATTTGTATTTGAATCGTTTGTATTTAAATTGTTTTTAAGTGTGTTCTTTTCCTCAAGCTGGGATTAATGGTCTGCACTTAGGAGTTCCAGGATCCACCTGCACTGTTGGCTCTGATCTCTCTTCAGCAGGCCACCACTGCAAGGTAAAACACTGAAAAACAACCCTTACTAAAGTAACTCTCCTTTAGCCTTTTTCTTCAATTGTCTTCCATGAAAGAGTATAATTGTTTAACCAGTTCCCTTAAGGGTTAATTCGCCTTCAGTTTAATACCTCATGCTCTGTTAGCACACAACGAGGCTGACACTGCCTGTGGAAGGTTACAGACTGAAGCTCCAAAAATATCTATGCAAGAATAGAGGACAGATCTCAAATCAGGCCCAAGCTGCACCTGCAAGGTAACACCAATGTCTTGGAATAAGAGTAAGACAGAGGGTGACCCTAATCTGCAAAAGGTATCAAAAGTAAGAATTAAAGACCATTAGTAGGTCAACAGGGAGAATAGGGGGTGGAAATGTTTGGAATAGGTGGAAAGTTGAAGCCTGAGAATAAAGCACCAATGTGCTTTAGGGTGTTAGGGTTCAGCACTATGTGTGTTGAAAGCCTAAGGCAGCAGGTTGGAATAGCAGGCGTAGGGTGGATCTCAGCTGAGCTACGTACTCAGACCTACAGGGGAGGCCCTGGCACTGAAGCAACCCCAATTACTCTAGAACAGATCCATGCTGAGTAAGCAGAACTCTCTATGGACTGCCAGAAAATTTGCCTTGGTGCTTCATAGCTCTCGTCAGCTGCATGGATATAAATTCACCTATAAGCAGCAAAAAAGAGAGTGCTAACAGAATCCACTAGGAAGCATATAAACAGGGTGTTTTTTTAGTTAGAAGTGATTGTAACAAATATCAGAACCAATATCCAGTGATGTTATGGCCCCTCTTGTGGATCACTTTATTCAGGGATCTTTAGTTAAATGCAAAGGGACTCTGAAAGCAGGAAATAGACAATTTATTCAATAAATAACTGCTGTATACAGTTCACACACACAGAACCTAGTTAGGATTTAATGAAATATTAGGCTACACGTTAGCATACTCCTCGCCTGTGTAAAGGCACCCAAAGATTCTTTGCAGGTATCAATCAGAAATGAAGAATCACCCTGCATAGTCACCATCTGCCACCAGCTAGGTCAGGACTGATGGCACTGACAACTCAACTCAGTGACCCAAATGATTCATGACAGGTACTCAGCTAGACTGACTATCACAACTAAACTATGGTTTTGTTTTTCCTCTGAGATTTTATATCTTCCCATGTTGGTGGTTTTCCTCTGGAATCCCTGGGCTAATGCTGGTGCAGTCCTAGAGCTTTTGCCCTGCAGGCTTTCTCCCAGCTCATTCTCAGCAGTTTAAGTTGAGCTGTGTCAGAGCTGGGCCCTGGATTCTGGTTACACAGATAGTTAAATCCATGGGTTGTGTGTCAGAGGAGGAACATTACAGCACGTATTGCCAAGAAGGAGGGCTACAACAGCCTTTTGATTTTAAAGTGGCAAAATTCTGTGTTGCCCTGATTTTTAAGTGTGTTAAGTTTTCTTTTATAGTTCTTTTGAAAGTTTTAAAGTTCTTTTAATATTCTTTTAGCCTTCTCATGTTTTGCATAGTAGAGTCAGATTTCTCACGAAAATTCATGTAAAAATAGAAACTGTTTGCATTCCAGAGAATTGTTTTGAATTCTCGCTCCATGGGTGGAGAGAGTTTGATTGCATGATATTTTGACCAGTGTGGTTTGAGAGGTGGTGATTTCATCCTCCAAACCATGGGTGTTTTTGGAATCCTATAAAACTGACACAAATTAAAGTGCTTCCTCTTCTTCTGCACTTCACTTGCGCTGACTCTTGTGTGTCCTTTCCGTGTCCAAGAGTGACAATTCTGGAGCTTGTTCAGTATCAGCACTTTATATCATGGGGATCTTGTGTCAGTTCTAACTGATAAGAAATATCTCACCCTAATTAGAGTTGTCCATTTTTTTTGTACAGTGTCTTTCTAGAGCTTTCTGGTTAAGAATGTTTTGGATCAGGCAAGCTAGCACTTCCTCTGAAGCCATAAAGATTGGGTGTTTTTGTGAGAATTGAGATTAGGTAGTGGAACCTGTGGCTTCAGGATCTTTGTTCCCAGACAAACCTAGCTTAGAAATCATAAAAATTACTTCTATACTGGAGCTGTCTGATGGTCTTCAGAAGCTGTGCTGCAGGCGCATCTGCCAGCAGTGCACTTGCTTAATGTGGCACTGCCTGGCTATTTTCTTGGCTTGTCACTGGCAGCCTCACCACTGGGCTGTGGGGTACATGACCCAGCCATGGGAAGTTGGTAACTTTTGATTACAAAAATGGTCCTGCTGGGGTACATCCGAGCTACGTGAGCAGGAAGTGGTGAAGGAGCAAAGCCCATCTTGCCACTTCCCCTGCCACATTGCTCTGGTGCCGAAAAGCAGGCTTTGGTTTGCAGGCTGTCTGATATATTTCAGGCTTCTGGGTTACCAACACTGAGGTAGGCTAACTCTCTGCCCGCTTCAAAATTTGGAATACAGCCTTTCTGCAAACAGTGTTTTCATACCTGAAAGTTGTGGTCACCCATGTTAAGCCATCACAAAGAAAAGACTCTTTCAACCTTCCATATTGTGGCCCGTCTCCAAGAAAAAAATATATATTTATTGCAGCCCTGTTTGTTTTGTCCGCAATTTGACTCACTCTGGAGGCAAAGAGTAAGTCACTGCAGGGGGCAAATGCATTTTTCTGTTACAAGCCAGAGTCACTTGCTTTATTGGGAACTGTGACAGAGTTGATCTATACATGTTTTTCCCATGAGATTGCTCTAGAGAAAGAAATCTCTTAGAATAAGCATATGCTATTGGTTATTTGTACTTCTGACTTCAGCTAATTATAGCCTCAGCCATGCCCTCTCTTCTACCTGCTAATGTCTTTCCATGCCTAGTAACTAATGGCTGCCCGTAGGTGGTGCGTGCTTCTCCACGTACAAATCACAGCACTGCCTGCCAGCTTTCCAAGGCTGGACTCTGCAATCCCAGTAGCTCATAGATGCTGACAAGTATCTGACATTACCTCTTCCAGCTTTGCTCTGCCCCCAAGACACAGTATGGAAGCCATCGCCAAGTTTGATTTCGCTGCTTCTGGAGAAGACGAGTTGAGCTTCCAGGCTGGGGATATATTGAAGGTAAGTACAGTCCCCAGTCTGAAACAGCATTTCTGAGACTGCTTCCAGATCTTTCTTGTGCTTCCATTTGCCTTGGCAAAACAGATGAAGACACATCTATAAACTAGGACACAAATGCAGGATACTCCTCTCCCATAGGGTTTGCAATAGGACAACAATTCCCAGGTTACTTGAGCCCGTGTCCACTTTTCTTGATTTTATGTCAGTGAACTGTGGATTTAGTTGCCCCGCAGTCCTCTGGTAGTCAGCAGGGAAGGGTATGTACCTTTTCTGGGGCACAGATCGAGATCTTTGGTGACAGATTTTGGGGGTCCTGTCTGTTTTCATTGGCCAGGTAAACCATCCACAGTGACTACATTATGATGACTATGTCTAAACACAGGCTGGACCAGTTCTGTCCAGAGGAATTGCTGTCTTCCTTATTTCCAGCCCTTGAACTGTTTAAAAGATAACTCTTTTCCATTCTAGAATTTATATCTAACTTATTCACTGTTAGTAATTATTGTTAGATGCTGCAGGGATCTTAGGCAATTGCAAATAGAAGAGGAAAATTCCATGAGACAGATTGTTACACACATAGTGGAATAGTTTAAGAGATCCTGGTCTAATAACGTTATATACACCCTTGCAGGAATTTAACAATGAGGCAATGGCAGAAGTAGAGCTGATCATATACAATACAGAGCTTCTGGAAGTCTCTTTAAAGTTTATTTGTATGTGTTATGATAAAACAGTTCTTGTTAATGTTACCAAAGTCCCACAGATGAAGCCACTTGAAGTTTCACCCTAATTATCCACTTCTCAGCCCCAAATGTTGTGTTTCCATTGAAAATGCCTGAGTATTACCCCTCCCTAAGGCCTTAACTCCTTTACTGTCCAAAGGGATGATGT
Source organism: Ploceus nigricollis (assembly GCA_013399945.1). Classification (NCBI taxonomy): domain Eukaryota; kingdom Metazoa; phylum Chordata; class Aves; order Passeriformes; family Ploceidae; genus Ploceus; species Ploceus nigricollis. The sequence goes on from VXBC01004657.1 coordinate 389,736, forward strand.
ACAGCAATAGGATGTACAGCGCTGTTTGGCAAGGAGCCTTTGCTACCCCTCTGTGCAGTCACAGATACTCCAGCTAATAATCAGATATTGGGTCTCAGCCTTGCCTTTTCCATCACCACCATTTTTTATTTTATTGGCCTTTCAATTCTTGGCACTTAGACAAAGTTGATAGCATCCAGAGCCCTTTAGTACCCAGTCCTTCCAAAGAGCTGTGAGAAGGTTCTGGAGAAATCACTGCCTCTCTTCAGCACAGATAAGCACTCTTATTCTTCCCCAGTCAGTCCCTACTATCACATGACCTTTACCTGATGCCTTTTTTCTCAGGAGACTTCCATCAAGTCCCTGGCTGGGTGATGGTGTTGGCCAGGTCACTTTTCTTTCTGTTCCTCAGTTTCCGTTCCTGTAAAATCATTATAAGCTAGAGCTTCCTTTCAAAGTATGCTGGAATCCTCTGATAAAAAGTGTCAACACTACACACCAGTTTTATTGTTATTAGTTGTCATAGAGAAGTCACTACCAGAAAAATGAAACCGCCTCTTGCTTTAATGTCCTTGAGGTAAACAAAACAACACCTTAGCCGCCCAAACCGTAGTAGCAGTAAATCAGCCTGAGTAACAACTCTCTTCTGGCATAGGCACACACACATTCCTACCCCATCATGAGCCCCCTCGTGCTGCCTGCAACAACCTGCTGATTTATAAAGGAGATAAGATGAAATATTGATGTAGAGATTACAGAACAGGAAACATGAGGCCCTCAACCAGTAGTGACAGGAGGAAATTCACCCTCTTAGCCCTCCCCTACATCCTTCTCTGAGAGGATGACACACTGAGAGAAGCCTGCCAGCTCTGCAGTGGCAAACAGCTGGTGGGTCGTTCTGGAAACCTCACTTCCAACAGAGCAGGGCCCAAGCATGAACAGGAAGTAGCAATCATCCCCTGTGTTTGGCCACAGCAGTGACAAAAGATCCTTAACCCAGCACCCAGGCATGAGGACAGCAGTGACTATACAAATAGGGAATTCCACAGCTTTCTATTCCTTAACTTCTCTGAATCCAAATGTTTGAAAAAGGCCTACGTGGCAGGGAAGGCAATGAAGAATTGGCTCCAGAGAAGTAACATCCTGTTTCAAATACAAAGCAGCTAAAATGTGCCTTAGGTTCCCACAACCATGCAATTGGCTCACAAAGTATTATTACTGTTAACAATAGATTTTAAATTAAGTCTTTTCCACTGGCTTTTTCCTTTTAAAACTGTCATAGCTCATGCTTTTAGGCTCCTCTCCAAAACCAGAAAGAGCAGAAACACGGTCTATTTCATACAGCAGAATCCTGTCCCAGGAGCTGGAATGTCAAACAAAACACCAAAGACCACAACATTTGCAGTAAAATCCCAATGTGGTTGTATTTCTGTCCTCTCTCCTCTAGCTTAGGGCTGTATCTTGGGCCATCAGCCACAGTGTCATGAATTTGGGCCCTCCCTGGTCAGCAGTGATGTTTCTAAGGACCATTACAGTTAACATTAACATGAGCACACTTGAAGCTGCTCTGGTGTATGATGTAGACTCACTTCCAGCTATGCTACAATCTCCTAAGTATAATAGTGTCTTGAAAACATCTTTGCCTCCTTCTTATATCTACCTTGGCAAAGCTCAGGGCAGCTGAAGACTTAACCCACTAAAGAATCTCTTATGAAATGACAGGTGAGAGCACATGGTAACATCTGTGCGGTCATTACACACACAGATACAGCTGCATATCCCTCCATACCCATATGTCAGAGGAGTTTTCACAGATATTTTCTTCTTCCCTTGTGAATCTGAGATGCTCCAGTACCAACTACAAAAGGCAGAACAGAGAATAACTTAAACCCCTACTAAGTCTTTCAAAGCTGAATTTCTCCATTTCACAGGCATTAGAGGTACATGGACAGGCAGTCAGACAAAGGGGTAAAGCTAACAAGCCATCTCTCTAATTCTACTCAGGCTTTTTTATTGCTTGCTTGCTCTGAAGTGGTCATCAGCCACTAACCTTGTTGCACCATGGGTGGGGGGTAGAGAATGTGTACCATTTTCTTTTATTCTTACAAGACATTCTAGGTTTCTTCCTGAATCTTGGTTACTTTTGCCTTTCTCAGGAGACGCATTTATTCCATCCATTTCTCCATTGCAGATTTTGAGCTCCCAGGAAGAGTGGTACAAGGCTGAGCTCAGAAGTCACGAGGGCTACGTTCCTAAGAACTTCATTGATTTCCATGTTCCCCCGTAAGTGTGACAGAAGTGGTGTCACCACCATGGCACATTTCCACCAAGTACTGTCAGGACCACGTTTGCGTGTGCACACAGAGGACAGGACAGGGGAAGTGTTGGGCATAACATCCTACACTTTGGGGCTGGCCGGGATTGCCATAATGCTACACACGGTTCTGCCAGCACAGCGTATTTCTACTCCAAAGCATCCTCTGCTCTTTTGCAACTAAATGGATCTCGATGATTGCTGTCAGTCCCAGGTGACTCTTTTGTTACTGCTGCGCAGAGGGATGCTGAGATGTGGCAGGAATTGCATTTAGATGCACTCAGAGAGAAGGAGAATAGTCGTGATGTGAAGTCTTGGGAACAGAGACAGAGGCTAAGCACAAAAGGAGGAGCAAGAGATTTTTCTGAAAACGAATTATAAAAAATTTCCTCCCCTTCGACTCTTAACGACACTGAGTCCCTTTTCCCACCCTGCCACCCCATTCCCTCCCCCGCGAAGTGCTTGTGACTTTCTGTCGGTGCACTAGAGGTCAGTGCAATGCTGCGCGACTGTGACAGCTGGTGTTACTCTGGATCGGCAGAGTTGATAGACCAGACATGCCGCCCTGCTCTCTCTCTCTCTCACACAAACAGATCTGTCAGAGGACAGGCGTACCTGCATTTCTCTCTTCCCTCTGAGGAGATGGAACTGCACTTTCAGAAAGGACTGATGCGTGTTGGAGTGCATGTTAAATGTGCTCTCCAGCCCTATGCCATAAATATGACAGTGCATGGGATTTCTACAACCTTTCAGTTAGCAGAAATGCTCCCAGAAGCACCTCTCATTGTCCTCTTTTTTCAAAAGTGCTGCAGCATTTCAGGGGTGAACAAGCAGAGCTTGCACCAAGCCCAGTACTTGTGGCTGTAACGCACTGGTGCCCTGAGCAGTCATACTGGGAGCACACAGGGATTTTGAGGTTACAAATAAGTGCTTCTGTCCCCTTTGGAGGTGGCACTTACTGGCCTTTTTGGACATAAGCCAACCTGCTTGGCTGAGCTGAAGGACATTAGTCGTTTGCTGTGCAAATACAGGCTTGTACTTTTGGGCCTCAGGGGGATGAGATCTTCCAGTCAGTTTTTCTTGTTCACTCTTTCACAGGGCTGTGCCATCTCTCAGGAGCACTGGCAGCTTCTTTTTTCACACACATTTTTCTCGTGTTGCTTTCTCTGTGCAAGAGCTGCGAAGAAATATTTCCACTTTGACACTTTTCTAAGCGCCAGGTCTGCACTTTGAAGCAGTTCAGCCCAGATGACAGAACTAGACATAGGGAAAAAAGCTGCCTCCTATTTTTGATGGCTTGTTTTTGCCCATCTTTTTCTTGTTAAGTATTCATTGAGATTGGTTATCAAGGCTCATCTGATTTTTCTTTGCTCATGATATATAGGTAAACTGTGATGATAATAAGGAACTCCAAAGCAGAAATGACAGATGTTAGGAACTTAAGAGTCCTTAATTTTAATGCAATACAGGCAATTACATATTAGGTGAAGTCAAAGATTGTAGATCTTATTAGCTATGGAGTGGACACATGCATGTGATTTTGTGTTTTTGTACTGAAAAATTCCTACTGACATCATATTCTTTTACTATTTATGGTGACTTTCTCATTATTAGTCCAGTGCCTTATGCTGTTGTTTGTTATGCCTGGCTAGATTTGTGTTAAGTGTGCATTTTATGTATTCTGTGCTTCTGTGATTTTGTGATATTGCAACTCTTGCAGGAACCAATTTATTAGTAGTATTAGTAGTAAAATTTTCATGGCTTGCTTCTACTAAAAATTTATGTGTGTTCCATGCAATATATCCATCACAGCCCAGTAATTTTCAATCAGTTTGCCAAAAAGCAATTTGATGTATATGTCTGAGAATTATGTGTATATATATGTATACATACACATTTGTCATTTAAAATTTCTTTGACTAACACCTTATTGTACTGTGTCTGTAATTACAGTTTCAGCTGAGTGTTGCTTCTTAGCAGACCAAAGCTTACATTGTTCTCTTTGCATGTGCATGTTTTTACTACTCAAAGAAAATGGTCTGCATCCATCAAACCCCTGTACCTCAGCATATACGTGGCCACTGGGAGTAGCCATGTGGGCTCCTCTGATCCTTTTGTTTTCTTTCCTCCACCCTGCTTATTCACGTTCTCCCTACCCTCAACTTTTTTTATTCCTCACCTTAATTCGCATCCTTATTCACATCTCCATGATTTTTCCCACTTGACAGCTGGTTTGATGAGAAGATATCCCGCCACGAAGCAGAGAACCTTCTCATGAGCAAAGGAGTTGGCTGCTTCATTGTCCGAGCCAGTCAGAACTCTCATGGTGACTTCTCCATCTCTGTCAGGTATCTGCTTCTAACAGCATATTCCTGCTTCTTTTCCTGTTTAATGGTGTCCCTAGCCCCCTCTCATAAGGATTCCTAATGTGATGTAAACTAAACTTCTTGAGAAGTTTGCATGCTGCCAGTCATTGGTAGTGCTGCTGTGTTGTGAATGAGAACAAATTAGGCATCTGATTCCCAAATGTTTCTGCCTCTTTTGAAGTGACACAGTGAATGCCCCATTCCAAAGCTGCATCCCCTGGTGACCTCCTTCTCTGAAAGAGCTACAGCAAAGCAGAATGGTACAGGGAAAGTCTCCCACTGTGCTTAACATGTGTCTTCCATTTGTTTTAATTCCCTGATAGCTCTGGTTACCAAATCCAAGAATTCAGCTACTACCTATGAAGAGATTACTATTACATTGTTAACTTATTTCCCACAGGTCACTAAACAGCCATTGGACAAGGACTGGCTTTTCATTGCTTGCAGCCCAGCTGCATTTCAGCAGCTTGCTGTAGCCCAGCACTTCTCAGTGCATTTGCTTCTAAGCAGAGCTCTTAAATTATGTTTGGTTTCCCAATTTCAGTCAAATAGTTGATAACCAGTTTTAAATTAGGATCATGATTAACAATGTCTTTTCCAAGTGGTCTGTACTTGCTGATTCAGGCAGCTCAAAAAGTATCCAGGAGGAACTGTAGGAAAACATTCTGGTTACATTTGCACCAATTAACACCAACAAATCAAGTACAGTCAGGCTCTTTCTCTGGCCCTGAAGTCAAGCAGAGGTCAGATCTGTATGGCTACACCCTCTTCACCCCACCAAACAGAAGAGCTGTATTCAAGCAGCTCCCTGTGAACAGTCCCTGGCCTGCTCTTTCTAACCATGGCCCAGCACTATCTAAGGGAGAGCTTTTCCATTTAAACTACAACCATGCTAACACTTCAACAGCTTGGGGCTGTAGCAGTCAAGGATAGCATTCAGTCCCTGCCTGTCTCCATTTAGTTTATTTGTGCCGATGTAGTCTCTGAGAAGAGTGTTTTGAGTGCTTGGAGTTGCACAGAGCAAGGAGGTGGGTACCAAAGCCAGATCACATCTGGTGCAAAGAGGAATAGTACACATCAGACAAGAGGGGAGAGGAGAGGGAGANTAAGGGGCAAAAGGTTGAGATTGTTAATTTGGCTCGCAACAGCATCAGAAAATTCCTTTTTTTTTTCTTTTTGTATAGGGAGAATGACCTGTAGTAATGATGTTACACTAGATTTTAAACCATCTTAAAGTATGGCTTCACATGACTGTGTCTGCATGTAGTGGTGATCCCCATGGTGTGTAAAGGTGTAATACAGGTCTTATAGTCAATGCAGACTGGATGTTAACAGGACCTGCAGAGGCTGTTGGTTAGACTACAACTGCACTTTTTCACCCTGGAAGCTCCGGTGACCTTTATTTCAAAAGAGAGGGTTTAAAACCCTATGCTTTGTTCTGATAGTGCTTTGTGACTGGGCAGCCTTGGGGCACTCTGTGTTTGCAAATTGATGAGTCTTTTGAAATAGAGCCACATCTGGGTCCAGTACACACAAGGACTGCCATTGCATGACTTTCCAGAAGTCTAGATTTGGCCAAGCAAGAAGTTTTGGTACCCTTCTGGAAAAGACTTTTTCGAAAAAGGTAAAAGTGCAATCTGTTGATGATCTCTTTTCCGTTGGGATCCAGGCATGAAGATGATGTGCAACACTTCAAAGTGATGAGGGATTCAAAGGGTAGCTATTACTTGTGGACAGAGAAATTCCACTCGCTAAACAAGCTGGTGGACTACTACAAGACAACTTCCATCTCCAGGCAGAAGCAGATCTTCCTAAGGGACAACAGCCAAGAAGAAAAGGTAAACACAAACTCTCCTTAGGAGTTTCTCAGTCAGAAACCTTTCCGTGGAAGGAGTTCATCCCATGAGAATGTCTCAGGATGAGGAGGAGGACACTCTGTCCCTGGAAACCCAGCCACCTCACTACACTGGTGGGGCCTGAGACACAGATTCTAGTGGATTCAGTGGTATGTAGAGTTGTATAATTGAGCAGAAGTTTTTGATTCTTCAAATCTGAATAGAGGTGCTTTGCTAAAGCTGTGCTAAGACCTCAGAGCTGAAATTCTAAGATGCCAAGGGAAGCAGGACTTACCTTACTGAAATGCCTAGATTTCCTAAGGGCAAGTACAGAGCTGACTGGTGGGTTGTGACTGAGAAGAATTTGAGTCTGGTTTCTTAGTGTCCTTGCACCCACCCAGAGTGCAACTACAACTGCAAGTTTGTCTGCTCAGAAGAATTGTCCATCTTCTGCTACTGAGCAAACACAGTAAAAGGAATGTGGAGGAACAGAGGGCAGAACCTGGAGTAGTTAACCTGGCTGTTAGGAACTGGAAAGTACTACTGAGAAGAACATAGCAGATCTGGGAACAAGATGTGCCTTCAGGGAAGGTATAGTCGATGCTTGAGAAGGCAGACAAATCCCAGTCCAATGAATGCCTGGTTTTGTGCCAGGGGAACAAGCAAATGACATAGCAGAGGCTGCTACACATTGCACTCCCTGTACTGGGAGTGAACATGCCTGGTCACTGCAGCAACCAAAGTCCTGCTTTACTGGGAAACAGACTTTGTTATTAAATTACCAGGATGTGCAAGTAGAGGCAAGGCAGAAAGTACATGACCTGCTGACTACAGCAGTAAAGTTTTATAGGCTGCATGTGGGTCATTCTTGCTGGCTCAAAATGAGAGATGATACATTTTTCAGTCTGAAGAATGGGCCTGGGTTGTTGTCTCTTTCTAGACCACTTACACAGAGCTTTAAAAACACTAGTAAGGTATTAAAATAGAGGCTCTGGGATGTGTAAGAGAGAGATCACAGCAATGATCTCTGTGTCTGGGGAAGGAAAGACTGTATGCATGTATAGCAGTGTAACAACCTGTTTGGGCTGACTGTGAGCAGGAAGGGAAAGAGATGCATTTGCTCTAAGATGCAGACAGGCAAGTGAAAGAACAGAAGTCAAGTTTGCTTTGGCAAACTCTCTGTACATTTATTATGGTGATGGGCACAGCAGAGTATGTTTAGCACTCATCACAGTGGGGTTTCTGTTCACAATTCAAATTTTTAGATGCTACAGCCATATGATAAAATGATTGTAATATATAGATTTCAGTGCAGAGACAAATGAATTCTAAGGCCAGTATTTCAAGAAAGAGCTTGGCTCCTGTGCTGATCCTCACATCAGTAGCCATATTTTCAGCCCAGCACCTCCCAGTACTACCCTGACTTCAGATGAGAGTGGCTACAACAAAGATCTAAAATACAGAATTCCTGATTTGTTCTTCTGTTCAGAGAGGTGGGGTGTTTTATTTGAAAGAGCCTCCAGAGTAGTGGGTAGTGGTAGTACTCAGTGTGCAGTGATTGCACAGCTTTAGTCAAGGATGCGGTAGGAAGCAAAACCCGACCTCACTTTTGTAATCTTTCTTCCATCAGGAGAGGCGTGGTGGGAGCCTGGAACGGATAGGTCGGGAAGGATTCCATGTGGGAGGAGCAGCTGGAGAAGATCATTCTTCTATATCCAAGAGATATGTGGAGCAGCCTATTCCCATACTGCAGCAGCAGCAGGTACTACCAGAAACAAGGGGCTGGGACATCAAGCCCAGGCATATGAAACATTGGCTTTTATTGCTTGGTAGTGAGTGAACAGTCATTTTGTCAAAAATCTGCATCTCTCAGCTGTGCACACAAAAGAGAACTTGTCTCCTACATGTTTCCTACTTCTTCTCTCCATCTGCCTGGGCCAATTTGTGTTGATATGACTTAGATGTGTGGTCATATGGCTACTTTTCTTTGAATTTGATTTTGTCTCATTCTTCTTTGGCTAATTTTGCTACCAGATGTATAGGATTGCTTGCTGTCCTTTACACTATGGAGCAGCCCAAGAAAAGGTAAAGTAGTGAGTCCTCAGATACAGTCAGCTGCACTAGGACAACTGATGTTCCCCCAGCATATGGGACAGAGGAAGAGCAAGGAGTGGACAGGACTGGGTCATAATAACTCCAGATTGGCTGAAGTCCCCTGGGCAAGCATGGCTTTTATCTGTGAGTTACAACGACCTTAGTTTTTCTCCAAAAATCTCGGAGACCAAAAAAGCCCCTCTCTGACCATTTGTCCCAGCAGCTGGGAAACACAGCTGAGGAGAGTCAACTTTCAACTCCTAAGAAGTAAAATCCAAAATAGAACAGTCTAAACTGACCTCTTCCATGAGGGTCCTTACTGGCAGAACTGGAGCACAGGGACTTTATTGGAAGCAGACATCTAAAATTATTAATATGTGGGCTTGCCCCTGACTCCTTGCCCACTAATGACTTTTAAATCCCCTCATTAATACATCTCAGAATATGTATGTGTCATGGTTTAATCTCAGCTGGCAACTAAGTACCATGCAGCCACTCAATCACTCCTCCTCCCGCTGGTGAGAGTAGGGAAAGAATCAGGAAAAAGGTAAAACTCGTGGGTGGAGATAAGAACAGATTAATTATTGAAATAGAGTAAATAGTAATAGTAATAATAATCATAATAGTTGTTATTATTGTTTTCTATTTATTTAAAAGGAAATAACAAAAAGAGAGAGAGGAATAAAACTCAAGAAAAAGAAGTGATGCACAATACAATTGCTCATCACCCATTGGCTGATGCCAGTCCCTGACCAATTATTGGCCTCTTCTGGCCAACTCCCCCCAGTTTATATACTGGGTATGATGTTCTAGAGTATGGAATATCCCTTTGGCCAGACACTGAAAAGTTCTTGATTTAGAGTGAGCCACTACTTAGCAACAACTGAAACATTAGTGTATTATCAGCAGTATTCACATACTAAATCCAAAACACAGCTACTACAAAGAAAATGAACTCTATTCCAGCCAAAACCACAACAACATGACTTTTCTGCTGCTGTTTTCTTTCTAGGAAAGATATGGTGGGAGTCTGGACAGGAAAGACATGATGCATAGACTAAGGGATCATGGCCAAGGAAGTGCAGGAGTTATGCAGCGGAGACACACAGACCCACTGCACCAGCAGACACCGGTAAGTGATGCACCTGGAGGGCCTCATCTGCCCGAGTCTCTGGGTCCCTTAGCAATGGCCAAGCAGTCTGGACAGTGTCACCTACATAGAGGTTGCATGAGAAGTAGTGTATTTTGCCTGCCAGGCCATGTCTTACAAGACATTTCTGAGTCTCATGACTCTATCCCAGTCACTTGAATCTGCTTTGGGGACACTCTGAGAGTAGGACTACGGTGTTATGTTAGCATGGTTCTGGTAACTGCTCTCAAGGTCAGTCTTATGCAGCCTCAGTGGAAGAGGGAACTTAACATGAGCTCAGCAAAATAGGGACAGTCCCCATATGGGACACTGGAATGAGCACAAGCTCACCCATGGATTTTGATCAAGCATGAGACCAGTCCAGCAGAAGACATTTCTGAAAGCCTAATGATCTCTTCTAGTAGAACTTCATGTCCATTAATGCACAGGACTTTCAATTATCTTTGCCACCGCAGCCAGGCAGTGACTGATGTCAGTAGCTAAATGTGCAGTACATTTTTTAAGTTCTATGGAGAGCAGCCTCATGATACTGTACCATGCTACAGTGCTCCTCCTGTCTTGCAATGCACTTGTAGTCACACTGTCTCTTCCATTAATTTTTGCTGCAGTCCTGAGAAGGCCTGAGATCACTCAGCTCTACTTGTCTGTGCCTGGCACACCTCTCAGACCTCCTTTGCTGTCAAAGTGGGACTCACCTGCCTAACACCCTTGGCTGTCAGAGCCTCTTAGCACAGTGGGTGTGGGTGTGATCCAGATGTGTCGCTGCAGACACCCCAGACCACTCCCCTATGGGATCCATACCCGGCACTTGACTTTCAGTCACTACCTGCTCTGCCAAGTCCCACTATGTGAATGCCCACACAGAATGTGGTATCTTTCTATATCTCAGCCTGTGGTTCCACTGCCAGCTACAAAGTATTTCCCCATGAGCTCAGTGTGACCTAAGGCATGCTCCTCTTCCTTGAAGAAATGTCCAGCTTAGCCCATAACCTGAGAAGGAAAGGACAGCAGACCTTTCTCAAGAATGAGTGAAAAAGATCAGATTGGATTAGGAGATTTGGAACATGTTAAAAAATAGGGGCATGCCCCTTTTCTTGGCAAAAGCCCCAAATCTTTATTGTAATCCAGCTTAAAATACAATGATTTTTATCTCTCAGGGGCTGTGCCAATGAATAACGACATGCTTTTGCCTGCCACATCCCATCAGGGATGTAGAAGCCACAAATCCAATTACAGGATGTTCTATATGTCCAACCAAATAACTAGGGGTGAGGTCTAAGCGGGGCCCTGAATGGAAGATTTATCAAAATTTGCCTGCCTTCAAACAGATCTCTCCATCTGTCCCTGCCAGATATACCTCCTAAATTATCCATGCCCTGTGGTGTGGATGCCAACAATTTCCCAGAAAGAAGCCCAAGCTATGTCCTTTAAAATATGATTTCTGGCCAAAGTGGGAGATTGACTGCAAAGTCCTTTAGGAAAAATATAACCATGGTGCACATTACAGTGCACACTCCAAATAAACTGGTATACCCAAAAAGACACTAAATCCTTTGGATCTCAGGGACCTGACCTTGGGGAGAGTCTGAAGAAGGTTTAAGACCCTTCCCTATGCCCCAAAAGTGCCTGAAAGAACAAGTAGCCTTCTTTATCCTTCTTTACAATGTTCTCTACTCTCGCCTGTGTGCTGGCTCTCTCAGTCCTCAGCTGACCGAGGACACGTTTTCATATCTGTACCAGCACCAGGCCAGCTCCTTAGAGCCATTCCCTAATAGTTACAGCCCAGCAGGTTTCAGGCAGGAGTCCTTCTCTGCTCCCATAACTGGCTTCAGATGTGGCTGTCCTGGCTGCCCTTACAGGGCAGACGCAGCAGAGCCATGAGAACACAATTCCCTAAGGACCTGCTCTCAGTCTGACTTTTCACCTTATGGTGCAAATACCCACAAATACGTTGAGGCTGCTGAGAAACCAAACACCATCCCTGGGGTGTCCCAGTTAATTGGTCCTTCCTTCCCGGCATCTTGGCCACTTCCTGATTTAATTGCAAGTTGGTCTAAAATTCAGCACTGCTTGTCCTTGCTTAGTGAATGTATTTACTGGGTCTTAAGAGGGGTGACAGAGATGATCTTTTCCAAGTCCTGGCTCCTTGTTCCCTGCCTGTCTCTTCTCTCCTTTCCAGCGAACGCTGTGGGTCCGTGCCTTGTACGACTTTGATGCTTTGGAGCACGATGAGCTGGGCTTCCGCAGTGGGGACATTTTAGAGGTCCTGGACAGCTCCAACCCATCCTGGTGGAAAGGACGCCTGCGTGGGGAACTGGGTCTCTTCCCTGCCAACTACGTCACACCAGTGCTGCTGTGAGGGCACAGTATGGCCCAGAGGGCTCTGCTGGAGCTGCTCTTCTGACATGACAGGGACAGAGAAGGAGTGCATCTTCCTTTGCCACCAGGACATACATTGTTTTTTGTTTTGTCTTAATTTATTGGCAATTGATCTATTGAAATGTTGGTATGAAAGAGAACCCTTTGAGGAAGAAATTTTTTACCCCTTTTTTTCACAGTCATGAAGGGGAGGGAGCAAAAAAATCTTGGAATGTTCATTGAGACTTTGCTGGGTCCTCCCTGCCCTGTCACCTCTTTGGCTAACTGTTGATAAGCTCCTGCAATAAGGGTTATTCTGTGGAACTGCCCCTCAGGAAAGTCAGGCTTCAGGTTAACTTCAGGTTCAGTATTCAGGTAGCCCTATCCCTTCATTTTGGTTCTGGTAGCAATCATAGTCTCTTCAGGCTCCATTCCACCTTTCTGTCAGAGGCAGGAGGGACACCCACATGAATTAAATGATCCTTGGCAACCACATTAATCCTTCAGTTAGGGCTTTAGGTTGAGGTTGAGACAATCTAGGCTTTTCTTAATAGTTTCTGGCTTTCTTCTAGTTTAACTATTTTCTTAATAGTTTCTGCCTTACCCATCTCACACTGTGTGTATGGACTGTAGCCCTGTAAGCTTTTGTACAAACATGCAAGTGGTGAAGCTATGGGAGGGCAAGAAGCTTTCTTTGCTTCTTCTTGTAGGCCTGCTCTTCTTTCTGTACCTCCTAACAACTTACCCATTTTCAAGCTGCTCTCTTAGGTACCTACACTTCAGCTAGATAGCCTGATTAGAGCAGATCAGGCCCTTCAGCTAAATTAGTATCCACTGGATTGGATAACAATTAATATCCCTCACTGGTTCCTTTTGTAGAACTGAACTGGGGAGGGATTGGAGAGGTTTCTCTGGTTTGATGGCAGAAGTTCTTTCCCTCAGAACTTGCTGTGTTGAGGATCACCATGTACACAGCTCTGGCTTGCTAGAGAAATGTCTCATCCAACAGATTAAGCTGTTATTTTACAGTATGCAGAGAATAAAGCTGTAGCCATCTAATAGTCTATTCACTCTTCCAGTTTCTTTTGGATAAAATAAGGTAAATTAATAGGTTTTCAAATAACTGCTGAGTGAATGCCCAGATGTGATAGAAATTTATTGTAAATGCACATTACCTGTCCCCTTCACAAACCCTGTGAAGGGGACTCGACTGCATGACCACTGCTCAGGCATGTTGATATGAAACAAGCTGCCTGAATTTTTCACAACATGTGGGACCTCAGCAATCAGCAAGGAGAAGTAATGATTAATCATTATTGAAAAAGGAAGAATAGGCAAGTGAAAACCTCTAAACACAAATCAGACTCAGAAAAATAAAAAGTTCTTATCTCCTGTTAGTCCCAGTGGAAGTAAAAGAACCCAGGAAATAGGTTGTTGGTGAAGTCCAATTCGATGTAGCTGCCCTGAATAAAGCTGCCAGCTAGACAGAGTATTAGCACAAAGAACCCATTTTGAGAGAACTCCACCAAAAGCAGATTGTGAATGGGTGAAGCAAAATGAGAATATTTAACAAGGTATATAAGCTCTAAAGAGAATAGAAAACTTTGAAAGACACATTAAGAACTTACTGGCTACCATGGGGGTCCAGGGAATACGACTGCCTGGGCTGGATGTGGCCCTGTTCTCTTGCAGGAGCTCTGTTCTGGCCCTTTAGTGTCTTCTTCTGAAAGGAAGTCCATGAGGCTTCTTTTGGAACAAGATCCCTTACCGTTTGTATGAGGGTATAACCTCAGTGACTCCAGTTTGAAGAGTGGTTTGGTGTGATTTGCCCTTTTTTAACCTTTTTGTGTGTTGGTTGGTTTTCTGCTAAGGTAGTAACAAATTTGGAAGAGAGAGGGTTAATAGTGAGAGAGAGGGAGAGCATTAAGGCCAAGAGGAGATGGAAGCAAGAAACCAGAGACTAACAAAGGCAAAGGAGGGCTAAAAATGATGAATCTTTCATATTCAGCTCTGGCTGAAACAAAAGAAATGGTGTATTCACAATTATTCTCATCATGTCAAATCATCTTTCAATTAATTCCCTTTTTTCTGTATTAGTTACTTTTAAAATTAGAAGCAATGTCTCCTTTTCCTTTCCTCAGCACTCTAAAGACCCTCTTGGTAGTGAAGATGTAGTTGCACAAAATTAATTGAAGATAATGCACTTAGCAGTTTGATAGCTCTTCACGCATTTGAAACCCCTTTACAGAGATTAACTAATTAAGCAAGTCTAAGTAGTGCATTGTAAGTACCCCCATGTTAACTCATGACTCATTTGAGGAAGAGGTAAATTTTCACGTGATTTTTTGAACTGATGTTTAAGGAACTAATATCTAAGGTAATTAGTATTAAAGGACTGCATGCTAATTATGGACAACATACCAGAACCACAGTAAAATCAGGATTTCTCATTATGAGCAGCACCTAATGACAGCAAAATTACCAGGAGGTGACAGCCTCACGGCATCTGTGATAACTCCACCAGTGCCTTGCTCTGCTGCCCTGTGCAGGGGCCAAGCTCAGGGCTGCCTTGCCCCGTCTCTCTTGCCTCTGCCTGCAGCTACTGCACATGGCAGGAGCTGGGAGGCATAGGTGTCAGCCTGCATTTTTGTACCTTCTCACAGTAAAAGTCATTTTTCTCCCAGCAAAAGAGCAGTGCTAAGGATTCTGGCTATTCCCAAGTCAGTGAAGACTCAGATAGAAGGGGAGGTGTGGGCAAAGCGGGGAATTTGGGGGGATGGAAGGGGCTGTAGGATGGTGATATTTTCTGTTCCTCATGCCATTTTCTGCCCTTGAAATTCTCTCTCTCATAGATCAGGCCACTTAATAAGGAAAGAGACACTCCTCTCCTCTAACCACATACCCTGCCAACCTTCCTGCTCTTTCTCCCAACAGGTTTTAATTGTAGCACAATCCTTATTAATATTGTGGTGATTCACTTACACCTCAGAGTCTATTGCCCGTGCAAAAGGCACATATTAGCAACCTAGGACTGGAGCCTTAAGGTGACAGTGCTGCACTGACCTCAGCTGACATTTGACAATGTTTTGGAAAGAACCAAACCTCTGGAACATATCCCAAGAGAGCCCACTGTGAAACCAAAATGGGAAGGGATAAAGAGGAAAACCAGAAGAGTATTTTGTTTCTTATTTTTCTTAAGCAAGAAAGACAGTTCATGAGAAAAGAGAATGTAAACTGAGAGAAAAGTAGGAAAAGTATGTGGGAAAGCAAACATAACAAATGAAGCAGAGGAAGCTGGACTTGTACATGGTAAAATAAGTTTGATGAGCACAGCTGAGCTGTGCTTTCTCCTGTCTGAATGAACTTTTTGCCTATGTTCTGCTGCAAATCCATATTTTGCCTGGAAATGTCTCTGTGATTAATAAGGCTGAGCTAAAAAGAGTAAATGGAAATTTCCTTTCATGTGAAAGATGTACAGACAGTTTTCTGTGCCACAAAAGAGAGGTCTCTCTGCACTGGTGTACATGTTTGTTGTAACAGCTGTGCTCACTGGAGCGCGCTGCAGAAACCACGGGATCGGGGCTGGTTCCCATTGGACTGATCACAGGTAGGAGCACCAGGGAGATGATCCTCAGGGCTGCCACCAAGTCAGGCTCAGGCTGCTATGCCAGCCTCTTGTGCCAGGAAAACAAGTTCATGGGTGGTTGTTGTTGTTTTTTAAATGGAAGTTTCAGTGGGCTGTGCAGGAAGTCTGAAGCTTTTCACAACAGCCACCTGTTGATGATTTTTTCTATTTAGCAGCACCTCTCATCCTTCCTCCCCAACAGGATCCCAATGCTGCAGGCTCTTGAAAGGCCCTTTTGCCTTCAGCCCTTGTGGAGAGTAACCAAGGATGTCAGAAGCAAAAGATCAGCAGCCAGGACTACATGGCTTGAACAGCAATGTGCCATCAGCTGGGAGATTTTGCACTGCAGGAGCAATGCCACAGCAGGTGTAGTCCAGCAGCGAGGTGAAGGGTGACCTCTACCCCAACTGGGAAGCAGCAGGTCTTTAGTAATGTCAGTGTCACATCATAGGGACAACAAAGATGCCTGGTGGGACAAAACTGTGGCCATCTGGACTAGGGCTCTGCTCAGACTCCTCTTCTGCTTCTGCTGCTCTTTGCAGAGGAGCCTGGGTTACACCACACTAGGTGTGAGAAGTGTTTGGCAATGCTGCCCATCCCTGCCCGTGCAGCCCCAGAAGTCTTCATGCACCTCCTTGCAGCTGCAGCCCATCACCTTGCTGCCCCTCCTGGGCCCACAGCCCAGCTTGTGCCTCTGTGCTGAGAGAAAGTGCTCTGCAGACATCTCATTTCAAATACTTGTTCAAAGCAATTGGCTCAGGTGCTTTTAGATGAAACCCCATGAAGGTCAGTCAAAACCATTAGTGTTCCCTAGGTGATCCAGGCAGTTACATTTACTGGCTAAAACACAGGGTGAACTAAAGAGCTTCTGACACCCAGCCTGTCCTTGCTGCTGAAAACTTTGCATTTCAGTGGGGAGCCATGAACTGAGTGCATGATAAAGCCTTTAACAGCCCTGAAGAAGAGGGCAGAGCATTGCCAATTTCTCCAATTTTTTAGAGGCAACTTTCATGTGACAGAACTCATGAGCCTTAATTTGCATCAAACGCAAAAGAAGTTTCTTACATAAGCAGAACTGCCAGCAGAAAACAGCCAGTGACTTATCTGTGGGCTACAGGGTAGCAGGGAAACAGGCAAGTGAATGAGGAGAGGTCACTGACTTTTGCATGCAGAGAAAATTCAAAGCACATTGTCTGCTGCCGCTGTGCAAGTGAGAGGTGCTTGGCCCATGTCCAGCCTGCCAACATGAAAATGCAAAATTTCACAAATGGCAGTCGTGCAGGAATCCTTGTAGACATACAGAAATAAAATTAGCCCAGGCAACAAAGGGAGGAAGAAGAAACAAACAAAAGATCCCTAGGTCTCTTGTGGCTTCTCCCCAGTAGTCCAAGTAGGCTCATTTCCACCAGGATTTGTGAAAGATACAGCCACGGTGAGTTTGTTTGTCACAAACAAAAAGGAGAGTAAAAATGGGGGGAAAAAAACAGTTTAGGATGTGCACCTACTACTGTGCACTTAAAGCTATAAAATGGTGACAGTGTCCTGATATAATGACTGAAGTTTGAGTCCCTGTTTAAGTGGTGCTTCTGAAATCTTTCAGTGATGTCTATGATTCATGCACATCTATGAATTCTGTGGTTCTATATCCAGCCACAGAAAAAGAAAAGAAAAAGGAAAACCCAGGAAAAATATGAGATACCTTCTCTCCTGATCTGAGGTCATTTGCAATGTATCTTCTATGACTGTGCTGTACTGAATATGCCATAATCTCCTTGTGCTACTAACCTTTCCTGGTCACAGTCCAAGATGAGTACTACTGCAGTGCCAACAGGTAATAACAAATAGCAGGAATCAGTGCTTGGTGCCCCTTCTTGTGACTGAATGTTTTCTGCCAGCGTTTTGTTGTTGGTGGTGTTGTTTTTGTTTGGGTTGGGGGGATGGTGTTGATGTTTTTTGCAGCGTACCAAAGGTTTGGTTGTGAAATGCTGAATCAGAAGTAGACTGCACCAACGTTATTTTTTTTTCTCATCAAAATTTATGGTGAAAAAAAAAATCAACTGCAAGTTTACTACCAGCACTAAGGGTTTAGGAAACTGCCCTTTGCTCTGCCCCTTCGAGAGTCACTTTCATCAGAGCTGAGTGGGCGTGTAGCTCGTTCTGCATTAGCAGCTCTCACACTCACCTAGCAGAGGTGCGAATAAGAGGAATGTGCGGCAGCAGAGTCAGCTCTCTGTAGCTGCGTATCTGAGCCTGCCATTGTGAGGGCAGCTGTTTGCGCTTTATCGGACGGAGATGGTCTGCTAGTAACAATGGCCGTGATTTCATCAGAGCGGGTGAGTCAGTCCTTCAGCTCGCTGCCGCCCTGCACAAAGCCATCCGCTGGGTTCTGCCGGGGTGATGAGTTGAGTCAGCTCACCGAAGGCTGCACAAAGAGGCCCAGAGCCAGCGCAGGGCGAGCAGTGGGAATGCACAGCCAGGAGGGGAAAGGGGAAGACGCAGCCTCCCCGTTCTGGCAGCCGGAGTTCTTAGATCACCTCGTCCTAGGCTGCGGACTCAGCAAAATGAAAACTTATCTGGCAGTGAAGTCGCCAGAAAGCTTTTACATGAGATGGGGATCCTTTCTTTAAAGGTCGTTTGGGAGATCGGAGTCCAGGCAGGAAAGGGGGAGAGAGCTCAGATCTGCTGCAGACAATACCTCTTCTCCATGGAAGCTCACAGAAGCTCCAGTTCAGCAGCTGTAGGAATTTTGGGTTGGTTTTGGGTTTTTTTTAACTGTAAACTAAAGTAGGGAAAATAATTTGACCATAGTCAAACTCTCAGTCATTCAAGCTATGCTCAACATTAACTCCGAGGAGAATGGATCATACTCAAGAGTTTTCAGGAGTAAAAGAATAAAAGTGAGAGACACTTCGCTGCCCTGTGAAATCGCTCAATTATCAGTGCCACTGTTGCTGGTGCTTCTCTTTCTGGGTGCGGTGCAGCTATCGGTCACGTTTATCAGGTTGGAGAGCACGCCAGGGCTCACCAGTTAAAATCTTCAGCGTCAGCTGACCAGAATAATAGCTGCATAGTCTCATTTAAAATGTGCATCGCTTGTAGAGCACAGGCGTTTCACAAACACTGGAACCCCTGGAATAAACATAAACGTTATAGACATAAACACCTGGAATTTAGGACTCCAAGACACAAAAATGGGCGGTTTGCATTTCCGAGAAATAAAATGAAAAATCAAGCAGTGAAATGAAATTAAAATAAATAAAACTTCACTGAATGAAATTAAACGAAATGAAATTAAATCAAAATCAAGGAATCAAGTGAAATAAAATAAAACTTCAAGAAATGAAATGAAGTGAAATGTAACAATCTAGACATTGCCTTTCATGAGATGAATCGTCATTCAAGGAATGAAAAGGATATCAAGGAATGAAGACGAATGAAATGTAACTTAAAGGAAGGAAATTAAATCAAATTAATTGAAAGGAAATTAAAAATAAGGAAATGCAATTAAATGAAATCTCAAGATTTCATTTTCTTTTGTGAAATGACAAAGCAAGGAATGAAATTAAATAAAATGAAACTTCATGTCATAAAAGGCAATTAAATGGATCTTTAAAATTAAAAAAAAGAATGAAATGACAAATCAAGGACTGAAATGAAATGAAATTTAATGTATATAATGAAAATAAATGAAAGTGCAAAAAATTAAATTAAAAAATAAAAAGAAAGGAAATGTAACAAAATGAAATTAAATAAAGTCTCAAGATATAATTTTCTAAAAGGAAATAAAATTACAAATTTCATTTTATTTCATTTTGTTACATTGCCTTTCATTTTTTCATTTAATTTCTTTTCCTTTTATTCCATGAAGTTTCATTTCAGTTCACTTCATTTTTTGATGTTTGATTTCATTTCATCTTTGATGCTTGATTTCATTTCATTTTTCATTTTCAGTTCATTTCATTGAATTTTCATTTCATGAAAGGAAATGAAATCTTGAGATTTCATCTAAATTCATTTCGTTATGTTCATTTTCATTTCATTGCACTTCAATTCATTGGCTTAAGTTTCATTTCATTCCTTTAATTTTCATCTCATGAAAGGAAATGAAATCTTGAGATCTTTAATTTAATTTTGTTACATTTCGTTTAATGCAGCTTTTAGTGTATGAGAAATTCACATTTGTGTTGACCACTCTGTTACTTTGAGCGTGGTTGCAAAACTCAGGTTCATGAGGGGCTGTCCTCTTTCTCGTAGGACATTTATTCCCTGTGTGGACAAGGCCAGACTGGCTCAGCTCAAGCACCTCAGCCCCCTGTTTGCATCTTGCCACTTCTCCCTTCTCACTCCCACATCAACTGGGACCCCTTGTCTTCATCACTGTAGCTTCTAATATCTTCATCCTGCATCCACAGCTTAAATCCTTCATTTGATTCTTAAATTTGTTATACAGTGTTCCTAAAGTTCACCATGCCCATCACTTCCTTTCTCAAGAGTATGTAGATTTATAGATTTGCTTTCCATTTCCTTACACCTACCATGGACATGAGTGTTCTCTCTCTTTTTGTGTGGGTGGGTTTTGTTTTATTTTTAAGTTTTGCAAGCATTATTTTACTATTTATTCTTACTGTTTCCAAGTTGCTGTAAGCACTTGGGAATGCTAAATCCAGGCCAAGGCCCTGCAGTGCTGGCACTGTGGCTGTGCCCCAGAGCTCCTGCAGCTTCCAGCCGGTGATAAGAGGTGTACGGGCAAGTCGACAGGAATAGAACAATTGTAGGACCACAATTCTTACTGGGAACAATCATTTTGTCTCACTTTGTCAACTTGTACTTTGCTATACAGGGCTGGCTCCCCTCAACATCTGCACAGATGCTCAGGTCTTAAACTAGCCTGGAAGTCCAGACCACTCCTGAGGTACGACATCTTGATCCCAATTAATAAGGGATGAAGCAGAGAGAACCCATGAGATGCAGGAATCCAGAGTCAGCAGCTTTGGAAGAACTTTGTGAAGTTTCAGCCTTAGTGTCATTGTCTAAGTTTTAGGAAGCAGCAGCCTGTGCTGGCTTAGTGGCAGAGCTCAGGCAGCAATTTCAAATTAAAAATTAAAATATGTCAACTGAGGAGGAAAAAAAAAAGGGGATCCTAATTAGAAAATGCAGAAAACTGACAGAGAAAACCAAATACATCAAGGACATAACCCTGACTGGAAAACCTTAAAACAGTAAAGGATTTTAAGACAATTTTGAAGAGGAGTAACTCTAGCAATGATACAGACTTAAGAACATTTAATTGATATAGAGAATACAGGGGGCCTTGAGTAAATTTTTATGGAATAAGCAATGTATGTTAATCTTGGCAAAGTCTGTCCTATAGCTTTGTCCCTGGTCATACCCAAAACATCAGGGGTGAAAGGAAGACAACATGGAATCAATTCCCTGGACATCTCTATGCTGAGAGAGGCTGTGACAGGTTCAGAAAATAAGACAGAAACTAACAGGGGAAGGGAAGAGGGTATTTTTCATTGAACAGTGACTTCAAATCCATGAGAGCCTCAGTGTCACACTGAATGGAGGGCAATGAAATGAGAAGTCACAAAGGTCCAAATCCTTACACAGGTCTTTATTTTCTACATCAAATATATTTATATTAATGGCATCTCATGCTCATTAATGGCATCTAATGCTTAATAGTTGCAGTGGAACTGCCTTGCATAAGTGGGAATTCAATGTCTGACTGCACCTGAGCACCTGAAATGGGCTCTGCCAGACCCTGCGGTGTCCCTGGAGCCTCTGCAGTGCAAGGGCTGCTGTGGGGAGAGCAGCACGTGGGATGGGAACAGAGCATCCTGTCCCTGTGGTGGAGGGGAGTTGCTGCACACAAGATATTCTGCTGTGGGCTGCTGACATCCTGGACCAAAGGTAATTACTCAGGTCTTCATTTTTGTTCTCTGACTTCCCCACTAATGTTTCTTCCCTATTTCTATGGGCTTGTGTGTGCTGCTGGCTGTGGTCCAGAAGGTCTATTATCTTCCCATCCTGACATCTTGATAGGCAGTAGAATGAGTGGGATACAGCACTAAGAATTCATTAGCATTCAAACAGGTCAGGAGCTCACTTGGGGGTTTTGCATGACAGTGTTTTCCCAGCTTCTTATCAGAAACAAGTATTGATAAGCACGAGGGCAGTCACCAGTGGTGAAACTGCAAACACGAAATCAAACCTTGGTGGTGTCTTGGGGCAAGGAGGAGCTCACCTTGCACATTTGCTCACCTGCAAGAATGGGAGGTCATGAAATGCCGCCCAGAAAATATAAAGTGTGCTGTGGAGAGCTGGCAGTTTGCTTCCAGCACCTCTCCTCTGCTGTCCAGGGCAATCTCACGGGCTGAGAATTTCCTTTTCTTGTGTATAATATGCCGAGCGAGCATCTCTCCCCTGTCCTACACTGAGCTTGTGGGTCCCTAATTTTCAGTGTACACTAAAATGTTTGTGGACAGCTGTGTGCACGGGTGTGTCTGTAGAAGATTCAGTTAGTGCCTGCTTAGATTTGTGGGTATATGTGCTTGTTAGGAATTTCATCATTTCACCCAGAGTTTCCTTATGTGTAAAATGGAGATAATAACAGGTAATTACCTACCTGTCAGGGCTGCTGTGAGGACAAATTAACCAATGCTTGTGTGGGTGTTTGCAGATGAAAAGAATGATATTAGGACTAAATATAATGATTGAATATTACAGAAGAGAGTTTGTATTTACTATGGTGATTGAATATGAGTTGAAAGCACTTTGTAGGTGTTTATTTCTTGTGCAGTACTGGGTACTTGTGGAAGGTGGAAAACTGGTGGAGCCACGTTTGGGGTATGTGTCAAAGAAATGGTTGAAGTTCCTCTTTAACCTGAGAGGTGACTGACTTTCTTCTCTCAACTAACTCTAATGCTGAACAAGGGACAAGAGAACAGAGAAATAAAAATGTGGGCAAACTAGAGAGGAAGGGAATGAAAATGAAATGCAATTGAA
The DNA here is from genome assembly GCA_013399945.1 of Ploceus nigricollis. Classification (NCBI taxonomy): domain Eukaryota; kingdom Metazoa; phylum Chordata; class Aves; order Passeriformes; family Ploceidae; genus Ploceus; species Ploceus nigricollis. The sequence continues at coordinate 412,468 of VXBC01004657.1, forward strand.
GATCATGATTTCAAAGAACAAAAATGTAAAAAAATGAAAGGGAAAATAAAAGCTAGGGGAAATGAGGACAGAGGAAAGGAAAGAAACCCCAGGGATTCATGGGTGTTACATTTTCTCAGTACGTGGAATTATGAGAAAGTAAACACCAGTTTAAAAGAGGCATCAGAAACAATAGATGAAAAGCATATGCAGGGAAAGAAATTTAGTGAAATGGGAAGGAAGCAAAAGATGCACTTAATTATTTTTTGTTTTCATTTTGTTAAGTGCAATGACATAATTCTTTTATTTCCTATGGGTTGTTGAGAAGCACTTCTTTGCAAATCAAGAAGATGGTGCCAAGTATTTCAGATGCTTTTTGCATGTGTTCCATGGGCAGGCTGTTAAGGGTTAAGGTGTGGATGCATTTGTCAGCGTGAGAATGGCCCTGTCTGGTTTCATCTGGCTTTCATGCTGTCTCTGGAGAATTAATGGAACAAATTCATTTCCATCGACTCCAGTGAAGCTGCACTGCGAGTGAATCAGAGCCACTCTCACTGCTAAATGTAGCTGTTGCCCTATGAACCCCTGGTCCAAAGTGTTCTTCAGGTTAAACCTGGAATGTTTTGTGATTAAACCAAAATAATAAGACAAAAGCTTAATTGTTATGAACACTCTGAGTATGGTATGCTGGTGTGCAGGCTGCCCAGAGGAGTGGCAAGGGGAGGTGGACCATGAGAAGAGTCAGGTGAAAATAACCAATACACCCAGAGTTCAGGGAGCAGACTGCCTTTCTTTGCAAATTGTCCTGGGCTGCAATGAAAATCGTTGGCAAACATCCTTGCAGGGTCCTGTGGCCTGTTTGCTTTTGCTCCCTCAGGTTTGCCCTCTCTCATCCTCACCCTCCCTACTTCAACATCTCTCCAAATCCAGGATGGCTCCAGTTCTTCACCTTGCTTCATATCTCTTCCTTGCACCCCAAAACTTATTTTGGGCTGAATCACTCTTACCTCAACTCATTGGCCTAAATTAATCTTTTGTGTAATTCAACTGACTAAAATTGACGTAAGTTGAGTTACATCAGAGCTGAAATTAACACAGTCTGACTAAAATAGCACCTGCCTTTTCTACCGAACCAATGCCTGTCTCTTCCCTACCTCCACCCACATACCATGATATTAACATTTCTTTCTCCTCATTGCTCTTTCACTTATCCCACTGCCATAAGCAAGCTGTGCTCTCAGTGGCTGGCACTGCCCTCTCTGCTCCAGCATCCTGTTCTCCTTCATCCCACAGCACAGGCTGTTGGTCCCTGTTAACAGCTGAGCTGTGCCTGTGTCCAAGCCCATGCAACAGCTTTGCATCTTCTGTTGGATTTTCCTGTCTTTCACCACAGAGATGCACCATCTGAGTTCAGAGCCTATTTGCACTGGGCACTTCCTGTACCTGTAGAAATTATAGTCTTACTCCAAAGAATTTGCAAGTCAGAGTGCCATGACATGCAAACAGGAGGAGGGAAGTTAGATGAAGGTGAAGTTATTTGCCAAAGGTAGCCCAGCAGGACACCGGCAGAGTTGTGGCTGTCACACTCAAAGCCTCTCTTCCTTTTCCATGACTTCCTTTAAGCCAGCATGGCATTTCACATCACCTCTTTCAACCCCTGTCTTTGGGCCCTCACTCTGACACAGTGGTAAAACATCTTCTCTGCTTGCTTTCTCATCCCCTCTGGCTTTCTGACTTCCTTCAGCTTGCCCTTGGAGCCTGCTTATGTTTGGCTAGGCTTTCTTCACTCCTCTTGAAAAGTCTGGGTGTTTGCAGCCAAAAATAAAATATGGCTTCTCTGGTTGAGCTGTACTTTATGTCTGGCAGCATGCTCCACCCTTTGCATCTGGGTATCTCTTTGGGGCAAGGATTTATTCCATAATTGCTCTAACTTATTTATTATCATGGCATATGTATCTGCAGTGTTATGCAAACTGTAAAAGCTTCTAGCTCTAAAGGTCACCATGTGTTTACCTTCCAAACACAGATGAGCTCAGAACAAAAGGGAATGGCTGGCTCATGAGGAGATGAAGGCAGGGAATCACCCTGATCTAACTAATTTGCCAAGGCAGCGTTCACAAAAGTAAGTTACCTAGTGCTGCAGACAAACAACCCAATCCAACCTCTCTGTCTTCCAGATGAGTGAATTAATTTCCCAGCACTGCTGTGTAGTTCCATAGCAGTGGAGAGCAGCATGTCTTGGACACCCAGAGCAGGATGTTTCTCATTCTAAGTGTCAGGCTACCGAGTCTCCCATGCTGGGACTTACACGAGGAGCTTCTCGTTCTGCAGTGTCGGGTGCCATCCGTAGCTTCCTGGAGGGGGTGGACAGAGGCTGGAATGTTGTAGAGACCGCCGTGGTGGATTTATCCCCAAGCTCACAAGAGCCTTGCTGCAGTTAATGGCCTTCAGAAGCCGGAAAGCTGCTGTGCTACCTGGTGACCAAGGTCACCAGCACATCCCACACGTGGCTTGTCACAGTGCTACCCCGAGCACTGGCATAAGTGATTGCTGAGCTGTGATTTGCTTTCCACATTGCTCTGAAGTGTTGAAAGAGGATCACAAGGTAATTATCTTACCTGAGCTCATGAAGTGACCCCACTACATCCTATATGCAACTTCCAGGAAGACTAGGGATAAATTAAATGCCTGTGAGATATGCAAAATGCTAAGCCATTATTTGCAGTCCTTCCCAAGATCATCTTATGTCTAATAGCATTTACTGTGACTTAGGTCAATTTGTCAGCATGAGGAGAAAAATAAATCCAATCATTGCTTCCTTTACTAATTGACAGCCTCAACTAAGTGAAATTAGAGCCATGAAGACTGGACTCTTTCATTCTGATTGTCAGAGCAGAGATGCTCTGGTAGGGGTGGGGATCTTCCACAGGTTGCACTCTTCCCCAGGGGATGCAGCTGCTTCTCCAATAGAAGATTATAAATATGGGAGGGCGGAAAGAAGATGTGGGGGTCTGGCAAGCAGAAACCTGTTCCTGAGCCAGCCATGCTGGAAGAGTAAAAGGAAAAATGCCCAGGGTCACTCTCAAGGGAAGAATTTTAAAAGATCCCACCTAAGTATGACAGGGCAAATATAAAACAGTAGGTGAGTAGGATAAGCTAAACACAAGGGGAGAGATAAGGATTCTTCATCATCAGGAGAAGGGGGGACAGGAATATGGATAAACCTAGAGCTGTGGTTTATTTCTGCTGCAGCTTCTCCTCCCCCTCCCTTCCTCCTATGTGTTTTGCATGAGAGTGCAGCACAGTAACCTGTCACAAGCTTGAAATAAAGAGTACGGCAGGACAATCTGTCTGAAAAATGCCCCTCTGTCAAAAAAAAGATCTCTTAAATATGATGATCAGAGTGTTCAGGTATTAACAGATGAGAATGGTTTATGAATCTGGATTAGCTCAGAATCCATCTGAGTATTTTTAAACCTCTAAGACTGAAAGCTATAAAACTTCCTAAGAGAAATGCCACTTATTTTAAAATGAACAGCAAAATCTTGATTAATTGAGTTGCAAAAGAAATGGATCTAAAAACAGGCACTGGAGGAACATGAGTGCATTATGCATTTGGGTTTTGCTTTTGGAAGAATTCAAAACCACATCTTGTTGCCAATGCTGATCCGAAAATATGATATTCTAAGCCTGAATTCAGGTGTCCATAGACATAGGGAGGGATTGTCCAGGTCACTATTCCTGTGACATTATCTCAGGACCAGGACCATCATCATGCCTCTGGTCGGTTGGCTGAGAAGTTCTTCCCTGCTGAAGTCCAAGCAGAAATGTCTCCAGTATCAAAATAAAGGTGCTCTGTTGGTTTCCCCGTGCGTGGCTTTGGGGTGCCCAGGGTGTGCCCCTGCTTGGAGGGATGCTATGGCCTGGGACAAATTCTGCTGTGCAGTGTCTCAGTCAAGCCACATGGTGGTTTGGCCGCACAAAGAGCAGCTGGAACAGAGGCAGGGGACGTCGCCTGGTTCTTTTTCTATGACCTTACTTCAGCATTTATAAAGAAAAAAAGAAGGCAAATTCATTTTGAACATGAATTCCTGTGAAGTTTTGCTTTCACACCTCCAACATGTCTGTCTGGAAACGGCCTTTCCAGAGGGAGGTTTGGTCGGCTCCTTTTATTTGCCTTCTCTGACTCAGGGGAGTCACTTGCACCCATTCAATCTGCCTGCACTGTGGCACTGCTGGACAAAAGCACTGGCAAGTGAAAGGCAGGGATCTTCTGGAGCTAATAGTGCTTCTGATAAGGTCATGAGCAGCTGATTTCTCCTTTGCACTGCTTCTTTGGATATTTTTAAGCTAAATACACATCCGAGTCCCATGTATGCTGATCAGTAAAGGGCATCTTCAAAATCAAATTAACACACTTCTACCACATCTTAAAATCTTCTGCATCTTTCTTTATATTCATGAATCACAGATCAACTTGTTCCATCTCCAGGTCTAAGCCTACGCTTCAGCCTCCTGCATCTCTGCTCAGAGGGTTCCCTTTTTCCTTCCTGTGCCCATCCCTTCACACAGTTCTGCATTTTTTGTGGGGGCCAAACTTCCTAACTATTCATTTCTGTATTTTTAGGGCCAGCTTCTAACTTCTCTTCCTCCTTAGTCAAGCCTCACAGTTATATTCTTTCCCCCTCCTTATAAAAAACAGTTTCCTATTTTGCCATGGCTTTTTTTAGCTATCCTCCAGGGTGTCTAAAACTTTGTAGATACCAGCGCCTCTTCTCTGCTTCCAACTACTTTCCTTTCCTCCACTGAATATGCAGCTTTTCAAATGATTTTGTTCACTCTTGAACACTTCATGTCTCTCTTGCATCCCCTCCACTGACTCCCTCTTACCCACCACTTTGGTTATAACTTTGCCATGTCTCATCATCAGCACATAACTCCATCTCCCACTTGCTCTTGCTGCACTGGCTGGAGGTCTGCACCACAATATTTAGATAGTCCCATTAATCACTTCCTGCCAGTCTGCTACTCCTCCCTCCAGTCTCTGCCTGGGACACCAGACTTCCTTGTCTGCTCCACTCATCTTCCTGTTAGCTCTCACCTGAGCATTTTCTTTCCCAGAGAGCTGATAGCAATGCACACTGACAGGTGGCCAGTACACAAATAAGTGCACAATGCTGCAGACTTGTTGCTGTCTTAATTTTTCAGTGCCCCCATTCCTGGTGTTCATTTGTCTATAAAGCACATCATTATTTGAGTGCTACAGAATTATAGCTGCAATTAAGTATCCTATTCAGAGGCTGCATTGCTGGTTCCTCACTGTTTTCTTTAGCCAGAGCTTCCATTCAGGATTTGGCTCATCTGCAAAGGGACTCTACAGCTGTCTTTCTTCATTTCTTCCCCCCACCTCCTGGAGGAGAAATCAAAGAAAATGCAGGTGACGTTGGTTTGAGGTTTCATTTTTTAAGCTCTTCTCTATACCAGCCCTGTGAAGTAGAGTAGTATTTTCCTAATTTTAGAGAATGGGAACTGAGGCACAGCAGGTGACTTGGCCAAGACCCCTCAGGGTAGCTCAGCTGAATTGCACCCAGTTTGAGTCCCTGCCTGTATGGGTGTTGAAAGAGCAAGAGACCAGGGTCAGCACTATTTCTTACAGGAAACTGCCTAAAAAGTGCTGCCCTGTGAAGAGGAGCAGACAGGGAAAACAGCTAAAGGTCTTTCTGTGCGTGCTCAGTCAGCAAATACCTCACTGCAAGACATGAGCCTGTGAACGCAGTTGTTCCTTTCTGCTGTCTTCAGAGGACTCTCTTACCTATTTACTCTCACATGGAAACATGTGAGTGGGAGGCCAGAAGCACTTGACTCATTTGCGGCAATTCTCCAGTTCAGCAGCTAGCTTTTCTCCCTGAGGCGGTGTAATGTGACAGAAAGGAAGCTTCTGAAAGCATTTCTTCATCCTCCGGATTGCAGTCTGTCACTGCTGCTGCAGAAGTGACACACCTGCCTGCCACTGCCTGCAGCTCTTTGGGTTGCTGGAGGGTGAACGGGGAAGGCAGGAGCTTCTTCCTCTCCACCCAGAAATCCCCTTGTTTCGGGCATTTTTGCTCTGCCAGTACTTGGCCATGATTAATCCACTCATTCCTGTGCTGGCTTGGCTGCCCTTGCAAATGGGATTTCAGACTCGGGACAAGTGGAGCACGGCTCGCTGTGCACGTAGCAGTCTCCCCACAAACTCCTGGATGCTGATCCAGAGAAGAGAGTCAAGAAGGTGCAATCTCGACCAAGCCTTTGTGAGTCTTGCTGTGGTGCCAGCCAGCACAGGGAAGGAGTATGGTGTTTAATAACAACCATGGCACAGGCACCTATTTATTTACTCTTCAGGACAGGGAAGCCCTGTCACCTCAGACTAACCTGCAGCTGACACAGTGAGACATGGAAAACACTCTCTTGTATCCTCCATCACATAAGCAATTAGTTGTTCTTGTACAACTAATTTTTAAGCAGTTGCTGTTTTTTATGGAGGAAAAAAATCAAACCCAAAGAACAAATCAAATCAAAACAAAAAACAACCCAAAAATTAGCATGGTTGAATCAGAGACATTTTGGTAAATCATGTTGGGTTGTTTTGGAGGATACCACTCCTCACAAAAAGACTTCTACTATACAGCTCTTGAACACTGTATCACAAAATGATACTTATTTTAATATCTGCCCCTGTTTTTACTCCTATTTTGCATGTAGATGGTAACTGTTCTTCAGCAAAATAAGATGTAGGTGAGGGGGAAAGCATCAGGATTTTGTTCCTAAAGAGCCAAGCACTCAAAGGTTTATAACAAGAGCTTGTAGCAGTTTATGCCACACGCGAAATACTGCTGGGAAATTTATCAAAGAATGTATCATGAGGTGGGCTATTTAGGGACTGAAATTACATAGGAAGGACTGGCAAGAGAGATGTGTGCTCAGGACAAGCACAGTCACAATTAATGCTAAATATAAGGTGTCATATCTTTATCTAATGCACAGCCTGCACTGCCTCGCAAAGGAAAGTTAAGCAATTAGGCCCAAATAACCAGATTATACGTGGGAGGTGTTTGAAGACAGATTTAAAATGCTGTAATAGGGTTGGGGGAGGGTTACAACAAGAGGTAATATTTCCTGATAGGTTAGTTTACATCCTTTGGAAAACATTCTGGAACTGATCCAGAAAGTAAGCAAGGCCTTAACCAGGCCTTGGCCTGGGACGACACCCAACCAGCAGCGAAAAGTGAAGAGACCCAACCCTGCCTGTGCACACGCAGCCCCTCCAGCAAGTAATCCCCAGGAACAAAACAAACCCAGTGACGGACAGCGTAGTTCTGTGTGGATTTGCAGCTGCCTTAGCACAATTCAAAATCAGCCTTCCCCTTTCCTGTTTCTCTTGAGCCAGTGCTAAGGACGGAGAGGAAAACCTGTGCCCAAACAATAATGACTCTTAGAGTGGAAACTGGAATTCTCTCCTTGATCCCAGAGGGGCAGGGCCAGGTGCAAGTCTTTTCTCCACTCTGCCTGACGAGCTGCTGCTTCTCCAGTCCTGAAGGGTTGGATTGACTCTGTGGCAGAGAGAGCAGTTTATTTGCACAGCTCTTTTTACTCCTCTGAGGTGAGGCTGTCAGCTGGAGGATCGGGGAAATCAAAAGGAACTGAATCATCTGACCTTATAAAAATTCCAGATCAGGAAAAGACTTGGTTGGAATGTACTGATGTGAGAATGGGGAGGGGGGATGAGATGGGACGCGTACTTGCTTTGGGAAGGGGTCTCTCTCAGCTTCTGCAAAGCTCCTTGCCCCTATTTATTCTATCAACACACAGACAACATTTTGTCTTCTAGTGTGAGAGGTGGGGGCTAAACATTTCATCACAACAAAGTGAAAATAATCTCTGCTGTCTTTACTTAGATGTGGGAAATATTCGCTTGCTTTTAAATACAAAACTATACATATATTTGTGAACTTACTGTTGCTTTCATGTGGGAGCCGTAGGTGAATGCAAAAGACTACATTGTGCAGCTACAAATGAACAGAGCATCCAGGATTAAAGAGATTTTATTTAGCCCCACATGAAATAGCAGAGCTGATGGCAGCCTCTGGTACAGAAAAAAAAAATACAACCAACAAGTAATTTAGTGAGGATTGGAACTAAGAAAGTCACATCTCCTGTATATTTGTATATTGTGGTTGATTGACCATGGTGTCTAAGATGGCAAAAAATTAATTTGAAGCTCTTCCTACAGATCAAGCATTTATTAGCATTCTCAATTTTATGGAATATCTGAAATCTAATAAGGCATGAACCCACATTGTAACTTGCACTGTCGGGGACTGTGATAGAGTCTCTTTTTGCTATCAGGCCTGTTATTTTTCCTACAATCTGTAGGGATGTAATTACACTTCTGCCAAACTTGTTTGAAATCAGACAGTGGGCTCAAAAGTTTATTAGAGACATGGACAGACAGGCAGACAGGTGCAGACACCATGACCACGTAAGTCTCATTTCCATCAGAAATAAGGCTAAAAGAACTTACATGGAAATTAATTTTTAAAGGAGACTTGATAGGCAGAGGAGTAGACCTTTGCAAAGTGTAATTTCAAATTTTAAGTGAATTTCATGCTAGGAAAAGCTACTGAAGACAGTCTGGAATACTAAAAGTATCTCTTTTACCTAAAGGAGAGGAACAGCACAGGATGAGCTGTGGTGGCCCACCAGATCCTTGTTTTCTTAAACTAACTCACACTGAGGGCAGGTGATTTCTTAGAGAGAGGAAACAAAGAGCAGCTTCAGAAGCTCTGTCCCCTATAGTTTTTCTGCATGTGAGCACTTAGGGCTAATCACAGATGTAAAGCACTGTAAATGCCTCTGAGTGTTTGTATTTCACCACTGCCTTTGACTTTGTTTGTATTTCACCACTGCCTTTGACTTTGTCCTTGTTTCCTTGCTCATTCCCTGCCAGCTCTGTCCCTGGGCTGCAGTGGGGAAGCCCTGCTTTTTATCCTTCATGTATGCAATCTGCAGTGGGGCCGGAATCTTGATTAGGGCCCCTAGCAACGATCACACACCTTGCAAAAACCGCAATTTAACATTACAGCCCCCAGTCTCCGGTGGGATGCGTGTGACTATTTATTCATGCTCCTAGCCAGAGACTGGAAGCAGGGCTGTTACACTCCCAGCTCTGACACCAGCCTGCTGGACGGCCTCTGGCACATCGCTCTGTCATTTTCCCCTCTGTAAGCTGGGTACCTCACACCACCTGCTTTTCTGGAGTTGCTGAGCTGCCAGAGGATTCAGAAAGGGCTGGCTACCAGCTCTCTGCAGCCAACAGGCCACTGCCTGTGGCCACCATGGTGCACTGCCCACCTCCCTGGCCCCAGTTGTGTCCCCCTCTTCCTCATGAGCATCTGTCAGGTGGCTGCCAAGTCTGAAAAGGGGGGGCAAAAAGTCTTAAATAGACTTTTGCATTTGCACCCTAAAATACACTTGGGCCCAGGCCTGCTTTGCCTCCAAGGACTGCAGTCAGGACACTGGTGCCAGCCACGCCAGGGTATTGTCCCAAATCTGGATTCTTTCACCCAGTGAGGAAGCTGTTCCACACACAGAGTTGAGATACTCGATTTTATGTCACGTCCACGCAGAGATGGGTGCGAAGTGGTAAATCCACAAAGCTAGGAAGCGTATTTATACATACATACACAGTGTATACATATGCAAGCATATTTATACAATCCTATTCAGGCAACATTTGCATAATGAATCTACATCACTACCTGGCTCAGCTACTACTGCCTTGTCTTTCCTCACCTCGGTTTAAAGGCACAGGGTATTCCAAATTCATGTGTTCAGTGGGTGAGGGTCTTCCCTCGGAGGTGCGGTTTTCCCATTTCAATGCACCAAATTCACTCAGGATACAATTTCACAAGTTAGTTAAAGATTTCTATTCCACATCCCTCGAAGCTGGTTTAGGCCGCCACATAACCAGCCTCTGCCCTTTATCTTACATCGCATCCTGCATCTCTTAGGTCAGTTTGTTCTCCTTTTCGCAGAAATTGTTCTCCTCGCAACTCGTAACACGTCCCCGAGGGCCACGCAGGAGTCTGGGAGAGGGGCCGGGCGGCGGGGACAGCCGTGTCCCCAGGGCCCAGGGGAGCGGCCGCCCCACCCGTCGGGGCGGGCTCGGGCAAGCCAGGTGAGGCGGTCCCGGCCCTGCCTCTCCCTCCTGCCGCAGCCTCCTGTCCTCGCTCCCGGCCGGCGCTGCGCTGGGGGTGCCGGCGGCATGGCGGAGTCCCAGGTGCTCCTGCTGGACGAGCTGCACGTCAACGAGAAGGTGACAGAGGCCCAGGCCCGCTTCTACTACAGCGAGGAGCAGCGCCGAGCCCTGGAGGCGCTGGTGACCCGCGGCGAGGCCGCGTACCGGGAGGCGCTGAGGAAGGAGCAGCTCCGCGATTTCCTCTCCGGCCGGGAGCTGCAGGACCTGCGGGGCGGCTGGCGGGGCTACGACGACCCCCGGGAGGGCGGCAAGGTGGCGCGGGGGCCCGGCGGCGAGACCCTCTCGCTGGCCTACTGGCCCGAGTGCTCGGACACCGAGGTGCCCCCGCTGGACTTGGGCTGGACCGACAAGACGTTCTACCGTGGCATCAGCCGGGTGTCCCTCTTCACGCACCCGCGCAAGGAGGAGAGCGCGCCGCACCTGAAGGAGGTGGTGCGGGAGATGATCCAGCAGGCGCAGAAGGTACGGCCCGGCCCTCGACGGGCCAGCCCTGCCCGCCCTCACCCGGGCCGAGGGTCTGGCTCGGGGCATGGGGTGGAAGGCGGGCGAGAGCCGCCGCGGCCGAGCTGCCCTCGCTCCGAAGCAGGAGCGCGCTGGCCATGCAGTGGTCGGCGTCCACCAGGCAGGGCTTTCCCTGCAGCTCGTTGCCAGTCATGTTACGCTTTGCCAAAGCTGATGCCTGTGATGGGGTTAAACCTCTGCACACCCCCTCCACGTCCCCTCAGTTGAGGTTCTGTGCCCGTGGTTCGCGTTGTCCTGTCTCGGCCTCATTCCCAGGTTCAGAGGAAGACAGGTCGTGATGCTGTTACAGCCACCCCTACCTGGTGTGTGCAGGTGTCCCTAGTTGAAGACAGGGCAGCGTGTTCGTTTATGGGATGGTGTTTTTTGGGTTTATTTTTTGTGGTCTCAACACCGTCCAGCCTGAGCTGCAAGTAGACAAAGTGCAGACAAGTATGCGGCTGCTCCTCCCGTTTATCTTTCCCTGGAAATGACTGCCGGTGATGACAGGGCACCTCTGGCAAGGAAGCAAACCAGCCACGATGCTACAAGAGCTTGCTTTGAACAGGTGGGGGCAATCACGAGGTTTTTCGTCACCCACCCCGGATGTGGGTGAAGTTCCCGGGGAAGACCACCCAGGAAAAGATCTCCGTCAGAGGTGACACACCCCTTGGGTAAAGGGGGGAACAGTGTAAGAAACTTCATTCCTGCACTTAGTTTTGCAGCTTTCTGGTTTTTCTGCTTTGTAATTCAGCAGTCATTTCCTCCTCCACCTGCTCCCCTCTGCCAGCACACACTCTATGCAGCGCTTTTGCAGACTTGTTCAAACCGAATCTGTCGGGAAACGCAGAAAACTTTCCAGAGAGGCATTAAGCTGGTGGGTGATCTTCTCAGCTCCCTGCTGTCAGAAATTGTGCACACCCTGTAATTCTGTTCAGTGACTGGTGTGATCAGTCACTTAGAAGACAGAAGCTGTTAAATACTTACACTCTGATGTAGTGCAACTTCACCTCCTCTTTGCACTGCTACAAATGCTTCTATAGACTGTTCAAGAGCTGGGAAAGTTTGTTTCTTTCAATAGCTGTGCCTGGCACCTAGAAATAATTAATTCCATTTTAGATTTTTATTTTTCCCTGACTGGACAAACTGTGCCCCTCCCAGCCTGAAGCTGGTTTCATGTTTAACAGCCATTTGAGTGTTTAATGGTCCTTTTCATAGATAACTATGCCTATTGTGTTCAGCTGAGCTGGCCCTGGCAAAAAAGTCTCCGGGTAGCAGCTTTTTAATCAGCAAATGAGAGTGGGGGATTGTTGGGTTTGTTTTTTTTCTGNGTCTGTGGGTGGCTTATCATCAGTATTTTACAAACATATGTTAATTAAGCTACCTAGCTGCAATGAGATTAGCAAGCATTAACTTGCCAATCTTAAAATTCCTGTGAAGAGCTAGGCACACCTATGGGCCCTACAGATAAGTTTATTATCCACAGGATTGGAAGAGAAATGGGGAAAACCTCTTGCAGGGGTAGACACTCATGCTCTGACTTGCTGTGCTTGGGAACGCTCCTAAGTGATCTTGACAGATCACCAGCTGTGACAGGGGTTTGAGATTGCAAACACAACAACAGGCGTTGTCCATGGGAAGTTTTGACTGCTGTTCTCAATGGTCCCCAGTCTTGGAAAGAAGCCTGAACTGACCCAAGGCCCCACAGCCTGGAGGGAGCCATCCCCTCACATTGCAAAGCCGGTACGGACAACTAATGGTTTGTCCATGATGGGGTGTAATTTCTGCAGTCATTACACTCATTGCAAATGGTGGGGATGGAGAGAAAAGAAGTTCCTGCTTCTGCTATCCATGCCCTACGTGGATGTTCTTACTTCAAATGAATATTATGTGGCATCCTTTCTCCTAAATAGCTCATCCATATCACTGTGTGTGAGGGGAGAGGGAGCATAACAGGCCTGAGTTAATGCATGAACTGTTCATGCCTTTAATTCTGGTTTGCCTATATATGGAGTTGTTCAGAAACAAGGCGGCACAAGTTTGCTGTATTTTAATTTTTAGAGATTCTGGTAACATTCCTGGTACATTCTTGCTGGGAAGGGAGAACAAAGGCAGGACCCAAAATCCTGCCTAGTAGAGGTTACTGTGGGACTTAATATGATATAGCTTCAGCAAAGTTCTCCTCCATCAGGAACTTACATGTTAATGATGAGCATAAATAAAATGTCAGCTCTTTTTTCCTTCTCTGACAAAGGGAAGCTGGTGTAAGCACTGTTGACAGAAGGAACCTGACAGAGCAGATGTGTTGGTTGTTGTTGGCCGTACAAGCAGAGATTCAGCAGATGCAGTGGGGGATGTTTACTGTGGCATCACTTTCCCAAAAGCCATTTGTTCAAGGGCATTTTTCACAGGAAAGAGGCCCTTGAACAAGGGGGAGAGTTATTCCCCCTTCCTTAGGGGGCTCCTGCAAGAGAGCTGCACCTTTTCCAAGCATCAAGTGAAGAAAGTCCTGCAGTGTGATTCAGTATTTAGCTCCATTCACACCTGTCTATGCCATCCCCAGCCCAGATGGGCTTATTGCTGTGATCCCCAGCACCTGGGAAATGAAAATTTAGACAATCTATTCCCAGCATACTGTCAGCATGGCAGCTTTGACCTGGCATGCTGATGTTATGCAGAGGGATTAGAAAAACAGTAGTTTCCTCCATTGATAACCTTTAAAATGTTGGGAAGAATAACTCCGGCAGAAAAATTAATTGGTATTTCTAATGGTGTAAAAGATACATGTTTTGTCTTTCTCTCCCTTTCTGTAAGATCAGCATTAAAGTTACCTATAACCTTCTTGGTTTTGTGGTTACTCATCCTATAAATGTTCAGGCTTGTCTCTCACGTCAGTGCAACCTTTTGTTTTTATGTAAAATCTATGCCTGGAAAGAAGGATTAGTTTTATACCAGAAAAACAATACATGCAAAGAGAGAGAATGATCATTTTGCCTCCAAATCTTGAATACACTCCAGTCCCTTTCTGAGAAATATGAGGTATTTATGTTTGAGCTCAATAAATCATTCCTTGGGAAGCAAGCCTTGAGAGCAGACTTTTCACAGGGATTTGGGGAAAAAAAAGAAAAATAGAATTCTTGTTATCTACACTATGCATCATGGCTGAGGATGCAGGCCCTGATTCCTCTGCACATTCATTCTTCGATTAGACACTTTCAGGTTAAGTGTTAAAATTGTGCTTTCAGTCTTTTTTTTCAATCTATTTTCAGTGTTCTTCTTCATTTAATTGAGTCCTTACAGAGACAATGGAAGTTCCTCAATACAGATATAAAACTAGGTATTTGGCTTTGGCATTCCTCAGGTTCCTAAAATAAGTCATTTTCATCTGGAAGAAGGAGAACTCTCATAGACATTTACTATGTTCATTCCAAAGTGCAGCAGCTAACCCAGAAAATTACAATTATTGGTAGTGCTTGGGCATGTACATCCCTGTACTTTTGTCTCCCTATGGAGGCTTCTCCTCCATTATCTGGTATCAGTGCTCTCCTATATTTTGCACCAGTGGGATGGGCCTTCCTTTCAGTTCCTCATATTTATTCAGTTGTCTGTTTACCATCTTCTTGTTCCCAGATTATTGCAGTGGTCATGGATGTATTTACGGACCGGGACATCTTCCGCGATATTGTTGATGCAGCATATAAGCGCTGGATCCCAGTCTATATCATCCTAGATGAGGAGGGTGTGAAGCTCTTCCTGGAAATGTGCAGATGCCTTGACCTCAGTGACTTGCAGATCCGGGTAAGGTATTCAGTACTAAACCATTATCTCCTGCAGGTCACTGGCCTTTCACAGTTACAGTGAATCTTGGAACTTGCTTGGACTGGCAAACACATCTCTTCCTCCCTACAGGTCATTCACCACTTAAAGTGATGGAACACAGTGGGATAACAGCTTGATAATACGAAAGAAAAGAAAAAGGAAATGTTTGGATTTTTTGCCTTTCAGCCAAGACAGGGATCTGTGTAGTTTCCTGGCTCTTGTGACCTAAAAATTCCTGTTTGGGGAGAAAATTATCAGGGAAAATTCCTATAGGTCTTCTATGTGAGGATTCAAACTAGAGTCCCAAGTAGCTCTTTGAGTTGTCTGCATGGATCCCTCTTACAGGACACATATATATATAATCAAGACTTTCCTTCCCAGCAGTGATCATCCGGGAGTGAATGAGCTTGTAGTCCTCCTCTAGGAGGACTTAAAGGAGAATTTAAGGGATTGAGGGCCACAGCTGCTGCCCAGTCCCATACCAGAGCGTGCCTTCATACAGTGCGTGCAGCACAGCAGAGTAGAAAGTCTAGCTTGGTTGGCAGAAGCAGCCTCAGAGGGATCTCACTCCATTGCATACAGACTGAAATCTTTTGTGTGTTTCTTGTTAGTATTGTATTCCTTCCTTTTCTCCCCATCTTTTTAGTCACTGTTGCTACTACAGACTTGTTCTAAATCCTGAAAAAAGCTGCTAGGTTGAAACAACCTATGGGATACCAGACTCACCCCTCTTTGTGATCCAACTGTTCTGTGCAGCGGCGGCACAAAAAAGTGCTTTTTGCCCGGAGGAGGGGTGGATTTTCCTTAAACACTCAATTAATAGTTAAAAAAACCCTAAAACACAACCAAAACTCAAAAAGCTCTGAAGATTATAGAGTCTCATATTAATCATTTTAGGAAAACCATCTTAAATCTGGATGAAAATTACCTGCATATATCTGAAGAGTGCTCCTGTGAACTACCACTCTGCTCTGAGTTTCATCAAAAAAGACATCCAGCTGAGAAGTTTTCTCATTTTTCTCCAAAACAGTGGTGGAAGTTCCTTCCCTCTGGTGTCTTTGAAAGCAAGACACAGACCTTATTATAACAGACGTGTTTCAAGTGCCAGTGGTATTGTGTGTCCTAGGCTTGTGTCTCTTTGGTACATAACTGTGAAATCACAGCAGCAGTTCCATCTGCTCTGGTACTGGTTTCCCAGTACTTTTCTTACCGTGTCATCACGTATAGCAGTGATGTCTTCAGTACTACAGTATTTTAACTCCTGGACAGAGTGAATGAAAAGATGTCCTGGCATTTTAGAAAGAGTTGTGTTGCTATTGGAGAGGTGAGTTCCTTTCAGTCTGTTTTTTCTGTCTCTAAAGTGGTCCCCTTCTGCTCATCCTCTTATCCTTCTACACAGGCTTGACACTCCTAAACCAGTCATCCCAGTAATGTGCTACAGCGATGCCTAGGTCCTGCAGCAGTCTAGTTGTATGGCTCTCTCTAAGGAGGTGCAGTTTGAACTGATGCAATCAAAAGAAGGAGAAAACGTTTCTGTGTCCCTTCTGTGATTCCATTATTTCATGGCAGCCCATGCTATGTTTTCCTTTAGACATCTTCAGCTAAAAATAGTACAAGCTGAGTTGAAGGAAGTCCACTGAGAAGGAATTTTTAACATCCTTTGACCTAGTTGTTCACTATTCTGCAAAGCTTCAGCCCGCAGATTGCTGTCCTTCAAATTTTCTCCCTCTTTTCCCAGGTATCTCATACTGGATCTTAAATTCCCCTGAAGGTTGTTATTTTTTTTTTTTCCAGTATGGCTTAGGTTTTTGTTAGTCTTGCTAAGGTCAATGCAGTTAATTCCCGTATATGGTTCTATGGAATTACCAGGGAGATTCTTCATGGAATGGGGAAACAAGTCATTTGCCTCTCAGGGAAGATGTTCTCTTAGTATATCTCACCCAGAGCTGCCTTGGATGTGCCTATGCTGCTGCTTGGGTCAGTGTAGCAGAAACCATCATGAAGGGATTTCCCTGGCAACAGGCTTTGTATACCCAAGGAAGCTCCACCAAGGTTAAGGTTTCCCCCTGAAGACCCCCCTCAGCCCTTCCTCTTTGATGTAATGTGCCAAGGGTTGAAGATTAAGATTTAAAGCAAGAAAACAAGCTGGGCCTCCAGTCTTGTTCAGGCAGAATCATTTTGTCCCATATTTTTTGATCACAGAAGATACTGAAATTGCCGGGTAAACTCTATCATTCACCCATTTCTTATCTACCGTCTTTCTCCTGACATCTGCTTTGATGTCTGAGTTTCTTCTACAGATTTTTAGCGACAGGGAAAATGTTATCTCCTTTTTGATTTACCATTTTTCACCAGACATAGTTTGCCAGCAAAGGAATTGCATACCCTTCTTTCCTGCCCTTCTGCCCACCTTTCCTTTGGAATGCTTGTGCAAGGTACAGAGGATGTTTTTTTTTTTCTCAGGAAGTTGCAGCCATGTGAGATACAACTCTAAGGTTTAGAGGCAAGTTCTGATCCCAGGGGGAGAGAGATGATGCACTACCGTGAACCGCAGGGTCACAATGTTTGTTCTGTCTTCTGTCACCACCAAATACTCATTTTGTTCTGTGTTTTCTGCCCTTTTGGTCCCGTTGCCCTGTTCATCCAATGCAAAGTGAATATTTCAACAGTTCTAATACAGGGAGGTTTACTGTTAACACTGAGTTTTGCCCTTTGTCTATGTACAGCGATGGACATTTTCACAAAATTGTATTATTTTTGTAGAGATGGCAAGGTATCATGATCTGCTGACAATCTCATGGGAGGGAAACTGCTGTAGGAAGACAGTACCTCTTTCTTACTGCAAAGAGTAAAAGTTCTTAACCAACTCCAAGCATGAAATGAGAAAACCTCAATTTTTGTCTGAAGGCCAGAGCTCACCAGAAATGTATTTAAATTCCATCATCAGAATGTTCATAAGTTGTTCATAAGAGCATGTCTTGTGTGTATGAGTCATTTGGCTTCCTGAGCCTACAGGACATAGTTTGTCAGACTTCTGTTATGTTTGACACAAGAGTGTTCTACAGAGATCACAGTGAATCAGAATTCTCACAGATACTAAATTCATAGCCCCTCAGAAATGCCTCTTTTTTCAGGACCTGAGGGTGAATGTTCTCACCAGTTTTTAGATAAGTTTTTTGTCCTCATGTTTTTGTTAACCCCAACCACAATAACAGACACTCCTGCCCAAAGACAGAGAATTCTCCTAGAGTTCCAAGCAAGCCCAGGGAATGACTTACCTGCAGGAAGTTCACCTTCACATTAATTTTTACGTTCATTTTCCTAACATGTAAGAAGTTTCTCCTTTCACTTCAGAAAGTCTAAAAAGCTTCTGCCTAAGAAACTTTTATAATTTCATTTCAGTATTTTATGGTTTTTGTCATTGACTCCTACCTGAGATGAGGGAGGAGCGGAATGTGATGTGAAGCAGTGCTGTTGGTTTCTTAATGGACTGCTAGAGTATTCTTCTAGACTGCTTGTGACCTTCTGAGAATGGGAGCTTGCAAGGCTCTCTTTTTGTAAAGACACAGATAATACTCAGTAATGATCTTGGTAGGCCATGTCCCAGCTAGCTGCATTCCATCCTGTTCTACCTGAATACTTGCAAGTTACACTATTTTATCAATAACCATGCCTTTTCCAAAACTGTCCAGGGCAAACAGAGGATTTCCCAGTTCTAAGAGGGAAGGTACACATAGGATTCTCTAGTGGAAGCAGTTGCAGCACCTCCCTTTAGGGTCTGTCTTGTGTATTCCCCCTACTCAGCCCCAGTTTGTAAGCACTAAGGCCTAGCTCTATCAAGTCAGTCACAGCATTACTGACTTTCTAAATTGGGTCTGATTTAGCTTTCTGTGGATTCAGACTGAGGTTTAAAAATGTCACAATAAAGCAAAGAAGACCAGTTCCTTACTATTTGTATTAGGATGCTCTGTCAGGCTTGACTGTTACCAGTCATACTGAGTTGTAGCCAGGGAGATGTTAGTCACTGCTTGTGATGAGGAATGGTGCAAGTCTGTGGAAAGGAAATATGGAAATTTAATGCAAACTGCATCTCTCATAAGCCAGGATATTACCGAACAAACCTTAAGCAGACTTCTTCAACAATACAGATCTGGAGGTGTTACTTCTACCTGGTGAGCTAACTGGTCCTCTAGTCAAAATACTTGTTACTACTGTAACTCTAGTACCCTGTGAAAATGCCTGCAATCCCACCTCATTTGTATTTGTCTCTCCTCTTCTGTTATAGTGCAGTCTTCGGTACATGAACCCAGGCTCATTCTTCCTCTGTAGCTTGACTTAGCAGTCTACAAATGTTCCAAGATCCTTCAAGGCAGAAAATTCTATACAAATAACCTGTTAAGTGACTTGATGTTTTTATGACTTTGTGCTTGTTTTCTGTATTTCAAGATGTATTCGTGCACTCCTGTACCTGTTTTATTCAAGGAGGTTTATGTGCTCAGCTGTTCAGTTCTATCCCCTCTGTGCCTTTCTAAGTGTTACATACAGCTCAGTTACTGCAGAATTTCAAGTGTGCTTTTTTTCCACCAAAAGAAGGTGATAGAACATACAAACACAATAAGATCCACACTTGTTATATGCTGGGAAACTTTCTGCTCACACAGGCTGATACTTCTTGATTCACAGGAGTACGTATCACATCAGAGCTGTTGACTGACTTCTTGTCTTGTGCAGTCAGCATAGCATGATTTGGCAAATCCCACATCCAACATTAATCAGCAAGGAAAAAAAAATATTTCAGGTGATCAGCCAGCCAAATTCAAATGTTATTTTAATTACTGGAAAGGGCACCATTTCTCCTGTGCTCTACCCAACCTGTCTTCAGCATCCCATACATATGACTCACTGCTAGGCCTTGGGCAAGCCACTTCATCTTTTTCTGTCTTAGGCTCCTCATCTTTAAAATGGGGTAATAATACTTTCAGCAGTGTTGGGAGCATTAATTAGCTAATGCCCACACAGGACTCCAGACAGATCAAGCAACAGCTGAATGCAAAACAGTACTATCATCAGTTACTGTTAGTCAGAATTTGTATTTCCACTGCTGTATTCTAGTGGGGGAAATAGCAGTGGATTCAAAAGGCAGGAGTTATATTCAGAAAAACAGCTTTTGAAAGAAATCTGCATTCTTAGAATCACTTATTCCTGCATGCTGATTTCTATAGCCTATCAATATTTAAGCTGTTGGTGAGGTTTATAGTAATAGGACTTATCTCTTTGTGGGATCTGAAGCTGTGCTAGCATTAGCCAAATCCTCCTGATTCTTCTGCTCTGCAAATGGGGAAGAATGAAACAAAGGTGAATTGACTTTCCCAGAACATCACAGGGAACAGTATCAGAACTGCAGTTATGCCTAGGATTATCTGACTCCCAGCCCTGGATTTATGACTCCACTTCACAGTGCCTTTTAGCTTTTCATTCTTAAGGAATCCTTACATAAAAATATGGTGGAATGAAGAAAATTGTCTAGACTTGTGTGTCAGAGTGACAAGATAATTTGCTCCAAACTTATACTGACATTTAATGGTTTTGGGTTTGAGGGGAGGGGAGGGGGAATGTTTCATGTTAGACACTTTGGCAGTTCAGCCTTGTGCAGCCAGGACCCATGAGCAGAGTAACACTCAGTCCAATGTGCAAATATATCCTTATAGTATGCACAGGCACACATCTATTGTTGAAAATCATGTAACCTTGTGTTTTTTCTGTGTCTGGTAGTGCTTTGTTTCATTACTTGTAGGTTTGCTGACCAAAGGATGTGAGATGTGAGGTTTGGGGAGAAGTATTCTTTTTCTAACTACTTCCATTCATTTTATGAAAAGATTCTCCTTTCTTGTCTTCAAAAATTCTTCCTTGCTGATCTATTCAGGACATTAGTAGAGACACTTATCTGAAAGCATTGTCTTGCCAGTGGCTCAAGTGAATAGTTGAAGACAGCAGGCAGGGTTTTGATGATGCTGACCCCTTGGACAGCTATAAACTGATGGAAAGGAGAGACCTGTGTAGACAGGGGATGACAACAGGACTTAGAGCACTATGCTTTCCTTTTGCAGCCCTTCTGGTGGCTGATACAAAGTGAGCTGTAGTCCCAGAAGTAGTGAGACAATGTGAGTGACATCTTAAGACTTGGAGCTGGCAATTAATCTAATTTTCTGCCCTATTTATTGTGACATTTTGTCTTTTCACCTCCCTGTTAGAATATCCGCATACGCTCTGTGACAGGAGTTGGGTTCTACATGCCATCAGGGAAGATCAGAGGCACACTGGCATCCCGATTCCTGATGGTGGATGGTGAAAAGGTGGCCACTGGATCATACAGGTGGGTTACTCTTGTTTAAGGTGTTAAGGAATTTATTTAAATAGTGGTCATGACTTTGCTTGAGAGTCTTCTTCCCATGTCACCCGCCTTCTATCCCAGCTTCTGTAATCTGTGTGGCATCTGTAGAAACTGGAGTGGGACAACAGAGAAGGTGGCATAGAGCCCTTCTTCAAAGAATGGAACATAACCCATGCTGGCAGACCTTTTCAGAGGGCTAGAGACAGTTCCACACTGCATCAGGAAGGGGTCTGCAAGGACTCCCCACCAGTCCCTGTACTCAGTTCTCTTCAGTGAGGTTTTCAGTCCGGAGACTCTTCTGTTGATTCAGTGCTAGTTTTTAAAAGGGTCCTTCAGAGTTTCAGGACCTTTTCTCCCAAACCTGGTCTACATGTCTAAAGAAGAACAATAATGTTGTGTCATGTATCTATTGGGGCCCATCTGGCCAAGGACATAAGGGCAAATGGCATAATGCTACATACTCCCCTGTAGTGTCTTAGATTTTGTTAGGTGGGCTGGGTTAAGTATGCACCCCAAAATCTAATGTTGGTTCTGTTTCCTCCTCTTAGCTTCACATGGACTTCATCCCACATTGACAGAAACATCCTGCTAGTCTTGACAGGACAGCACGTGGAGATGTTTGACATTGAGTTTCGTGAGCTCTATGCCATCTCAGAGGAAGTTAATTTATACAAGGAACTGGGTATTGCTAACCCATTCCTCCTTGGAATTGGGAAGCCAGGCTTTCATTCCTCCACTGTGGCTAGGAAGTTCATTAACCCAAAGTATGGTTTAGTAGCAGGGGCAACCCGTGGTGATATGATGCTCTGGGCTTCACGGCACAGGCAAGACAATCAGGGAAGTATGGAAAAGGAGGAAACAAGTGAGTCAAAGAAACGGTTAAATCAGTTCCTGAATGACTTAGTCACATTGGAGCAAGTGTTCCCAGAAATAGATCCACCTCTGGAGAACTTGAACAAGCTGAATCGGAGCCCCCAGAAACTGTTGTCCCGGCTACACATGGACCTGAAAAATAAATCCAAATCCAGAGAGTCTATTCGTGACATAAAGAAAGAAGATGCACAGAGCAATGCAAAGCAAGGAAAACGTTTTGCCAGTGGGCTTTTCAGTCGCAAGGCCAAGCGGTCTCCAGGCTCAAGCATTGAGGCCAATTCTTTTGCGAGTGAAGGACATTCAGGAGAAGACCTTGGGAACACGAAACTGGAATATGAGAGGCTCAGCATTGGCCATGCTAGTGTTCGGAGCACTGGAGGCAACTCAGGTAAAACCTTTTACCAGCATACTCTGCTTTCTGTGTCCCTTGTTCTGAGCTTGGCTGATTGATGCAGACATACCCACTATAGGCACTTGTGAGTAGATCCTCTCATTTCCTCTGAACCAAAATGAGCGAGAAGAAAGGGTAGAAGTTATATCAAAAGATACAGGCAATATAAGTTGAAAGCAATTTAATGGCAGTCTTACTCTAAGGTTGGTACTTCTCGCGTGGATGTTTCTCATACTTTTGAGCAGCAAAGGGAGAGAAAGGTGAACATTGCCTTGTGTAGAACAGTGCTCAGTTCATGAAGTGCATTTGCCTAATAAACAGCAGCACTATGTACTCTGTTGTAGTGGCTAGCAGGCCACAGACAGATTGTCGGTGTAATCCCTCCTTTCTCATTAGAGTTTAGGCAGGTGTATTTCCTGTGACAAATTCCTGGTGAAGAAGAGAGGAAAACATGTTTATGTTGAGGTGAGGGGACAAGAAGTGGAGGAAAGGGTGCAAGTCTTTTTAATTTGCTCCTTTACCACCTTCTGAAATGGGGGAGAAGGTCATGAAAATAGAAGCTACAAAGAAAGTAGATTCACTAGATCTCAACTTTCTTTCTTTGCTAATGCATGATTGATATTTTCACTAAATCCTTCCAAGGCTTCAGTCAGTTGAAGACACAAATGATAAAGATTTTTAACGAATTATGGGTTCATAGCTAACTCCCCAACATTTTAAGTGTTTTGTGAGATTGAAGTAAATCTTTGGACTATTCAGCCTGGTTGTCTTCCTCTCAGTGAGCTGTGTTGGGTGTCAATACATCCTGCACCATCAGGAAAATAAACTAATTGCAAGGAGAAAATTTCTCCTCCACTTGTCTAGCCAGAGACCATTCTGTGCTCTGATGAATGCAAAATGCAGATGTAGAGAGACTGAATTCCTTTGCAGTTACCATGATATGAAATGGAAAGATGTTCTCTTGGGACCAAGAAGAAAAGCAGGGTATTGGGACAGTCAACAACAACGATTAATTAGGTTCCTGGAAGTGTTTGTGCCTAAATGAAGGACAGACTCAAAAATGCCAAATGAACACAAGAAAGAGGAACTGTAAGAAGGAATGGCTAATTTATTTAAGACTGTAGTAGATCCATTTTAGAATCTGCATTTGGCATTTGGGGAGGCAGAAGTAAACCTGGGTCTAAAGAGGTCCTCTCTCCAAGTAGGTCTTGAGCACAGACATTATGTGCTGGTGGGCCCCATTCCTCAAAGCCAGGAAAAGCAAAATCAGTGAGGTCCTGTGGGGAGATGTATGGGCATTTCCACTCGCGGGAATGGACCCGAGTGCTTGCACTACCCTCTAGTGACAGAAGGAGAGAATTGTGTCATCTCTGATTCATCAGCACTTTGCAGTATCAGAGATTCTCACTGTCACCTGTTTCAAAGCAGCCAGCCTGGCATTCCCACAATGTCCTGATGAAATCAGGCCCAGCTTAAGGCACGAGAGGTTGATGTCTTTGGGTGGACAGTGGGGCGCTGCACCCTGCTGGGGCATTGCACCGTCCGGGCAGCAGGGATGTCCCTGTTCCTCCTAACACAGTGGATCTGTGCCAGACAGTCTGATGCTTGGTCTAGACCATTTCCACAAATACATTACTGTGCTATTATGTTCAGGTTTTATTTATTGCCACTGTTACTTCCTGCTGACTGCCAACTCTTTCAGTAAGGGGGAAGGAAGTATTGAGAACAGGTCCAGGGAAGGCAGTGAGGTCCAGCACACCAGTCTTCCCCCTGTCCTTTTTCTGATCTGATAAATCTTTCCAGTGATTCCTTGCTAGTATTTTTGGTTTATGCAAATTGAGAATGCCTGTTCATGGTGACAGTGGGAGACTCCATAGCTTTTGAAGTATGGTGTAAGTAGACTTTGTCCATCTGGTGTCATCAAAGGCTGAAGGAGGATCATGGATTGTGTGTTGTTTTTGAATTAAATCACTTTCTTGTGAGAGAAAACTCCTCTAGTCTAATAGTCCCAAAGTGGTATGTGAACAGAGATGGCGGAGGGCATATTAAATAGATGGAGACTCATGAGGAACAGAAAAGGATTTAATAAAAAATTCTTAAACACAGCCATGGAATAGAGTTCCAGCCTCAGTATAAAGATAGGAGGCACTTTGTTCTTGGGTAACTTTAGGGATGACTTAGTTTTAAAAGTTTAAGTTGTCTTTGAGCAAAGCTAGTGAAAACTGGTGCTATGATATTCTGGGTGACAGAAGGGAGGTAAGAAGTGGAAATGAAGGAGAAGGTACTTGGTATGCAGGCAGGTTAGGATGCAATTATTCAGAGCTTCATGGTTTGAAATAGCTGCCCTTAGCTTTTGTAAAGATTAAACAGCACACTGAAGCCCCATGGGCCTGCCTATGCACACATCCTCCAAAGTCACTATTAATTCTCTAGCACCACAGAGACACATCCCACCTTGCAAATGCATGGAGAGACCAGATCCACACCCGAGTAGCTCATAGAGTAGTTGAAAGATATTATTCAAGCAGGCTGAAAGTCAGATTCAGTCTTGTAGGAGCAAATGGTGATGAAGAGAACCTGAACTGGGAAGGGAAATGATGAAAGTGTGTGCTGTGATGGAGTCTGAAAATCTGATGCAGTTTTTACAGGCTAGAAAAGGATTCCTACAAGTCAAAACTGGGAGTCTGCACAATACAAGGGCTACAGATAGAAAGTAATGTCCCAAACTAAGTATCTGAATTAACACCCTGAGGAGTTGTCCTAGCACCTGGCAAGTTGTACATTGTCTTAAAATATTTTCTCAAACCATATAATCAAATTAACAGACCCCTTGGATTTCACTGTTGCCCGCTGAGGAACACAAGAGCAGCTCTGAACCTGACCAGAATCTTGTTGATTTTAAGCTGGTGCTGGGCAGACTGCGGTCAGCAAAGACAGTGACTCCAGTGTGCGGTTTCTGGGAAACACTGCAAAAGTCTGAAAGCCGTGTGCCTTCAGAAGGCGCAGACTTTTTGGTTAGTGTTCTCCTTTGGAGGAAGTAAAGTGGGCTTGTTCAGAAGGGTCTGCTGTCCTGAGGTGCTCCAGGCATCGACTTCATTCCTCATGAGCAGTGGTTACAAAATACATAAATACATACACTTAGTAGAAGGATTTTGTGTTTCAATTTTGTGTGCTTCTTGCAACAAGAAATGGGATTTACGCTGGGTACTGTGATGGCGTTGAAATAGCTGTTTAGTTATCACCAGCGTTTTTCAGCCAAAGTGAGATCATGGAAGGGTGGTAACTGGAATTTTCAGCCTCGTTTCTAAAGAGAAAGAGGGAAACTTTGTTGGGTACTTGTCGTAGCATGACGTCCCTGGCCGGGTAATAATTAGCATTGACTCCATGATTCCAGAAGGCTGATCAATTGCTTTATCATACTATACTTATTAAGAAACTCATCACCCTTACAGACAGTCCGATACTGTTTGACCTAATTGGTCCTTTGAATCCAAAACACCATCATCATTGGCCAATGAAGAAATCACCCTTTGGTAAACAAATCTCCACAACACATCCCACATGTTCACAACAACAGGTGCAGCAAGTGAAGATAAGAATTGTTTATCATTCTTTTCTCTCATCTTCTCACAGCCTTTCCCAGGACAATGCCTGGGAAAGTTGTGCCTGTTGCTCTCTGTGGAGAGAGCGGCTGCCACAGGTACATACAAGGAGGGTGTTTGCTCTAATTGTAGTGGGATATGTAGAAAAAGGTCAGAAGACAAGAGTAGAAAGTGACAAGAATAAAAGGGCTGAGAGTTGAAATTAAGCAGAGAAGCACAGACGTCTTTTCAAAAAAGCATGAGAGTCTTGAATGTGATATAGACAGGGAAGGAAAGAGGGATGGGGAGGAGATAGGAGTAATGATAATACTAACATGCAGGATGTGTCAGAGGGGGACAGGTAGAATGAAATCCCACAGGGAGATGTGGGGAGGAGGCAGTAGCACACAGAGCAACCACAGAAGTGAGGGCAGGGCGCAGTGCAACCTCCCAGGTGAACATCAAGAAGATGCAGTCTGGAAACAAGTTGAGAGAAGGAGGGGGAGAAAAGAGTGCTCTTCTCTTCCCCATCACCTACAGGTAAGGGCAGCATTGATCAAATACCCACAAGCAAGAGAGTGACATTAAAAATTACTCACTTCAAGCCCAATTCAGAGGCTGTGCTTGGGTTGAATGCTCCTTAAACTTAGCAAGGCTGAGACTTCTCAATAGCATGTCACCATGACCTGTGGCAGTTTTCAGTCTCTGTTTTCACTCTGAGCTGGCATCTGGCTCCAAGTACTTGGGAGATGCACATGTACCTTCCTTCTACACAGGTACATGAGTGGGGCCTGCCTGTGTTCAAAGTGACTCCAAGCCACGTGGCAGCCTCTCTCAGTCCCTGCTGCCCTGGGCCAGAGTCATGCAAGCTTTGCTGACTTTAGAGCACAGATGAGCTCCCTTACTTGCAAAAGCCTCTGAACACACTTTTGTACAGTGCTTGAAACAGATATGCTGGGGCATCCAGATCAACATCTGGCTGTAATGATGGACACCAGACAGAAGTGTAAGCATTGAAAGGTACAGATACTGGGAGCAGAAGAAATTCATAGAGTAAGCAGTGAAAAAACCTAGGATTATAAGAAATGGAGGCAGCATACTCTGCCACTTTAGTGAGAGACCTTGAGGCCTTGGGATTTGTCTTGCAAAGGCAGTGGTGGAAACACTGGCACCAGAGATGTTTGAAACAAAACGTGAAAAAAAACCTCTACTGAGAATGCATGTGGGTATCAAATGGATGAGATGACCTTGGGTTTTTGGGGTTTTTTCCCATACCTCCCTCTTTGGAAAACTTCCCACCCAAGACATGACCAGACTATTTATCAGTGCCAGCTGGGACCTAATGAAGCTGGACTGAGTACAAGCCAAAGCCTAGAAGTACTTCTCCAGTGGTTTCCTCTACATTTGCTCTTATTTCAATGTTTCTTCATTTCACTGCAGCAGAAAAAAAGCCATGAGAGAGTGCAGAATAATGTAGGTCTAACACAAGGTGTACAGTAAAAAATGAGAGTGAAGCATGAGTCCAGACTTTATCCAGGTCTTATTTACATAACATTAACACATGTTTAACTTCTTTTCCTTCCAGGTAACCTGAATCCAAACTCCACTATGAGCGATAAAAACAAACAATCTACCTGTGTGTTATCTTGATTGGGAAGGATTGTCTGGAGAACTAAAGACTGAATCTCAAGGTGGAACAGTAACTTCTTGATTGATTTTGAACCCACAGCCATATCCTCATGCAGTGATCTGTAAAGCCACTGTGGGTCCTGGATGCATCTGGCACCCCCGGCTAAAGCACATTTACTGGGTGATGAGCAGACTTTGGATAGTCGGTCCCTTAAATGAGGGTTAGTGATGAATGTATTAGTCCATATGTCTATGTGCACACATATTTTGTATATAAAAACAACTGTGATGACTGGTCTCAGAGCTCACTCTGTGCCCAGAGAAATGCAGGAGATTTTCTGACTTACTTGTGCTGCTACTTTGGTCTGTCTAGCTGCAGACTTGGAATCACTGTGTTGCATTGTTTACTCTACCGCACTGCAAAAATGTATTGATCTGGCTGGCTGTAAGGCTGAATCCAATTGAAGTGGCAAATTCTGGGTGAAATAAGGATGTTTACAGACAGTGGAGCAATCCTTTGTCCATAAGGAGTCTTCCTGTAGATTCCTGTTGTCACTTGCCCATGCAGAAATGAGTGGTCTGGGAGAAGGTTTTAGCTAACAGTAGCCTACAGAGCAGTATCAGAACTGTTTCACCTCATAAATGTAGCAGTTGAACAAAGCGATTTAGCAAGAATGTGGCAAAGAGGAAAAATGGAATATAGGGCAATGTTTAACATACACTTGAGACTGGGCCAGGAGAAATGCCTGATAAGGGGCCTGGGCAGGATCTGGGAGCAATAACACAGACTTCAGTGACTGTGATGAAATCCTCGCTGTTGCTAATCCAGCAATACTTTTACCATTCATGGAAACTGAATGGTTAAGGAGCACATCTTTGAGGGTTGAAAGAGGAAGCAGAGGAGGCATTCAAGCTTTTCAAATGTCCTTTTTTCTTTTTTAAAGTTAACCTTTCCAGAATCTAAATCATGCTAAAATTGAGAGCTTTGATCCATAAGAAGCATTGTGTGCAATCAGACCAAAGGCCATCTGATCTGCTGTTCTGCCTCTGAGAATAGCCTGTAACAGGTGATCACAGAAGCATAAAATACAAGGCTTGTATATACAGAGGTCTTTCTCTGACGCCATTCCAGCAGTCTATGGACTTTCTCAGCTTTCTGGCAGTTCCTTCTGGACCTGGCCTTAATGAATGCACTTAGTCCCTTTCTAAAAATGCTTTTTTTTACTTTTGGCCTCCAAAGTGTTCTGTGGTAACAAACCCTAAATTCAATGCATGGTACAAAAAAGAACTGTTGTCAGGCTGTTTTAATGGTTTCCTTGATGATTACCTCCTAGCTACTATGGGATCTGACTGGCATTTCTGTCCTCTTGTTCACTATCCCTTTTCCAGTTCTGCTCACTAACAGAGTGGATAAACAGATTGTTTTTGTCTCTACAGTGGGCAGATTGACATTTCACTCTGCTTTCTTGCCATTTAAATTACATATCCTGCTGTCATAAGTAAATCCTCTTGTGATACCTAAAAAAATTGGATCCTAGTTATTAGAAGAGACCTGAAAACTAACATGCCTACTTGCCAAAAAATATTTAAGCATCAGAAGACCGCAGATTTAGTTTTCTTGCTTTTTGTTTAGAGAAACCACCTGGGTTTTTAGCTGCACAACAAATTCACAGCAAAGGCAATTGATGCACTCCCAACACAGAAGCAGCTGATTGAAAGACTCTTTCAGGTGCTGGGTTGCAGTAGAGGTTGTTACACTCAAACAGCTGTCTGTAGTTGATGATAAAATGCAATTGATTGATTCACTGATCAATTAATTGGCTTTCCTTGAAGTATATTTAATTTGAACGGCAAGCACGTCCATTTTGCTCTATTTACCCTGCAGAATTTCTTGAGATGCTAAAATACCAAAGGTATTGTGCCCTCTGTTAAACATACTCATCCTCATTCCATGGGTTAAATGCTTGCTACTCTATATAATATATTCTATATAGCCTTCTGGGAATGAGCTGTAGTTTTATAGTTGGGTCTGTCAGCTCATATTATGAGCAGTGTTTCATAAAATTGTTCCTGGTAATGGGGGAAAAAAAGAGGTGTTGGAAATGACACCACCACTTGGACATAGAAGTGACTTGATAGCTGAGTTATCCTGTTGGCTTTGTGTGTGTAGCTCATGTGCCTAAAGATACTCACTATGTTTGCAGGATTCTTGAAAGTGGTTTGATTTTGCCATACTTTGGTTACCACTCTGTAGACATTTGGGAGGCTTTTTTTCTCTCTTTGTATTTATTTCACTTTGTTAGCAAAGTTCAGATATAAATTTATTAGGCTGATGTTGTTCTACTTTTTGTTCTGAAAAGAACAGTGTCATCTGGTGCTTCCTTTTCCTCCCAGGCTTTTAAAATATTTATTTTTTAATTGTGCAATAGGTTAATTAACTAATTAGCACCATGTTGATATATATGGTCAGGTTTTCCAGGAAGTCCTTTATCTCCTTGTTGCTTCATCGTGGATGAAGTGACTTCACAAATAGTCCAAGAGGCTGATTTCACTTGTCCTTCCTTTCCTTCTGCGCTTACGCATTAGTGTGCTTTACTTTCTCTTCCCTATGGTGGATGTCAGAGCTCTTTTCTTTAACCTGTCAACTAACAGGATATCCTTTCCAGAGAAAGTCTCTCATCTGCTTGTCTTCTTTGTTGCCACACCAGTTCCTGAAAGGTAACGTTCACTTGTTTTCAAATTCTTTCCATGGAAGTCAGTCTCATGCCTTGACTCCAGGGGCTAGTAGAATTCCTTAGGCTTATCACGCACTGCTTAATTACTTAATTTGAGAGAACAAACTTGCTTTTTTGCATGATATAAATCTGCTCCTTAAACTCAGCATGACTTTGAGGAGGCACACAGCCTTGCTGATCCACAGTGGAGGTTTCAGGCTCCGGTGGAACTAGTTCTTCCCCGAAGATAAAATCTGCTGAAGTTGGGCTATTTACCTGCTCCTATGGCAACAGAAGTGAGTCTGTGTGAGGTGACCACATTTATTTTGACTAGTTTTTGCTAATTGTGGTTCTTGATGAGTGCTAGAAACCTGGGGCTGTGACCTGTAAAATGAACCTCTCTTGCTCTCTAGATAAAATGTGGTTGATGGTGCTGGGGGTCACAGGGGTAAAGAGCAGCGCTTAGGAATTGTGTTGGAAGTCTGCCAGCAGGGGTTGAAGGTACAGCAGTCTTCAAATAAGCTGTCATTTGGTGCTTGCCCAAGATGCCCCCTCTTGTAATCAAGTCATCAACCTCCCGAGGGGGTGGGAAAGATGGGAATTGTTGTTCTGTTGCTACTCAAAAGAGCCAGATTAGCTCTCTTTGGAATCTGTATCCTGACCCTGTACAATCCCAAGAGGACACCTGTCCTCTGGATCTCTTTCCTTCTTTGGTTAGTCTGTGTGGAGCACCATGGGGCCTACAGCTGTGGTCCTGGTTTTGGACAGAAAGTAATGAAGCTGTGGCTCATGGCTCTCTCTTTCTGGCCTGCAGTGGTGAGTGGTTCAGAAGGAGCCACTTGGCTGAATGTGTGCCTTCTGTGTTTCTTTTGGTATGTGTTTGTATATTTAATGTATATGTGTCCAGTTAATTATGTGGGAGACCTTTTCTAAGTCAAACAAATAAACTCTTTACTGTGTTACATTTAGATATTGTGTTCATGTTCTTTCTCTGCTACAGTTCCTGGGTTGGGGGCATTTTTCTCATTTGTCAAGAAACTGTACTGTCTGGATTAGAGCAGGTTTCTGTGTAACTGGTGAACTTCTTTGGCCAATGTTTGGTGGTGTTTGTTAAAAGAAATGTGGGCAGCTAAATTCTCCACAAGTTCAGTGTTTTGTGGCTTTGAGTACCTTAAGAGAGACTAATTCATTCCTGCTTTCTCACTGCTGGAGCAGGCTGCAGCAGATGTCCACTTTCGTTGTTTGGGGTTTTTTTGTTGTTGTTTGTTTGTTTTTGTTTGGTTTTGTTTTTTTTAAAATTACTTTCCAGCTGAAATGTATCTTGCTGCAACTATAAATGCATCTGACAAAGTGCCACCTCGGTTTTCCTTTCCATCTTTCTTATATAATTTGTACCCATCAGCAATGACATTTAATTTATGAAACTGAGTCCCTGTGCTACATTTCAGTTTTACCTGGTACAATGTAATCCTTGACATTTAAGTAACTCATAAGCTCTTGTTTCCCATGCTTCCTTTGTTTGCACATACAAAAGCCTGTTTTAAAATTCCTGACCACATTTCAGAATAAATCCAGCCTCTATTTTACTTTTGGGCATTAGGGTACATAAAAAAGTATTTGCAGTAAACAAAATCTTCATCTTTCAGTGTTTTAAATCCATGTAGCAATTGCATTTGTACTGTTTAAGAGAAGTCTGTCTAATCCAAGCTTGTTTCATAGGGTATCTCAGGGCTCTGCGGATCCTGAGCTTCTTTCTTTATAGCAATAGCACCACCATGACTTTCTGCCTTTTCTTTTTCTGTTTTAGGAAGGTTCTCCAAGAAAGAAAGATAAGACTGTTCTTCCCCTCATTTCTTTGCTACTTTAATATTACACTCTTATTTCTTGAC
This sequence comes from Ploceus nigricollis, assembly GCA_013399945.1. Taxonomy (NCBI): domain Eukaryota; kingdom Metazoa; phylum Chordata; class Aves; order Passeriformes; family Ploceidae; genus Ploceus; species Ploceus nigricollis. The sequence continues at coordinate 444,529 of VXBC01004657.1, forward strand.
ACTTTTGCGTGTGCTCTTGCAAAACCAGGGAGCAGTCCAGGATTGAATGACCTCTTTGTGTCTCTAGAACTTATGTCCCCTGTCCTTAGCCTGCTGAAGAAATGCAAATTTGGAAATCCTCGTTAATAAGAAAGGCTTAGGGAGAGTCAGTGACTGTAGGAACTAACTTGGAAGAGAAACCTATGGATGTAGATGAAATGCCTCTAGCAAGGCTAGCACAGGTTTACCTAATTCTTTGCACAACACGCATTTCTCATCCTTCTTGCAAGTCTGGGCATGTGTGCTTGGGGAGTTTGGTTACAGAAAACCACAGCATGACATACAGCACTCAGCATCCAAATGTGGGCAAATTTGCAGGGCTTTTCAGCAAGATGAGGAAGTAAGAGAGTAGGTGGAAGTGTCTGCACAAGAACTCAGGGGCACAGTAGCTGCTGTATCCTAAACTCATCACATAATGTGTTAATGTCTTGAGTTTTAGAGATGTTTCTAATTCTACTCCTTTCTGCCTTTCCAGCCTATCTATCTGCAGAATCACCTTCAGCCTTTCATCTGACTTGTCAGGTTTTATTTTCTTTTTCTAAAACATTAGAAATGTCACTGATAGGAGAACTGTAGGCATAAAACAGCCCTCCTGCCTGCCTTGGGTAGAAAGCAGCAACTTCTAGATGACAGAGAATGCTGAAAGCAATGATTTCACAAACACTGGGCAATTTTTTTATAGAGGCTGAAATTTCACTGGATGTGTGAAATTGCACATAACCAGGAAAACACAACCAAAAGAATTTGTGCAGAAAGCACAGAGGCAAAATACAACATTTGCATAATGAGGATTGTGGCTATTACAGAGAGCTCGAAACCTAGAACATAAAAAATGAGAGCTGATTTCAATGCATTTACAACCAGGGAAGGATCACGGAGGTCAGGTTAAGGGTATTTCTGTTTGTGAGTATTGACTCTATTCAGGAGGGCCTTTGTCTTTTTACTTTATTTAAAGCAAAAGGGCTTCTGAGTTGCAAGTTTCCAATGCGTAACAAAGAAAAGTACGTTGCACCAGTGGGCTGTGGACTGATCAGCATTTTGCATGGGCTTGGGGGTGGATTTGGCACATGCCTGCTGCGTGTTGAATGAACATCCGTGTTTCTTCAGCTATTTGATTTCCCAGACTGGAGTGGCTTTTCTAGCAAGGATATTGCTCTCTGCAATCAGACCAACAGCCAATTGATTGCAGGATGCAGCACTAATATCAAGATGCTACTGTGATACTTTTGTTTAGAAGTGCCCAAAGCAGTACTCCCAGCCCAAGGGGTAAGATACATGAGCTAAATGTAGGCGAGAGCACGGAGTAACAAAGGACAGGAACACGTCTGTGAGATCTGGCTGCTGGAACACATTGGATTATGTTTCTCCTGAGCTGGCTAGAGACTCATGGCAGCATGGAGAATGGGGGGAAAAAAGACTGAGCACACAAGAGAGCAGTCTGCTTACTCCACAGCTGGATTCTACACCAAGCATTAGAAACAAAGGCTATGTCTTTCACACCATCAGCACATGTGGAACAGGAATGTCAGTCGTCTATGACAGCAGAGTTGCAACAGCACAGGTCTGGGGTTTTACACACTAGGGATTGTGAGGAATATAAATGTTCTAGCTGAGGGTTTATAGAGGCAAACCCTTGTGTCTGAGGCTCCCCCTAGGATTCAAAAAAAGGTAAGTGCAGCTGCTTGGTTATAAAGGGCAGAATCCTATTTGCCCCTACTCGCATTGCTTGGTGGGTGTTGTGGTTAAGAAACAACACAGGAGGGGCTATTTTATTATTGTTGTGCTCTGGCTTTTCTGAAACTTCACTACTAGTGGAAAGGATAAGTAACTTCCAGGTACCTGGGATGAAACTTTTTTTGGAGGGGATGCTTCCACAAAGAAAAGTTATTTAAAAGAAAAGGCTAGTTCCCTGAGAAGTTACAATATATTTGGTGAAACTGTGAAACCTTAACATGTAGGTGCTAGACAACCTTGGGAAAAGGGCACTTACTTCAAGTGTTTGAAAAGAAAAGCTATTTCAACTTTGAAGGAGCTATTGGTTTTATTGTTGCCATATTTATGATCCTCTCTTTATAGGTCATGCAACCATTTCCTTAGTTATCCTTAATCTCCTACCAGAAAATCTTTCCCTTGGCTGACAGTCCCCTTGTACTGAGCACTTGCACTACAGAAACAGAAAACAACAAATCTAAACAAAGCGTGATCATCTATAGCTGCCTTGCTAAGTGCACAACACATCTGCAGAAGGATCAATTGCTCTGATTTAGCACGGCCATTAGTGACATTTTGCCACTGAAAGGAAGAAAATGTCTCTGTTTAGTGTCCTGAGGTATAACAGCAATAATCATAGACATCAGAAATGGGAAAGGTCACTAGGTCGTCTAGTCCATTGCCTCAGTACAATGCAAGGCAATTCACCAATATAACTTTTCTAGGACTTGGTAAATTATGCTACCACTTGTTTGATGTTCTCCTTCAAAGTCTAACAAATCTCATAGGAAGGAAGTTAAAAAATAACTTTTTGGAGAGCTACAGTAGGCGGGTGTTCTGACGGGCATTGCACTGAAATAATGACCTGTCTCCTAGTTTATCAAAGCACCTGCCCTTGCCCTTTTACAATGAGGACACTGTAATATATTCATTTCCTTTGTTCTGTATTTATGACTGCAGCATTTCAACAAACCAAAGTTTTCTGGAAGGAAAAGTTGGGACTATCTCTACTGATTTCTCACCAATTTCTACACCACTTTTAAAGATGTTGATTCAGCCACAGAGCTAAAGTTATGCTTCTGCAAAGCCGTATTAATTTCCCTGCACCCAGTGGGGTTACTCTGGATTTAAACTGGAGTTACTGACAACCCAGTATGACCAACAGCTTCCTCTTTGCATCCAAGGAGACAGACTCACAAGAACAAAGAGAGAGACAGACAAGCACAGGCGCCAGCTACAGATGCTGCACCCTGCAGCCAAAATGAGGGTGTTGTTCCAGGCAGGTTCCATCTTGTTTCAAAATCTTCCCCATAAGTAGTGCTTGGTATAAGTAATTGGGAATTCACCCATGCACAGCAATGTTGTTAACATGAGGACACGCTTGGAAATGCTGTAGGGTGTTTGCATTGAATATTGCTGCAAAAGCAATTGCTGCAACAGAAAGTCTTCTGGAGGAGTTGGGCTCCCTCAATAAACAGTCTCCCTGTCTTCTTGAACACTTCTCTGGTCTGGAATATCTTGGAAAAGAAATTAAATGCGTATTTACCTTGCTCTTCGAGCATTAGCACTACCCTGTGGAAGCAGGACCATAGGTTACAACAGATACCAGGCCTGGATTAGGCTGTGTAAGATCCTCAGTGACAATAAGCAATCCAGCAGCAGAAATTAAGTGTGGTCTAAGCAGAGGAAGAAAACAGACTAGAACTGAGCTGCTGAGGGCCCTTGAGAGGGAACACGCTTTCTTTTTAGCAAGGTCTTTGAATCCAGAACTGCAGTCATAAAAGAACATTTCATTCTCTTTCAGGGAAAAAAAAAAAAACTAGCCTCAATATAATGTTGACTTTTCTCTACCAATCCAAAAGTGTCTTTAGGACAGAACTAGGAGAAAAGCCCTGGGTTTATCTGAAGTGAGGAAGAGAGAACCTGGTGTTTTTAGAAGGGCCATTTGTGCTTGATGAAATCCACTGGAATTTTGATCACCTTTCCTTCCTCATGCAATAAGAAAATAGGACAGTGGACCAAATACTGTTGTAGCTCCTGAGCAAACGCGTCTTTTTTCTCCAGTGGTGCCTGCACACAATTTATCAGTGTGTCCAAAAATATCATCTCCCAGTAGCAGGAGGGCCAGTAATTGTTCCCAGGTGTGGTCCTGAGGGCTTTGCCCACACAGCCCCACCTTGAACTCCCAGGAACTGATCCCGTGGCAGCCATGGGGAAGCTGCTGGCAGATTTCCCTTGCGAGGTGACACAGAAAGCCATACTCACAAACCTGGGTTGACTTTGCTGCTAACTGCTGCAGAAGCAGAGCTGGGACAGAGAGTGAGTCATGGGGTTTGCAAGTAATCAGCTTTGAGTAGTAAAGAAAAAAGAGCTTGGCTCACCCAGCCTGGCTGCTCTTTGTTCCCAAGCTGCTGGAGGCAAAATCATGGGAACAGCTCCTGCCACCTTCCTCAGGGTTCACACCACCTCACACAGGGTGACCCTGGGCCATTTTGCTTCACAGCTCTTCCTCCTGGCACTCACACACCGCTGCTGTCATCATCTCCCTTCTGCCTCCCCACACAGCTCTCTCTGCAGGGTCTTGGCCAGGGTCACCCTGCAGCTCATGGGGAGAGGAGAAAAGCGCAGCTCCTGAGAGCTCCGTGTGAGGACAGAACACGCCCTTCTGCACGCAATGCTGGTCCACGATCCAAGAAACCTCCCAAAGAGCTTCCCACTCCCTGCCAGATAAGATCCCCACATTTTTTCCCACCATCATCTTCATTCTGTAACCACATTTTTCTACCAATCTCAGTTTTATGATGTCTTTCAGCAGGTTCTTTCCTCTGTCTTACTGATGATTCTCCCTTCCAGAATTATTCTCGCTTTTTGTCCTCGGGTCCTACCACCCTGGACTCTGGCCCCTTTGCAAGTGTCAGTGAGCTGTTCAGTTAAATCTCAGATATGCATGGAGTTTCTGGTGAGTTTTTTGTTGTTTTGGTTTTTATAAGAATCTAACTGGATGCTTCCCCATGAAACACCAGTTTTGGGAACTTTGGGAAGGAAGCCATGAAGGGGGAATAATATAACTGCATTCTAAAGTGTATGACAGTACAAATAGTTATAGTGTATCTTTGAATTCCTAATCAAAATTGATAGTAACTTTTGTGGTTTGGAGGGTTTTTTTTTT